>VWZS01004485.1:260280-730132 GCA_013397075.1 Rhabdornis inornatus | reverse complement strand
CTGGAGCTGGCTGGAGCAGCCGTACTGGATGAGGGGGGTGAAGGTGGTGAGCTGCAGCTCCGCGTCCGCCTGCAGCTCGTGCCCCACCAGGTTGGGCATCTTGGTGACATTGTAGCCCAGGTTCTGGNGCCCCGCCCCGCCCCGCGCAGCGCCCCGCCGCGCTCGGCCGGGCCGGGCAGGGTAGGGTAGGGTGGGGGGTGCTACCCGCGCCTCAGCCTGGCACCGGGGAGCTCCCCGCCCCCCACGCTGCCTGGCGAGCCCCGACCTTCACCCCCGTCCCCGAGGAGCGCACTTCCACCGGCTGCATCCCATCCCACCGCTCCCCGCAGGGCCCCTTCTCCTTAGTGACCTACTGCCTGAACTCCCCATCCTGCATCCCTCAAAAACTCCGGGGATTCCTGTCCGTTTCTCGTCTCCCCACGAAAGGTCCCCCCTTCTGTCCCGTGTGGCCAGCGCCCCTGGGACACATCGTCACTATCCCCAGAGTTCACACCATGAGTGTTGGTCCTAGGGGCTCCCCAACGTCGGCTCCACAGGAACAGGGTAGGCTGAACCCCGTAAAGATGTGTTTGGGCTCAGCAATATGTTTGGGCTCATCATGCCTCAATCCTCCCCTCATTTCTGGCCTTTCTCCAGCCCCAAGTGCCCAGCTCCTCCACTGTCGGGTTAAAAATATCGGGGGTGGCTTTCTAAGCTGCTGCTTTGTCTTCTCAACAGGTTAAACTGCACCGCTGGGTCACATCTGGGCTGTAGCACTGTTTGTTTTTTCATTGGGGCCATGAAACCTGTAGGGCACTGCTAGGTACCTCCTGGCATTTGTATAAATCCCCGTAAAATAAGTAAGTGTGGATGAAGCATTTGTGGATTTAGGAGGAAAGGTCTGGATGATTAAGCAGACCTTTAACATGTCAGCAGGAGGAGGGATTAAGAGCAGAGAAACAAGGCTCACACTTCAATTCTCTTGATATTATTTACACCTGTAATAAAATCTAGTTGAGCTGGTTGTGCCTTTAGCAAAAATATGTCATCTATTAATGAATTGTTTGTAAAGCACTCTGAAAATATTTGTAAAGCCGTGGTTAAGCAACCTCCTTCTGTGTGCATGCAACATGTGGCATATGCTCCTGAGGGTGTCTGTCACAAGCACCTTGGGGCCTTTGCTGCTCCCCATCATTACCCAGCTCCATTGGTCAACCAAGACTGGGACTAATGGGATAAGCCACCCCTCAGCTATTGCTGCTTACCAAGCACAGGACTGTAAATCACAGCAAAACCCGTGCTATGAAGTGCTTTGTGCTCCCTCACTGCAGGTTTTGCCTCTGAGGCTCTGTTGCCCATGGGGTTTCTTTACCTCAGAGAGGGGGGAAACTGTGTGTGAGCTGTCCTGGGACATTGCAGGGCCTGATGGGCATTAATATGCTTTCCTCTAGCAAGATGGGTAGTGCTTTAATTGAAGTTTCATGAGCGTAGGTATTTACACAACTCTCATTGCTGTAACACTTTACATCTAGCATGAATAAACAGCTTCTCTAACCTCACAAAATCCTTGTGAGGCAGACAAGTAATATTATCTTAACTTTTTAAACACAGAGGCAGACAGTGCTCCAGTCCCAAGGTCAGGCAAGGAGCCTGCAATGGAGTCAGCAACTCAACCATATCTTGCAAAGCCCATATTTACCTGCAGGCATTGCTGTCTGCACCCAGCAGTGCTCAGCTGCTAATCTGGGTGGGTGATAATGCTGTGAACGCACGCGGTGTGCTGCACATGTCCCCTGAGCTGTTCCCAGCACCATCGAGTTTACCTTCCCTAGCACACAAGTGCAGGGAATGGGTGATGGGTGCTCCCCATGCAGGCAAACACATCGAAGTAAGAGGCAGGCTTCCACAGGAGAAGGTTTTGGTTGGGGTTAATTTTTTTCCTAAATTATGTAGGAAAGAAGGCTTGAGGGAGGATCATAGTGACCTTAAAAACTATGCATCTTTGTCTTAGTATATGAAACCCCTTTTCATCTGCCATCTCCTGCTGCAGTTAGGCACTGAAGTGGAGTTTGCTGCTACTAGAATAAGGCCTTTACCTAATTCCTATGAAATAAACCACCTACTGTATATTCAGAAGTTACAAAGCAAAGCCCTTGGCCCATGCACCTGGTCCTTGGACTAAGTAGAACTACAGTGGACACAAGTACCTTTGTAGAAGAAGAACTCTCCTCCCCAAAAAAACCTCCTACCACTATTGCCTCTTCTTTGAGAATACAAAGTAAATATTAGAAAGTGCTACACTGCTGTGTTTGCTTTGGAAAGTCTTTTAGATAATGGGAATTAGTTTTCAAAACAAGAATGCTGTGAGAGGCAGTGGCTGGAGTTGGAAAAAATGGTAATTAACCTGCTTTGAACCTTATGCATATAACAGTGATTCAATGTCACCACGATAAGCATGTAGATAACATTTTCTTTAAACAGATCAAAATAGGAAAACTCCTGGATAGTGGATTTATAGATTCTTAGGTTACTAGGCAATGTGGGACACTGGCCTGAATCTGACACAGAAGAAGGTGTATTCCTTCCTCAATTATTGATTGCCTGATTTGCAGTATATTTTTTAGGTAAATGTGATTTTGAGGGTTCTTTATTTAAAGGATCAGCAGCCACCCTTACAATTATTATTTGTTGTCACTGCCAGTAATTACATTTGTTTTCTAGTCTGAGTTATCTTCATCTTCCAGCCACTGATTTTTGTTCTATCTTTGCTGGGCAGGCTAAGAAGTCATTATTGAGATTAACCTTGTAGGTAATGTAAGGCTGTGATTAAGTTATCTTTTGGCCTTTTTTAGTAATCAAAATAGATTGAACTTCCTGAGTTTCTTATTGTAAGGCATCTTTCCCAATTCTTTAATCATACTTTTGATTTTAAAGGAGCAAGATTTACCCTGCTGTTTAAATACCACTTTCAGCCCAAGCCATCCTTTACAGTATAAGCAGATGTGTCTGAATTAGTAGTCTAAGCACCCTTGGTCGCTTTAGAGTCAGCTAAAGACAGGACAGACAGTTGCAGAATGCAGCTTACATAATAGGAATGACAAAATTAATACAAAATTAATACAAAATCCTACTTATTATTGTCTTGTTTTTAGTATTTCCCCCTTACATTTGTATGTATTTTTTTCATATTTATTAAAGCCATGGGCATATTTTTACACTATGAAAATAAATAATGCTTCCCAGGATCTCTGAGTCTTCCACAGATTTGTAGGGCATCTAGGAAGGTTCATAACTCTTCTCTGGACATTTTCAATGCATCAACATTTGCCTGAACTGTAGGGGCAGAACACTGAGTTCTCAGCTCAGCTTTCCCACTGGAGTGATACTCATGTCAAAAGCTCAGTCCTACAAGATGACCTTGCTTAGACCTCCAAGGACATGATCTCTTCCACTACATTGCAAGGAGAGCCAGGACCAAAGCCTTGCAGGCAGATCTGAGAAAGCTTGGGCATCCTGTTGGTTTTCTAAAAAAAATCTGGATACCACATTAGGATGTGATTATTTTAACCAAGCATAGATGTCAGCTTTTAGTCAGATGACTTTCATTCTAGAAATGCCTCTGTCTCTCAGTTGACTGTAAAAGGAATGTAGGATGACCAGCCCAGAGGTGAAAACTCTCAAAGAGGTGTCTAGTGCTGGATGAGAACAGTCCCTGCCTCCCAGCCAGTCTCCTGGGAACAGATGACAGAGAATATTGACATTACTTTCCAGAAAGTTCTTTTAAAGGTCTTGTATACAAGTCAAATAAACATATAAGGATTTTAAAATGTGTAGATTCTAGAGTACTTTTGGAACACTGAAATCTTAAGAATTACTTAATTACTATTAGTTATCTCTATGATACAACTCATGTGTTTTTTGCAATATACAACAAAAATGAGTGTTGGACCTAGCTATTACCTGTTTTACTCACAATTCCATAACTTCCATCAAGTAACAGACTTCTACCATTAATGATTTTCTTTTAGTCTCAATTTGCACAAAACAATATTGTCTTTGAACATCTGTCCATTAATTTTTTTTTGTTTTGTATATTTTATCACATTCTTGTCATTCCTTTTGGATTTTTATTAATTCAAATCAATGTCTCCTTCCTACTCTTTGACATCTATGCTTTTATTAAACTTAATTAACTTTATAATTTTTAAATTTTATTAAAGAATTTCTTAAAAAATTCCATATGAATTCCAGTTGAATTTTTTACTCAGGACCTTCTTTCTCAAAATCAAGACCTAAATCAATCACCTTCTTAATTTAATTATGTCTTTGCAAGCATCTAGCAATACATTTTAAATGGTTTCCTAATTACCATTCACAAGCTTAACGTAAGTTTTCTCCCTTACTTCTGTACTACGTGAGGCTGACTCTTTTAAAGCAGGAAATACATATATTCCTCTCTTTGCATTTATCCATTATCATCATCATTTCAATTGTCCTGTAACAATCAGGAAGAAATGGTACTATTGTCATGACACTTCCAGCGAACGTGGCTCTATGCAACTCAGAAGAAAACCCAGTGCAGTGAGCTGCATATGTATTTATGCACATGTGTATATATATACAGATATGCAAATATATTTACACACACAAATATCTGGGGTTTTATATATAAAGTATTCATAGAATCACAGAAACATTAAAGTTGGAGAAGATCATTAAGTGCAAGCACTAACCTAGCACTGCCAAGTTAAAACCACCACTAAACCACATCCATTAAGTGCCACATTTACATGTTTTTGAACACTTCCAGGAATGGTGATTCCATCACTTCCTTGAGCAGCCTGTCCCAGTGCTTGATCACCTCTTCAGTAAAGCAATTTTTCCTGATATCTAATCTAAACCTCCCCTGGTGCAACTTGAGGTCATTTCCTCTTGTTCTGTTGTTCACTGGGAGAAGAGACTGCCTCCCACCTGGCTTCAGGTAATTGTGGAGAGCAATATGATACAGGTAACACTGGTGCACAAGGTGGTGCACATTGTGGCACTTGTATTCAATGATGTTGAATCAATCAACATTGATCTCAGTGGGGCAGGACTTGTCCCAGACTTGAAATTAAAGCGTATATTATGTGCAAATTTACCTGCCATAGCGCTCTGCAGAATCCTTCTGGGCCTGGCCCAATGGGATTTGGCTCCTGATACTCTCAGGATACTCTGTTTAAGTTTCTACCCTTGGTGTCTCCATGTGATAGCCAGCTCTCTGTGTAAAGGGAGACCCAGAAAATATCAGCAGTGTGTCTAGGGCACAGGTCTCCTGACAGGCTGTGAATCTCTGTTTTCATGCAGTTATGACTGTAATTTCTTTAAGGTACTTCAGTGCAGCTAAGTTGTGACACAGATCCCATATCTAGATTCAGATGTGCAATTCCTTGCATGCCAATTTGGGTCAATAGTTGCTCCATGACCCTTAAAAGTCAATATTTGGTTTGCACAGAGACCTCAGCATTTGGTTTTATAGCACTGTAAACAGGAAATTTCAGTGCTACTTAATATGCATAATTTTGAGAAATCCTTTGTGTTTAGATAGCATCAAAACATTCTACAATACAGGAGGATTTCTCAGATGATGGGTGGGGTTAGAAATCCAGGTGGCACAGAAGTATCACACACAATGTTCCATGGGGAACAGGGAACAAAGCTGTCCATAAATCTCATAAGGTGCAAGGTGCCCATATAAAGGCCACTTAGGTCACTTCATCTATGTATTAGTACTTTTTTTCACACAGGTATTTATCTTTTTAACTCTAAGAATAACTTCAATTAAAAAAAAATTTAAACAGTTTTTCCAAAAGCCACTTTCCTCATATAATTCAGATTGATATACCTCTCCAACCAGATTAGCAGAACAGGCAAGGAGCTGTGAGGCAAAGTCACTCTCAGGATCTAGTGAGATGAAAACATTTGCACAATGAGTTTTTCATAGTGTATCCACATTTATAAAAATTTGTGCTAAAATACAAATCCCATCCAAAAAGCCCTGCCCTCTTCCCTTGCCTAATTTTGACAAACTTCTCAGGAAAACTCTGCTGCAGAGATACAGCATGACCAGTTTCAAGAACATCTCCATGGTGGAGGCAAAACCCAGCATGAACTTTCGAATTAGTGTTTTTGTCTCTCAGAATGACTTTCAGTTTTAACTGCTGCTCACCATTACTTCTATAATGCCCAGAAACTCACATTTTGGCTTGAAATTTCCCACGTTGACCTTAACCCAAATGATTACTTTTTTCTGGAAACTGATGAATAGTTTTCTTAGAAAATTGTTTGAAGGTTCCTTTTTTTTTTTTTTTTAAAATGTTCAGCTAAGTCCAAAACAGCTTGGGTTTGTAGCTTCAGATTTGGCATGTGCAGGGTGCAATCCTGGAGGAGGAATGCACTTTTTGTAGTGTTTGAAGAAATTTCATTTCGCAATAGCAAATTAGCCTGAAAACTTTGGAAATAATAGACTGATTGCTCATGTGGCGTGATTTAGCCATGGTAGAAAATGACAGGCTGAGCTCTCCCTCCCTGAGAGGTCATGAGTCTTGCTTTATAAATAAGGCTTAGTTTCCTTTTTGCAGAGTCATCTTTCCCACTAAACCTTTCTGCATCCTGTTTTGCTTTAATTCTATGGCAGCATCAGAGGTTATTTCCTGTGTGTTTGCTGTCCATAAGCAACATTTTACTTGGCTTTCAGTGTCATTTTGCACGTTCTGTGAAGCAAATTTCAGTGGACCTGACTTAAGAAGGACTCCTTCTGCCTTATGGGAGACTTTGAAATAACTTACTGCTCCTAACTCACCCGGGTTGCACTCAGTCCTGGTCTTCACATGCAGCTGTCACCAACATTATACAAACATGCTCATGGACACAGGGGGACAGATTTTTCTAAAATCATCCTATAGTGCTTTCTCCTCAAATGTATTAACCTAGAACTAAACACAAAGATTTCAAACACTTAAATTAACTTATTACCAAATAAGTAAATAGCAAGCTTTTGAGCGTGGACATTAATGAATTAATCCATTATATTTTTTATCTTTGGAAATTTTATCAGGCTGAGATATAAATCCCTCAGAATCAAAGCTGAGAAGGTAGGTTTACTGTTGTGCTTCAACTGGTTTGCACTGCTCCAGTGATACCATGACGAGCTGGTTTAATCAATCTGTTATTGCAGGCTGAAAGCTGTTCTGTGTCATTGGAGCAGCACAGAGCTGTCAGGCGTGTGATGAATCTGGCCACAAATCTTAAAACGAACTATTTTTCCCCATTAAAAAGGTTATGTGAGCCGATATGCTGTGTTTAGTTACATAACAGCGAGTATTGACTTGCAGGGCACGGCTGGAAAAAACCCTTCTTTGTATTGTGTTGGGCAGGCGGTGGGGTCACTCTCCTGGGAAAGAAACTCGACATCTGCCAAGAGGTGAAGTTTGCTGCGTGCATGTTGCTTTTGTGGTGCCTGTGAATACACAAAGGGGGAGCTGGACACAGGAGGGAAACCTGTCCCGGTGAGGATATGGGCTGTTGGCGGTGCTCTCTGGAGCCGCGTCACGCACCAGTAACGTGGCTTTAGGTTATAAACACCGCTGCCCCCAGGTACTTATGGAATCACAGAGAACTTTAAAATAAGCAGCCATACTCGAGTCTTCCAGTTCTATCTGGGCTGCCCAGTTTATAGTGGCACTATTCTTCACTTTGTGGGCCATTTAAAACACAGTTACTGAGTGATAATTATTTCCACATTCCTGTCTCCACTGCAATTCTTTTATTTCTTTCTAACTTTCAAAAAATTTTAATTTATTTATGGTTGTTTTCCCTTTAAATGATTACAGAATGCATTCAGCTAGAGAGCTGTATAATTATTTCATTTAAGGAGATCAGTTTTTGTTAATATATTTATTAACATAAATGCATGTAATTGCAAAAGAGATCTGCTTTATTCTACTTTCTCTCCCAGGATAGTTTATTCCCCTTTCTCACACTGACAGACCAGCTCTTCCATTAACCATTTGTATATGACATTCATAGCTTTTATTTTTCTTTACCTATTCCTATACACTTAAAGCAGGGCTACATTCACAGGAAGACAAACACATAAATGTCATATCAGACAGTGGGAAGGACTGGTTTGGCAAGTCTTTGGCAAACAGGTTTCCTAATTTCTATCCAAGTTGGCAAATTAATCATATGGATTACTGTTACACAAACCAATGGACTTTCAAATTAGCCTGAGCATAAATAATGCCATTCTGTCTTGTGCAGAAGGCTTTGCTGCCAGTCTACATTTGCCTTATGTTCCTTGCATGCATACAGGTCATTACATGGAATGCAACCCACCTTACAATTTGTACATATGTTCTCTTCCTCTGACTCCCTAGCAGGGCAGGGTAGGTCCAGGTACTAATTGTTAGAAAACTAACAAAATAAAATAAATAGTGCTGTGATGGCAAGGAGGGTTGGCGTGACCATGAAAGGAAACAGATCAGCTTAGTTTGGCTTCAACCGTGAGGGAACCGCACCCTTATTCCTTTATGCTGTGCTGATCATGGTGGTATTTTTGCTCTGTACTGAGGTTTTGTTATCAATGGAACTAATGCTGAATTTTATTTTTATTATTACTGGATCTGGAATTTGAGTATGTACTGATCTTTCATTCTTGGGCAGTGTAATTTATATTTGGAGGCTGACAATTCATCTATTTCCCCATAGACTCATGAACTTAGAAAATAATGAGAGTTTATGTGAATTCTGTTTTTCTCAGGCATTTTTATTCCTGGGAGAGACTTCCATGGGCCAAATTACCATGAAAACTATATTACCATGATATTTCAGTTCCTTACAGTAAAAGTTCATGTCTTTCAGTACTGTTGACACTGTACACACATCCTTGGGGAATTATGAAAAATATAAAAAGAAAACTCCTAAAAATGTGCATTAGAAAAAACATAAGAAAGCTTCTGTCTAAGCTAAATACTCCCCAAGTAAAATAGAGCAAATTATTTCCCAAATATGAAAATTTTTGGCCACAACTAGGCATGGTATTGTATTGAGAGGCAAGGTTATTACTCTATTTTTGACATAAAATCACTTCAGATATATGAAGAAGTTAGTTGAAAAGAAGATCAACACTCAGACAAACCTCTTTTCTCTCATCATAGGGGAAAAGCAATGAAGAATCGTGTGAATTTGTCAAATTTAGACAAAAGCCAGTCTGCCAGTGCAGCTGATTCCTGAGGCTGAGGTAGAATGTTTTAATCCTGCTCTCAAAGGAAAGGATCTCGAAGGCTCTCTCTGCCACCACGCCAAGATGACTGCAGTGGAAGGGAACCACTGCCAAGACCAGTAACCCTCTCTGTTGTTCTCCAAAGCCTGTCTCTCCTTCCTGTGTAACCTGATGCAGATAAATTTCGGTGAGTGTTGAGGGTTCTAGGTTGTCTCCATTGAGTACCACGTGGGAAGGCAGATAGAAAAGGTAATTGAGAGTCCAGTTCAGATTTAAGTGGCTGCACTGGAGATGCTTCACTCTCCCTTGACTATCAAAGGAGCTCAGGATATGTATCGAATTCCTTAGCTCCTTCAGGCAGCTGGGTAAAGGTAAGAGGAACTAACATAGGCTCAAGTTAAATAGGGGGTGAGAATTAAGGAAGAATTTATTCAAGAACCCTTGGGCAACAGTGCATAGCTGTAGGATAAATATTCTTCAGCCTGACTAGAGTATCATTCTAACATCTTTATTGTAAAACTTGCACATAAAATGTAATACCATGCCCCTCCAGCCTTTGAATTATGAAAGGATGAGCTGGGTCCCAAGAACATGATTTCTGTAAGTACATAGCCAGCATTTCCAGGGATCATTTGTTAAGTACACCCAGGGAAAAGAGAATTTTAAAAATCCTTCTGGAAAGTTGTATTGATAAGAGATGGATTTACTTTCTTCAGCTAAACCAAACTTAGATGCAGAATGTTAAATGACATTTGCTTTGTGATAATGAGCTTCTGGTAAGCCTGCAAACTTGTATATCTCTTTTTTTTTTGATCATCAGTAATTATAACTCTTTCATACATTAGTAAAAGCTGCATACTCTTTTAAACTAGGCAATTTAGTTAACTTAAATTTCACTTCATAATCTGAAAATATGCTTTTCTGTTCTATTTTTGTGTTTTTCTCTCTAAGCAGAGATGGATGCAGTTAAGTGGGTGTGAGAGTGCCAAGAGGAGGTATAATTTCTTGCATACATTATTATTTCCCATGTGAAATTTGCTTAAGTTCTTCTATGAGGGAACTTTTTTGAACTATATCATTTGGGTTATTCCTTTTTTTGGCATTGTAACAGAATTTGGACATTTGTGGGCATCAGGTCATTAACCACCCTTACTGCCTTCTTCTTAAGGGAAGCATGCTCTCCCAGCCAGAGCTGTATTGATTCCCTCCTTGGTTTTTGACCAAAGAGATCTGTATAAAACATTAACATTACATTTCTTGTCCAAAAAAAGAACCAAGTAAATTCTTCTATTTTCTATAAATAGGATAAAGAAGGAAGGTGCTTTTCTGGTGTGGGAGGGGAATGTAAGATGATACCATGTCTGACCAGTTACCTCATCTCTATGCACAGGCATATGCACATGCATACTGAGCTCTAGCCAATGCAGTGAGCTTTCTGCTCTCTATCTTCGGAGTCTTCCAGTGCTAAAAACCACTATAAAAATATCAAAAGAAGCCTTCCCACAGTGACATATATCAGGCTGCAAAATGACTTCTCCCAGGGAGTGATGAAAGCCCTGTCATTGATGCTATGAACAACAGTAATTCTTAACACATGATTTGCACAAATCTGGACATTAAATGATCTGCAAGACATGCCTTCAAGATATCACTGCCACACAGAGGCATGGACGGAGTTTTGGGCCTAGGGCCCAGAGAGCAAATCTCTTCTTAATAAAGAATTTATGATCAAGTTCATGTCTTCTAGCTGGGTCTGCAGATACAATATAGCCCCCATAGCATTTACTCACAACTAGAAAAGACACTGGAAAATACTGTCTGGAAGACAATATAGGTAGGGCCAAAGAAATGGCCTACTACTTTACAAGGGGATTATTTTCAGAGACACAAAGTTAGGTGTTCAACCTGCACTGAAATCCAATGAAACCTGAACATCTAACTCCACAGGGTTGTCTGAAAATACTGACCCCAAGATGTTAGGTCTTTCTCTTGGCCATGCCAGGGTTAGCGTGAGGCAGTCTCTGCAGGAGATGTCTGTAAATGAGATCAGAGCTCAACCATAAAACAGTGACAAAGTCATCTGGAGCACATAGAGCTGTTCTCAGTGATCAGTTTAAACTTCATTATTTCTGTGTTTCTTACATTTTTTCCCCTTGTGTTGTTTCTGCTTTATCGGCAGTTTTTATTTTGATTTGTATTTTATTATAATTTACTTTGCTAGTTCTCAGTCTATTTACAGAGAACAAAAGAATGTAAAACAGTAGAATAATAGTGTTTATTTTCACAAGTTTGGACTGATCAAATAACTCACAAGTCCCAAAGTGGAACTATGCTCGAGGTAGGTTAGGTCATCTCAAGTGTGGGGAAACAAACAAAAATATCTTATTCTTTGCTATTGTTTATTGTATTTATGCCGCTTGAGAGTTTTAACAATACCACATATATAAAACATTTTTTCTTGCTTTCTGCATTATTCAGAGTTTTCTCAAGGCTCTTTGGTGCTTTTTTTCTTGGGGACACTGCGATGTTGCTATGCTTTAGTGACTTTCTTACCTGATTGAGCAGAAAAGTTAGAAATGGCTTCTAGGAATGAACCAGAGGTGCCAAAAAGAAAGTTTTGTTCTCCGAATGCTTCTATGTTTAAAAACTTCTGAAAATTTTAACTAGTTTGCTTCAACTTATTTCCTTGATACACTGCCAAACCTTGGTCCAGCAGAAAGGAGCCAAACAACCAAGAGCCTGATGTTGCATTCCCATCAAATCCACAATTGTTTTTTACACTGCCTTGATTTTTGAGAGGAGGTCCAAATGTGAATGTCTAAAGCTACATTTGCCCACCAAAACATACTATTTCAAAATCTAATAGTAATCATGGGTGTGTTGTTTCTTTAATTTGCAATTTAAAGCCCTTTCAAGACAACTGGCAGCAAGGTTGGAAAATAAAGGCAAAGGGAGCAGCTTGCCTCAAAGAGCCTCCTCTGAACCATTCACGCTGCTCACAGCTTTGGACATCCACAGTCCTGCTGAAAGACAATGTAGTTTATTAACCCAGGATGACATAAAATCACTGCCTATTTGAAAATATAGACCTGAAAAACAAAGTAGTTCAGCAGCTGCTAGTTAGGCTGTTGAATTCTACTACTGTGACATCCAAGTGCTGGCAGCACAAGTGATCAGAGACCTAAGGCTATTTCAACATGAGCATTTGACAACTACATAGCTGAAATTTACTGTTCATTATTCTTCTGGAAAAAAAGAAAATCAGGCTTAAATTGAAAGCCTTTTCAGAAGTGCTGAGTTCCTAGAAGCTATCATTAATTTTCCAAGGAGCTGTTGGGTGCTCAATTGCTTTAGAATAATTACGTTTCTGTCTGTGGCCTCAGCAGCCCAACTTGATGGACAGACACTTTTATCACATAAGCTTTAAGCACACTAGAAACTCCAAAAGAAAAAAACAGGCACCTTCTGAGTATTTTCTTAGGGTCATGACTGAAAAATGCTTGTGTTTGAAGAATAAATAAGTCTCAATAATGACCTCAAAAAAGCTGGGAGTGGCAAACAAAAGTTTTTATTTGAGGATATCATCATTCACTCTCCTTTTTCTCTTATTTTCTGAAAGATCCTTGCCATTGACGCTGCTGAAGAGCAGCCCACCACTCACTGCTGCTCCTACAGGCAAATGACAATGACTGGCTGGTTACTCTCCTACTTAAGGCTAGACCTCTCTATAACGTATTGATCTCAGATATCATTCCAAAGGCCCCAAAAAAGTGCCAGAGAGTGAATTAGCTATCAGGTGTCACAGACAATAGAGGTGCAGAGCTCTGCTTCAGTTCTTAGACCTCTTTAGGAGTGGAGACCCATCTAATGCTGCCCCTGAGCTCCCTGTGTACAGCAGCGTGGAATCCTGCTGCTCCCACCCTTCCCATCCATGGTCTTGGAAAGGTGATTATCACCTGCATGTTTGAAGGCTGCTGCCCCCACCTGGTAGGTAGAAATGAAGAACATTGAAGCTATGTGGGACAGGTCTTTCCTGACTGCTCAATTTGATAAACATCAAGACAAGAGGATGGCAAAGGAAGGACATGAACTCTAGACACAGCACTGTGACTGTAGAGCACAGGCAGCCATACCTTTTGATAGCACCAGAAAAGATTTAGGTCTGGTTGGGTGGTATAAAGTTGCATTGTAGTGGTTTCACTCAAACAAAGGTAGGGGACTGGAGAAGGGATTTTCAAGCACAGGAGTGCGCTGAGATACCTGGATGATGCAAGACTGCTTTTTGCATTCTTTCCAGAACTACAGAAAGCACTTTCCTGGAAAGCAGGAGAGCAGTGAAGAAGCAGCAGGGTCACAGTTGCTGTTTTGGGCTGC
Source organism: Rhabdornis inornatus (assembly GCA_013397075.1). Taxonomy (NCBI): domain Eukaryota; kingdom Metazoa; phylum Chordata; class Aves; order Passeriformes; family Rhabdornithidae; genus Rhabdornis; species Rhabdornis inornatus. The sequence continues at coordinate 716,517 of VWZS01004485.1, read as the reverse complement.
TCTTGGGATGGTGAGTCCACATGCATTGCCTCTTCTTCCTTCTGTAGTGAAAGCAGCGGCTTAATTTAGCCTTTAATGACCAATTCTGTCACCTGATTTAGAAAGAAGAAATAACTGTCTCCAGGAACTTCAACACCATAGGCTAAATACAGTTGAAGTACAATTCAACTGATGCCAGTAGCATGAATATGGCTCAGTATGTCATCTCTTGGTTTGGCCCACAGAGTCAGTGTGGTGAATGTTATGATTTTTTTTTTTTCCTTAGTATAATCCTTTGTACCTCTGTAAGAAAGACTACAACATTTATGTCTGGAAAAAAATCAGTATTTGTATAAACATAGGGGTATTATTCTGTGTATTAAAGTGTTCGCAGGGTATTATCCCACAGTCCATCCCATATTTAGTTTGGACATTACTACATCTTGGAAAATGGGAAAACTTCCAGATAATTTCTTTACCTTGAAATATCAGCAAACATAAGGGTATTTTGAGCTTATCCCCTGCTAAAAAATGAAGAAGTTGCATTCATGGTTGCAAGCCAGAAGAGAATCTCTCTTCAAATAATGCAAAATGGGTTAAGTTAAAAGCATAAGTAGTTTCAGGCACAAAGGTGAAAAGTAGTTCTTAAAGAGCCCTTTATCTCTTGGAGGAAAGTAAATGCATTCAATTAATGGCCATTTGCTCCCATTCAACACAGCCATTTCATGTATTAGTGACGTATGTTACAAGATTGTGGTTTATTACTAAAGAAACTAATAATATATTGTACCCACCATTTGTCCTGGATTTTGAGAATAAATGGAGATTGGAGCAACATCCCCAAGTTCCTATGCAGTTTGCTGAAGGAATTAGGTATCTGCATGTACACGTTGTCACTACTGACCTGAGGAGAAGAATGAATTTAATCCCTAGCTTTTTTAGCAGAAGCATATTTTTCAGTCTGGATTTCATAAACTTTATGATGGAGGCATGAGACAATTGCACAGATGGCAGGAGAACAAACTGAGGGATAATAACAATGAGAGTGGAAGAATGGGAAAAGCAGGAAAATAAGTGAGTGAAAAAAAACCCTACTGGTGGAAAGAGCAATTCTTATCAGACAAGAGAAGTTACTTCCAGAACCGAAATGCAGACACTGAGAAAGGCATGAGTAGCAGGGAAAAGTTGGATCCCTTGTCCCAAGGGAGAAAACAAATAGCAGAAAAAAAGCACACAAGCTGGAAAGCAACAGGAGGGAATGGAGAGGGCAAAGCACAACATTTCTTCCAAGTTAAAATGTTTCCAGATTGTTCTGATATTTAAAAATATTTAGAAAGAAGATTTCCCAGATCCCAATGCATTTGGAAGGCAAAGCATCCTGAAATGTCAAGTCCCCTGGCTGGCTTCTTTCCTCAGTTTATTTTTTTCTGCCTGATTTTGTTCTAATTAGTTATGTGCTCTGCCTTGGATTCCTGGCTAGGCCACCTTCTAACACTGGTAACTGCTCAGTGTGAAGGCAAGAGAAAAATCTTCACACCTCCAATTACTCTCATGGGATGAGATATATAATTTATTTGTAGATACCAGACTTAGCAGATGCTGAAGATAGCAGCAGAGAATGTTCCAAACTGTGAGACCCACTAAAACCTGTAAAGGAAGGGACTACTTCATTCAGCAATTGCTACCCAAGCCATTTGCCTCCCTAATATAATCAGTTATCATCTGCATGGGTAAACTAAAGGATTGCAGTGCTGTCCATCAGTTAAGGTACATTGCTAAAGATTGAGTCTGGCCAGGTACTTGTATTGAAAGCTGCAATTTGTTAACACGGGCAACAGGAACAGACTCAATGCAGTGAGATGCCGCCACACTGCTCCCTTCTGTGTGGACACAAGGTGTGGAGCCCAGGACATCATTGCTGTCCTAGTCTAACGAGGCTCATATTTTTGTCAGCGTACATTTTTATTTGGACTTACTGGAATATTTGACTCTGCTACATCAACAAGGACTATGGACCAAGCTGAACAGTCTCAAGTCCCCTACATTCATGTTGCTTAGTAATTAGCTCTCTCCCTGGCTCTGGTTTTGGTACTACTCTGGGTAGTCCTCTCCAAGACACCTGGATATTACAAGGCAAGCTCTGAACAATGTGTGCCTCATCTTCTGGCTTTATGCCACAGGATTTACCAGTAGTGTTTGTTTAAGCAACATTATAGACACACCCTGCTATTCCCAGTATAGAGCCTTGTTCATGCAACAAGGAGCATTCTTGAAAACCCTGGGTATTTATGGGGCAAAAGTAAAGGTCTTCAATGGTTTATTCTAATTCGTGAGAATCCATCCTTTTCTGAGACTTTTTTGTCCCTATTCCAATCAAGGGTAGGTTTCCCAGGACAGAGTAGCCTGGGGTGGCATCCACTGCCAATTGGACCATCAGCGGTATTCTCATGTGGTTTCACCCGCAGGGCTTCTTCTCAGAGTATTGCAAGCCCATGGGAAAGGGCCCAGAGCAAGATCAGGACTGTGCTGCCTTCTTTATCATCAGAGTCTTCCTCAGCTGACCCAAAAGTAGACATGCAAAAGTCTTCAGTTCTGAGCAGACAACTCTTCAGCCAGATCAGGGATGCTGCACGAATGAACTAAGTATCTTATTGGATCCTCCTCTGCCAGTTTCATTTAACTTGAGCTTGTGGGCAAGTGGTCCCAAAATTAGGACTGTCTGCAAAAATGTGTGTCAGATGTGAGATCATCAGCTTGTGCAATTACTACTGTATGTGCTGTAGCTCTCTGCCTGCAAATACAAGGCAGCAGCAAGCCTTAAGCCCAGAGTACTATCAAAGCCAAAACATGAAAGCAAAGAGAACCAGAATCTGTAACTTAGGAAATAATTGCCTTTTCTGCCCACAAGCAGTGTTTTACAGAGTACTACAAAAACAGCAAGCAAGGCACTAGGTCCAAGCCAAAGTCCAGACAACACCGCAGCAGGTTATGTTGCCAAGGCTGCTTCCCTGCAAGGGTCAGCACACAGCAATATTCACTCCCTGAGGCAGCCACGCAGCCACAGCTGCAGGGGAGCTGTACCCCAGCACTAAAGCTGAACTTAAAGTTATCTCTAGGCCCTTCTACTAGATTTTAAATGCAAACTGTCATAGACAGAGTTCTACCTGAAGCGGGTTGGTTGGTCAGATACACTTGACTGAAATAGCATAATTGAACTATTTAGGCCAAAGATCTCCTACTGTGCATTTGTTGTGAGTCTGCAAATAGTCTCTCTCTTAGTGGCCCCAAGTTCTGTGAACCATCCAACCTACCCATCTATGGGCTGCTAAAATTGAAATGCAAGTATGTTCTTGCACCCACAGCAAGCTCCTTTGGAAGAACAATAAAGAGGTTCGCAAAATCGGTGACAAATTTGCTCTACCTTTTTGGGAGTGATACAGGTTGGTATCAAGTCAGATCAGCGAGGTGAGCTCTTCAACAGGACTGTTTGGAGCCATTTGTAAGAGGGTGGAATTTTCTTGCTGTGGATCTGTTCTAAGTCTGCATTTGACTGCAGGTTAGTTTGTTTACCTTCCTATGGACTTCAGGATGTATGTCCCACTTAGGTCTTGAAACAATCTCGACTTGACCTCAGCACAGGAGATACAGTGTACTTGCTTCATCAGGACAGAGTGTTTGTGAACTGTTATTTAACAGAGACACAAGTAAAATCTTCAGGTCCTGGTACACACTGCCCCTTTAGTCTCTAAATTAGCAAAATTTCAAGCTGGATCCAGATGTCAGTTTCGCAATTGAGCTGTAACTGTGTCATCAGTCATTGCCTTCATGGTTTTGTAAAAACTCCCTCATGTCAAAGGTGATTAGGGGACTGAAGCATCTTTCGTATGAGGAAAGGCTGAGGGAGCTGGGGCTCTTTAGCCTGGAGAAAACTGAGAGGGGACCTCACCAATGTCTATGAGTATCTGAAGGAAGGGTGTAAAGAGGATGGAGCCAGGCTCTTCTTGGTGGTGCCAAGCAAGAGGACACGAGGCAATGGGCAGAAACTGATGAACAGGAAGCTCCATTTGAACACGAGGAGGAACTTTACTGTGTAGGTGAACAAGCACTGGAAAAGGCTGCCCAGAGAGGTTGTGGAGTCTCCCTCACTTCGGAGATATCCAAAAGTTGCCTGGATACAGTCCCGAGTGATGTGCTTTAGGGGGTGCTGCTTAAGAAGGGAGCTTGGATGAGATGACCTCCAGTGATCCCTTTAAACCTGAATTAATCATGTCCCTGGCCGGTCGTCCCGGCACTGGGAGCCCCTCCTTACGGGAGTGCCCCCGTTCGTGCCCCGCGGGGGTGACGGGACACAGGGGACACGCAGGACGGTGTGTGTGTGTGCATTTTTTCACTTTTCTGTTTTCGCTGTGTTCATAATTAAAGAGTTTCTTTTTAGGAAGTCTTTGCACGTGGACTTTGCACAGTTCTGCACGTGGACTCGCACACAGGCCAATCTACTTCCCAGCAAGTTTACAAAACTCTCCAGTCAGCCTGCAAACACTCCGAACCACAGGAGTTAGACTTTTAAGTGTGTGAGGACGCCACACCAATTAAGACAGGAAACAGAGTGTTTGACATCATCCAGGGGCTCAGGAGAAGCGGGATGGCACGAAAACCAGAAGGAACAGGGCAGCACGGGTGGAGCGAGCTGAAGGAGATGTCGCTGCCGTCACAGGCGGCGAGCAAACTGCGACATGACCTTTAATTCTGAGCTCAGCGCAGACTCCTTGCCCNACCCCCCCCCCCCCACGAGGAGCGCCAGCCGAGTCGTGCGAGCGGCTCTCGCCGCAGACATCCCCAAATCCGTACGCCTGCGGTTTTCAGCACACCAAGTACAGAAACATAGCTTCGTACAGGCACGTATGTGCCCGTGCCGCGACGGTGTGCGACAGGACACGGGACACACACAAAGGGGACACACGCGGGGGTACGGGACACACCCGCACACAGGTGACACACACACACACACGGGGGACACACGGGGGACACAGGTGTCGGACACACAGGTGTCACACACACAGGTGTCACACACTCACANTGTTGCCAAGGCTGCTTCCCTGCAAGGGTCAGCACACAGCAATATTCACTCCCTGAGGCAGCCACGCAGCCACAGCTGCAGGGGAGCTGTACCCCAGCACTAAAGCTGAACTTAAAGTTATCTCTAGGCCCTTCTACTAGATTTTAAATGCAAACTGTCATAGACAGAGTTCTACCTGAAGCGGGTTGGTTGGTCAGATACACTTGACTGAAATAGCATAATTGAACTATTTAGGCCAAAGATCTCCTACTGTGCATTTGTTGTGAGTCTGCAAATAGTCTCTCTCTTAGTGGCCCCAAGTTCTGTGAACCATCCAACCTACCCATCTATGGGCTGCTAAAATTGAAATGCAAGTATGTTCTTGCACCCACAGCAAGCTCCTTTGGAAGAACAATAAAGAGGTTCGCAAAATCGGTGACAAATTTGCTCTACCTTTTTGGGAGTGATACAGGTTGGTATCAAGTCAGATCAGCGAGGTGAGCTCTTCAACAGGACTGTTTGGAGCCATTTGTAAGAGGGTGGAATTTTCTTGCTGTGGATCTGTTCTAAGTCTGCATTTGACTGCAGGTTAGTTTGTTTACCTTCCTATGGACTTCAGGATGTATGTCCCACTTAGGTCTTGAAACAATCTCGACTTGACCTCAGCACAGGAGATACAGTGTACTTGCTTCATCAGGACAGAGTGTTTGTGAACTGTTATTTAACAGAGACACAAGTAAAATCTTCAGGTCCTGGTACACACTGCCCCTTTAGTCTCTAAATTAGCAAAATTTCAAGCTGGATCCAGATGTCAGTTTCGCAATTGAGCTGTAACTGTGTCATCAGTCATTGCCTTCATGGTTTTGTAAAAACTCCCTCATGTCAAAGGTGATTAGGGGACTGAAGCATCTTTCATATGAGGAAAGGCTGAGGGAGCTGGGGCTCTTTAGCCTGGAGAAAACTGAGAGGGGACCTCACCAATGTCTATGAGTATCTGAAGGAAGGGTGTAAAGAGGATGGAGCCAGGCTCTTCTTGGTGGTGCCAAGCAAGAGGACACGAGGCAATGGGCAGAAACTGATGAACAGGAAGCTCCATTTGAACACGAGGAGGAACTTTACTGTGTAGGTGAACAAGCACTGGAAAAGGCTGCCCAGAGAGGTTGTGGAGTCTCCCTCACTTCGGAGATATCCAAAAGTTGCCTGGATACAGTCCCGAGTGATGTGCTTTAGGGGGTGCTGCTTAAGAAGGGAGCTTGGATGAGATGACCTCCAGTGATCCCTTTAAACCTGAATTAATCATGTCCCTGGCCGGTCGTCCCGGCACTGGGAGCCCCTCCTTACGGGAGTGCCCCCGTTCGTGCCCCGCGGGGGTGACGGGACACAGGGGACACGCAGGACGGTGTGTGTGTGTGCATTTTTTCACTTTTCTGTTTTCGCTGTGTTCATAATTAAAGAGTTTCTTTTTAGGAAGTCTTTGCACGTGGACTTTGCACAGTTCTGCACGTGGACTCGCACACAGGCCAATCTACTTCCCAGCAAGTTTACAAAACTCTCCAGTCAGCCTGCAAACACTCCGAACCACAGGAGTTAGACTTTTAAGTGTGTGAGGACGCCACACCAATTAAGACAGGAAACAGAGTGTTTGACATCATCCAGGGGCTCAGGAGAAGCGGGATGGCACGAAAACCAGAAGGAACAGGGCAGCACGGGTGGAGCGAGCTGAAGGAGATGTCGCTGCCGTCACAGGCGGCGAGCAAACTGCGACATGACCTTTAATTCTGAGCTCAGCGCAGACTCCTTGCCCTGCACCGAAACCTCTCACCACCACGACGAGAGCCAGCCGAGTCGTGCGAGCGGCTCTCGCCGCAGACATCCCCAAATCCGTACGCCTGCGGTTTTCAGCACACCAAGTACAGAAACATAGCTTCGTACAGGCACGTATGTGCCCGTGCCGCGACGGTGTGCGACAGGACACGGGACACACACAAAGGGGACACACGCGGGGGTACGGGACACACACGCACACAGGTGACACACACACACACACGGGGGACACACGGGGGACACAGGTGTCGGACACACAGGTGTCACACACACAGGTGTCACACACTCACACACGCCCGCCCGCCCTCAGCGCCGCCCGGCCCTCCCCCGCCGNACCTGGTGTGTGTGTGTGTGTGTTTGTGCGTGTATTTGTGTGTGTATGTGCGGCAGCCCGGCCTGAGGGGGGGCCTGGCCTGAGAGGACAAGGGTAGGAGGGGTGTCAGAGAGCGGGGAGCCTGGCCTTGGTTTTGGGTGGATACCAGGGCGCAGGGGGGAGCCTGGCCTAGGGTGGAAGGGGGATATAAAGGACGTGGTGGGAGCCTGGTCTGAGCGGAGGGGGAAGGGCATAAGGGTGTTTTTTGGGGGGGCACAAGCGGTGCCATGGCGATGGGAGTCTGCCTTGGGGTGGCGGGGCAGGACGTAAGACATATTAAGGAAGGGAGGCTCGTCTGGGGTGGGGGGTGATGATATGTTCGGAGGCAAGGGCAAGAGACAAGTCAGGGGACAGCGTGACCCTGGAGTGAAGGGGAAGAATTGCAAATAGTATGTTTTGGTGTGGAGTCTGGTGCTGGAGAGGAGAGGGATGGTGGTGAGGCCGCTTGGTTTAAGGGCGGGAGGCTTGTGGTGGGGAGAGCCTGGTGTTTGAAGGAGGAAAAGCATGACAGGGAGAATATGTTGAGTCTGGGCCAAGCAGGGCAGAGTAAAGACATAGGGGGTGGTGGCGGCATCTGGAGGCATAACATATTGTGGGAGGGGTGATGCAGGAGGGTAGAAGGGCATGGGCACAGCCTGAGCATCGTATTTTTGTCATCTTCCAATACCTATGATACCTGATTAAAAAGCCTTAGTGTTTGCCTTGGAGGCTAGCATTGTGTATTTGACAGTAGCAAGTGTAATGCACGTGTGTTGGTGACACCTTCATAATCAGTGCTTTAAGGTCAAGGAGATTCCATTGCATAATGAAGCAAGACTAAAAAAATGCATCGAGGCTAAAGGAGTCTGAGTATTCTGAGAGTATCCTACAGGTGAGGTATCTTAGTGTGAGTGTGCAATTAGACTTGGTTATATCACCTCAGTTGCAGCTGGCACATTTCCAGCGAATTAGGGCGTAGACAGAAGAGCTGGGATGTGTTTGCATCATCTGTGTAAACATATCCTGAAAGCCAATCTAAGCTGGAATTGCTGCAGGTGAGTGCTTCTCTCCCTGCCTCCCTGCTTCTCCAGTAGTGGTACTGGGGGATTGAGGAGTGAGCTGGCCACAGAGCTGTCCCCCAGCTAACTTGACAGACAGAAGCACAAGTCATTGAGTCTGCACCAGTGGTGGTGCAACAAAATTATTGAGCTATGTAATAATAAACGGATGGAAAGGAGTGGGATGGCAGCATCCTGACATAATTCAGTTAAGTTCCTATTGAGGGGTTTCTTGAGTGAAAATTGTGATGACATCCATTTATATGATAAAAGAGTAACTGGTAGCAGTGTGAACCTAAGGAATTGTCATGTCTGACAGTGAACATTTTCACTCTGAAAACACACGAAAAGAAATGTCTAAAGGTGACGGGCAGGGATGGCAGCTGTTGGTGGGGGCATACAGCGAGCTGCATAATGAAACTAATACAGAAAACATTCTCTCTTCTCCTCTTCCTTTACCTGGTACTATTTTCTTTGAATCTTTTCTGATCTAGTTTGCTCTGTAGGAGCATAAATACTTAAATAAATAAATACCAGCAGAGCATGGTTCTGAAGTGAGCCATGAGAGGTATAGTGGTGCTCTTTCAGGTCTGGCTAAAGATAAAGCAGCTTAAACAGTTCTGTAATTAAATCAAAATTCCCCAGCAGCCAAACCTGGTCAAGAGATTTCCTGTTCATAGCTCTGTTATGGTTCACTCAGTTATGCAGTCAAAGATTATAGGGAAAGCTCCCATTTTTTATTTCTTTGAAAAGAGAAACAAACCTAAAAATGCAAAATGTTTTCCTCATCTGTTTTGCATTGTGACCCCATACGCAGTTACATCTTGTCACAAACCCAGAGTGAGGTGGGAACTTTCTCAACCTGCTGAATTGTAAAACCTCTGCCTCACTTTTTACATTGACCTCTTTGCAGTTTAGCTTGGTTTCTCTTAGGTTTTTGTTGATAGTTTTTAAGTATCAATGACCTACCAGAATAATCTAAAGCTGAGCTTCTCTCAGATGTTGCTGCTGTCTAAGAAGAGAGGAAGCGCTTGCCGGTCTCTGCTCCCAGACATATAACTGTACTTTTTCTTTGTGTGATTCTGGACCTCATCTCTCCATGAGCTAATCCAGAAGAGGTTACTTACACCGCTTTTTAGCTATGGTAATTTTCAGATGCAGTAATGAATTGAACTGGATTGTTAAGCAGGATTTGGTGAGCACCAGAACCAGTGTAAAGAGGAAAAGGATGCAGTCTGGACTGCAGAGGAGGAAGCAGAAGCTTTGCACATTAAGTAGCTTGGCAGGGAAAGAACAGTCTTGAACTAAGAGAGTCATCAAAAAATTCATTCTTTGCTGGACTTACAACTGTGCTTGAAAACCTTTTATCTGTAAATTAAATACCACAGTTGGACAGCAGAAATGTTCAGGTTCACATAAGGGGATGGACTTATGCTATTTTGTCTTCATAGTTATATCAGTGTGTGTTCTGAATGTTTCTGGTAGTACTTAGTCCTGGTCCTTTGTAGAGCTCAGCGACAAAAAATGCATTTCATTTTTCTATGTCAAGCCTGTAAAATGGCTTCTGATTGTTCCTCCTGTTGCTACAAGCTAATAACTAAGGAAAGAAGATGAAAGAGTTTCCTTTCACAAAAGCTTGTGTAGAAATGAATGAGAATAAAAATCCAGAGGTTGTTCTCTGAGAGAACATGGTTAGGGACAGTTACAATCCAGAGTCCAAACTCATAACAGCTTCACCCCACATCTCTTAAATGCTTTGTTTGTCTTTGGTCTGTGGGAGACTGATGGAGCTGAATTAAGTGGTTAAGTTAGTAAGTGAAATATTGGCTGTCAGTAAATGACTGCATAGAGTCTTTGCTTTTAAGTAGTGCTGTACTCTTTGTTTTAGTTGTTTTTTTCCTTCTCTTTTTAGTAATTGTGCTTGAGTATTTTTTTGGTTGGAAAAAATATAGCCTTGAGACACCATACTTGCACTGTCTTTATTTTTGCTTCAATACAAATGGAATTGCTTTAGTGAAAATAGGCTTCACATCTAAATTGAATTGTCCCTCCCCATATAAAGTGGCTGACAGGAATGCCTGCTTTGTAATTAAGGTGCTTGTGTTTTCACAAACCAAATGTCCCCATATACAAGTCTTATGAGACCCACTTAAAAAAAAAAGTGGCTTAGCATCTATACCTGCAGAAGAACCTCTAAATAGTCTTTCATAAACCTTGTAATTACACTTTTTGAAAGCTATTTGCCTTGGTATCTTGAAACTTTAGTGAAAAAGTCCTTCCTCAGAATTTGCTGTACTTTTTTCCATCTATACTTTGTTTTTACATTAGTCAAAGCTAAACAAAATGGGAAAGTGTCATCTTTTATTTTCAAAGCTGAAGAAGTCAGACTTCTAGAAATTCACAGAGGTGAGGAGAGGAGAATAATTTAACAGAGAAATTGCATGAAGTTGGGAAAAGGCTGGAATACTGCCTTTTGAGTTGTCTCAGCTTCCATTTCCCAAGATTCTATTGATTTCACATGAATAAAGTGTTATTCATCACGTGTATTAGAGCAAAGTCCTCTATTTCCTGAGGATTTGTATGTTTTAGACACTTGTTTGCTGATAGGGCACAGTAGATATATGTGCTTAGTAATTTTTATGAAGTCTTTGTAGTGTATCAGATAATCTGATCAGGTAACGTTTTCACCTAATCTAAATAAGGTAAAAATTGTTAATTTATTACTTTGTAGTAGCAATTCTACAACTCATCTTCTAACCTTTTGCATGTGGGATGGCAAGAGTCAGTCATGCCATTCATCTTTCCTTTCTCTTAGTCTGATTGTCTACTCTCTTCACCTAATTTAAGACAGGCTCCCTCCCTCACTTTCCAGTCTGACTTATGTCCTGCCCCTTTCCCTTTCAAACACAGGTCTTGCTCTCCCCACCTACATTTCCTGCCCTTCCTTCCCTGCACCAACCCCTTCCTCCACTATATCTGATCTGCTGCCCTTCCTTCCTGCTGCTAAAGGGCACAGCCAGAGCACAGGTCGAGCACTGGCCCAAGCTGACTCTTGGTTTACTCCTGGCTCTGACTCCAGACACCTCTCCCACACAGATCTGCTGGCATAGAGGAGAGCAGCGGCAGGCCTAGCACAGTGTGGGTGCCGGTGGCTCGGTTTCAGATGTCCTCTGCACTCAGGGATGGTTCAGCCAACTCTTTAGAACAGATGTAACCAGAGTCTGCTACTCCAGTACAGATTTTAATCATCCTAAGCACTTTATTTTATTTATGTTTTTTTCTTTCTTAATTTCTTCTCATATTCTTTTCATGCTCATTTTCTTACTTTTGATTCTCATTTTGGTTTCACTTCTAATATTTCTTCATACTTGTGCCATATCTGCTTCTTCCTGTGCCTAGAATAACCTTCAGGTTCTTACATTGCTTCTTTCTTCGATTGCTTCTTTCCCTTTCTGTGTCAGAAGGGTTTTTTTTTCTACTTAGTATTCCAGTGCTGTTGTTTTCCTGAGCCCTGTTTGACCCATCAATATCTGTATTCTGTATCTTAATCTCCGTTCTTTATTCTGTAACCTCTCTAGGAATAGGACAGCATTGTACATCATAATGTCAGAGACACAAATGCTATCAGCTATTGTAAAAATATAAGGTATTTTTTTTTGTCATGTACAATATCAGTGGGAGAGACATTGGTAGGAATAAAGCATGTGCTAGGGAGCTGCAGTGCAAGCAGCATGTAGCAGCTGGCAGGTCACTTCACAGGTAAACCACTGTTTGACTGGAGAAAACAACAAAAAGAACGACTCTTATTGTGCTAATGACTTATTTTCAAAACAGTTATAGGTAAGACAGAATCACCAGCCAAAGATCAAGGTGAAGTGTGAGTCTCACATCACTTTCCTGGCTGTATGCACATTGCTTAAGATTGGGCCAGAGGTTATTCCCAAGGATGGATGGTGCACATTGGCTGTGCTGCTGCTTCAGACTTGCTTTGCCTGCATCTTCACTTGGGAGAGCTGTTTGAACTGGTCCTGAGCAAAGCTGGAGAGCCAGCGAACACTAAAGTGGATCTTCTCTTATACTTTACTTATAAAGAATCCTCTCTTATGCGAGAAGGCTGTACTGCCCAGATTGTATTCTAAAATACTCTAGAATTGCTGGGTATATTAAAATGTGATTTTTACTTGTTTGTGCTGCAAGCCATTGTGTGTTTAGAAGTAGGGTGGGGAGACTAGGGAGGATGATAGTGTTACTGTGGAATATGCTTCTGGATCCCAGCTTGGATCTCTGGTTTAGGCTGTCAGTAATCTTTCTTCTGTCTGATCCAGCACCTGGAGTTAATGTGATGGTGGTATGTGATTGCCTTCTCTTGGATATCTGTTTATCTTAGAACTGTGCAGTGTCCTGTGTCTCTCTATGTTATGAATGACATGTAAGTCACTGTCTTCTTGCCTTTAGATTCTTCTGGAAGCTGGGTTAAATATGACTCAAATTAGCCTGAATGTTACTTAAGTAAGAATCTGTGACTTCTTCATTCCAGGCTGTGGTCATTCCACTCTGTTGAGGTGGCTTTTAGGCCACGCTATAAAAATTCTTTCATAAATTGAAAATAAACAAAAATAGTCTTTTGCTGAGATGCTGAGAATTTAGAAAGAATCATATAATGAATTCAGGTGAACTAAAAAATTTATGGTCAAAGATGCAAGGGGTAACCCGGAGCTTGTATAATGGTAGTGTTGGAAATCAGGGAAAAACCTCAGCCTTGACTGACTGAGCAAAGATCTTGGTAAAGACACTAGAGATACTGGGAGCTAGCAGGTTCTGTTTATTAAGGGATAAATCTGTTCTCTTAAATTGATACAGCTTTTTAATAGAGGGCAAGAATTTCAGGGTAGGAGGACAATCCTTGAAAATTATGCTGGTTTAGACATTTTAAGGGGAATGAAATACAGTCTCCAGCTCATTTCAGTAGAAGGAAAACAAATAGTAAAGATAACTTGTCATGGAATGAGAGTGATTCCAGGCTTGAAGGTAATTTAGATGTCATTCAAATAATAATGAGTACTGTTTGTTTCTTTTTTTAGTTGGTTGGGTGTTACGGAAAATTTTAAATAATCCAAATCAAAACAACTCAGCTCACCACTGATGGTGATCCTCATATAACATCTAGCATGAGACAGGGCAACTCAGCGAGCAGGAGGCACATATTCTTCTTCCTCAGAGTATTGCAGGAACTGAGTTATGAAATTAAACAATCTGGAAGCCAGGTTTTGTAATCAGTGAAATCAGGAAGGGACGAGCTAATTGAGGAAAAACAAATCTGAGTGTTCAGAGGACGCATGAGAAACAGATTGCTTATTTGGGCAAGTGTTACTGAGGGCATTTTGAGATTCAGTTACTCCAAAGCACTTAAAAATAATTTTTATAAAACCAAGGAGTAACGTTGTTGTAAAATTTGTAAAAAAGTTGCAAATGGTGCTAAAAGAACATATAAATAATTGAATATAATTGTGAAAGAAATCCGACATGTATTTGTAGCTCTGCCTGCCATTTGAGTAATCTGAGGTATTAACTGTGTTAAATACTGGGGGTTGCTTTGCTTTTAGCATGTGACTTAATTTATAAATTTTTCCTTGGTTTTTAATGACTTACAGCATATGGATTATATAAACCATGTGCACAGTTGTATTGGTAATCTCTAAATGTGGATTTTAAAGGTGCCTCAATGTGTCAGATAGTTGTGCTTATAAATGCTGTTGAACTTTGCTTTCCTAAAGATTTGCCTAAATGTCTGCATATTCCTAAAGGGTTTTAACATTTTTTTATTATTTTCTTTTTCTTTTCCTCTTTAATAGAAGTTCGTTATGATATGGTTGATTTCAGCTGGATGTTGTGAAGGAATGGGAGATCGTAGTGCTTGTTTCCATTTTCCATCAGTCAGTGTAGTATATGTTGTCTAATTCCACCAAATTTTAATGAAGGGATAGTCCTTGAAGTCATACACTTTGTATAAACTCAAGACATGGTTAAGGGGGGAGGATGGAGTAGGGAGAGACAAAAATGTTGTACACGACAGCAGATTTGGCAGAAAGCCTGTGGTATTTTTAGCCTGCTGTGTAACCTGTCTGACTGTACGTTGGTCAGCTGATTAGTACATTCATTTAATGAAACCATCCTTGGTGTGCAGTGCCTCTTGTGGAATCTGTAGTTCAGGGATATAGGTGAGGATTGAGGATACTGGAGATGAAGCTGAGGTTATTGTGGTTGCATGATGAATACTTGTAGGCATTACATCATGAAAATAATCAGGCCTGGCTGGTGCCTCAAATCGTGCTTGGGTTTGAGTCTTGTGTTCCTTTTCTTCTGGAACATCAATAGCCTAGCTCAAATCTTGCAGTAGACTATGTAGCTGTGGTTTAGGGATGGTGTTGGAATTGCATATATTCTTTCCATGGTTAGACACAATAAATAAATTCTGAATTTTTTAGATCTATGGGGCTTAACATTTGTGTATAAAGACTAAATTAAAAAAGAAAAAGGACTTGAGTAATGGTATTCCACAAACTGAGGTATCCTGAAACCAGTGGACTGTTTTTCTTACAATTACATTTTTTATGTTGGAGCTTCAAAATGCAATTGTGTGAATTCTATAGCTAATGCTAGAAACCAGCTTTTTCTGTTTCTTTATTAATACTGAGCAGGCTTTTTTTTTTTTTTTTTCAATGCATCTGTTAGCATCTTCATGGAGATTATTAATTTGCCAAGGAAGTACCTACTGGATGTCCTGATGTGCTCTCCTTCCATTTTGTCTGTTACTGACATCCACTACTAAGTCTTGGCCAGTGCATATATTGTAAGAATTTGGTTTTCATCACAGTGTCCTCCCAGCTGACTTGAGTGAAGCGTATCCCAGTGGGAGCCATGAACTGCTGCAGTGACATCAGATTTCATAATCTTTCTGCACTTTAATAATACTTTTCTGAAATGTGTGGAACTGACAGGGACAGCAAAATGGTATCCAGAAATAATATCTGGTATTTTTTCCATGTAATGACATCTCTGGTAGAAGAAGAGCTCTGTAGTCTGCTCTTGCCTGCTTTCTGCCCTTGTCATTATTTAGCTTCATTGCCTGTAAAGCACTTAGAAAATTTAAACTTTTATAAGCCTTTTTTTTTTTTTTTTTTTTTTTTGGTACATGTAGAGCTCTATTCACTTACATATATTTCTCTTTCAATTAGCATGAGCAATTTTCTTTGGAATGATTTGTGTGTTATTGTTTCTGTTTTTTTTCTGTTTTTCCTTTGGGAGTAGGATAGTAAAGAGAAGGGAAAGCATAAATTTACATTAATCTAAAACTTGCTGGAGACATTACAGAAATAAATTTTTAAATTTGATTTGACATTAATTTATAAGATACTAATCTTTCTGTGTTGCACTTCTTACACTTTGGTCTGAGGGAGCAAGGCTTCACAGTTATAAGGGCTGTGTTCTTGAAACAAAAAAAAGTTATTTTGTTCCAGTGTTCATGTCCGTTTTACAGCATCCTAGAAATAGCTGAGTGGGTAGCATCTAGTTATCCAGCGTTTAGACTACCTAAAGACTTTCCTTCAGTAGAAAGATTAGCTGGATTGTATTATTGCCTAATCCATTATGCTTAAAGCAGTCTTCACACTTGATAAAGTAATGTGTAAATCTGTTTTCAGAGGTCTGTTCATGCATGGATTTCTTCTTAATCCTTAGTTCAAGCTTCATTTTGGAAATGAGTTTGGCAGAATTTACCCATGCTTAGTTTTAGTAGAATCCTCAGCTCATCTCTAAATCTAAAACATCTACTTGCTATTCAGTGGACTGTGTTTGGGAAGAATGTCTCCCTCTCACAACCAAGACTTCGAGATGTGTTGGCAGTATGGATTAGACAGGATGTCTTTCTTTCTTCTCACCAGCACTAGCAATATGAAGCTTGCTCTGTTTGGAATTTCTCTTAATCATTGACCAAAAAATCTGGCCAGTTTTGAGACTCCCGGGGAGATTAGATGAAGATAATAATGCTAGTAAGAATGAAAAAAGGATAGAATCTGTCTCATGGTCCACTCAAAGTGTACTTCCATGGAGTCATAAGAGCACACGGGCTGAAGGGACCTTGGGAGGCCCTGAGGTTGCTTGGGGGCTTTTCTAGTTAAGTTTCAAGGTCTCCAGGGCTGGGGAGTCCACAATAATTTTTGGCAACCTCCTCCAATATTCAGCCACCCTCATATGAAAACTTTTTTCTTTTGTTCTAACCAGACTTTCCCATACTTGAGCTTGTCTGTCTCTTGTCTTAGCCCTGGGTTCCTTTGAGACAAACCTAGTTTGTTACATCTTCCTGTTAGCTAATTGCAGAATTTCTGTAGACAAAAGAAATAAGTTTGAGGGCATTAAGTGTTTGAGTCATTAAATAAGCTATTTATAATATCTGAGATGTACATTAAACTGAACAAAAAGTTTATTTTTTAGATTGAGCCTGTTTTCTGCTGTAGGCAGTTTTTTAGATAATATACCAATTCTATAAAATATGTCAGGAATGTGCTGTTCTCCCAGCAGATGGTGAACATTTTTTGAGGACTCGCAGTTATTTAATTGGAGTAGAAAACCTTTAAAAATAGGTCACCACTTCAGAGACTGTGTAAAGCATGTATTTGGATTACTTTAGTGATGCTCTGACCATAATACTGTGATTGTCCAATTGTCTTGAAGACAAAACTGTAGATATATCACATCTTAAAAGTTTTGGTATCTGGCAGACAATGTTTCTGACAATTATGGCCAACAGTAACAAGGTAATAAAATTCCTCCTATACCTCCCATTTCATCTTGCTTGATGTATTTACTGGTATAAATATTGTAGTGGATGGAACAAGTTCAAAGGAAATCTTTGTGGTATTGTTCATAAATTTTAAAAGGCTTTGTTTTACTGCTTAAGTGGGCATGCCTCATTTTCCGTTTTTCTTTTTCTTTACAGTGTGTAAAAAGTGCCTAACTGAATTAAAGTTTGTCCCCCATTTTTTTTCTTCCCTCAGGTTGCAGCTATTCTCAGGAAACGAAAACTTGACTATTATTTGTACAAACTGCTACCTGAGATCTTGCAGTCAACTTCATTTCTGACAGCAAATGGGACCTTATATATTGCTTGCTTTTGCATTCTAAGGTTGGTATACGATCGTAAAAATGAAACCTAGTAAAGCTATTTTTGTGCAACTTTTCAGTTTGTATAATAATTTGTCTCTTTTTGTAATAGGCTTGTTGGTAGCGTTTTGAAATAAGAAAAGTTCCTGTAATCATCTTGATTTCTGGTTTTACCAGTTGAATATGAAACTTTGCTTTTTAAAATTACTTTATTCTCATTTTTGTAATCTTTTAAATGAGTAAACAAGTCAAGGTATTGACTTTGCTGCTTTTTCTCTGTTTTATGGATTCAAAATACATTGTTGCAGGAAATTCAAATAGGTTCTAGAGGGAAAATAAAAAGGCTTAATCTTTCTTCCCTAGAAAGAATTGATTTAATTTGATATTGCTTTCTATTTTCCTGATGCAGAGGCTGTGATAACTTTTAATTATACTGCACTTTATCCAGACATCTAAGTTTGTACTTTTCCTTATGGTCATAAATGAAAGAAATCCCAGCACAGCTGGGAATCCAGAGTCCTCTGGGATTCTGTAAGGTACAGACTCTCTCTGAACAAGGAGCATAAAAGGCTGTATTCTGTTTCCAGCATATATTTTGAGTAACTATCAGGGTAGTTAAAAATTAGAAGTTGCTTTTTCTCAATATGAAAATTATGCATTTATTGCAAGAGATGTTACATATATACATGTAAAGCCTACAGTAACTATGAGTGTTTGAAAGTTAACTGACAACACACTCGCCAGCCCCTCTAAAAGATAAACCCCTTGTGTCCTACTTCTAAATCTGTTTAGAGGCCTCCAAACTTACCTTCAAAGCTGAAGGAGAAGGCAGAGAAGAAGAGGAGCTGGCTGAGGAGCCATGGAATGCTTTTCAAGTAAATAATTCTCAAAGTGAATCTATAAGTAATAAGCTCTAAAGAATATGATATTTTCTAGCAGTCTGGGTTGTATTAATATTATATATAATGTTGTATTAACATTCTGCCGTGTATTTGCCTGTAAATCTGCAGTGCTTTACTCCAGTGCTATAGTTAAGTGTTATTCTCTAAATTAAGCCAGTATGGTTTTAATTTGTATGGTTTTCAGCAGTTCCTCTTACAGAGGATATTAGCCATCTAGCAGATTTGTGACTGTGCTGTCAGTGAAGTAGGTAAGAGATTAATGTCTTACTCTGAAGCCAGCTGGCATGGCACCGCTTTCACCTATGTGCAGCGTGGCTGTCTAAAGCTCTTCTGACCTCCAGAGTCTCCTTGAAGCATTGTTTGGGTTCACCTAGGTCAGAACCATGTAAAGGACACTTCCAATGATTAAATGTGACAAGGGACACATGTAAGTGCTTACCCTGCCATTCATACAGCTGTGCTGCACAGTAACCGGCCAGCATCTTGGATGGTGTATGTGTGTTTTCTCTTGCAAAGAGATGCCCATGTGGAGTAAACAGCTGCAGCAGAATCCTTGCCGGCAGAGTCTCTGCACACTGCCCACCACCTGCAATTGCAGGACTTGTAACTAAAAAGTTATTGGCTAGAGTGTTGATTGAAAATGAACTGAAAATCGTGGTGAACTGAAATCACTAATAGAGGCAAACAGTTGTTTAAGGCAGCCATGGTAATGGTGCGTGTTGAAGTACATGAATGACCCGTTATAGTAAGAATTTTGCAGCTTTTCTGTCCAAAATGAAATTCAGAGCCTCAGCAATTAAGTGATTAGGATATGTAAGAGCTATTAAAAGACATTTCAGAAAACAATGGATAACATGATTGTCAGAGAAGAAATACTTTCCAAACTTCTATCCTTTGAAGAATGAGTACATACCTGGTGATGATCTACTTGGTGCATTTTCCATAAATTCCCTAGTGCCTGTGACAGGAGTGCTTGCTAGGACTTGTCAAGAAGAGAGGTCCTCTGTCTTCCAGGAATTAGTAAATGATTAGCAAGTAAGAAGTTGCCAGTGAAGTTCCTGTTATGTCTTTTGTTTTGGATATACCTAAGGAATCTAGAAAAGGGGCTGAACACTAGTATGAGAGATGGTATAAGATTATTTGGGGTACTGAAATCTGAAGCTGGCTCTCATCCATTTCAGAAAGATCTGTTCATCAAAATTGCTTATAAAATTTGCTAGAGAAAAGTGCAAAGTAAAAATGCAGCTCTGTCCTTACTCAGGGATGGGCTTTAAACTAGCTGCTGTTTCTCAGGAATTTGTTTGAGGATCATTATGGCTAGGTTCTTTGAACAAGTCACTTCAGCACTTAAATACGGTCAAGGAGCTGAGTGAGTGGTGTTTGGAGAAAAAAATGAGACCATAACAGGAAGCTGAATGAATACATGACACTTTTACACCTTTTGAGCTCTGTATGCTTTTTTTAAGAGTTTCTCCTAAGATCATAATGTTGAAGAGTCGTTCACTTGAAATGTACTTCATATCTTGTATTTAGTATGCTTGTCTTGCACCTTGAGCCATATAAGCTTACTTCTTTCACCTGCTCTTGGGCGGTTGATGGAGGATGGAAATGCGAGACTTCAGTCCTTTATTTTTAACCAATTTGTGTCTTTTTTAGTATTAATGTTTTTTAATGTTTTGATTGAAGTTGTATTATTCTTTGAATTTACTGCTGCATGATACAGTGTATTTGCTTCAGTAGCCCTTGAGAACGAGAATAATGGTGTGTGATTATCTAGGCCAGAAACATTTTAAACCATCAAAGAAATATCAGTACCTCTGTTTCTGCACACCTGGCCTGAGTATTTCTGGACTTGATATGCAACCATGGAAAGAGATTGAGACTGTGAAGACCTAGATGCTCTCCATCTGGTTCTAAATAGTGATGAGAGATTGGATGTGATAGATTTGTACAGTAGGATATATGCTGTAGGTTTTATATCTGTTTTTGCCTGAAAGGTGTATTATAGCAGCAGCAGAAACTCAGAATTGTCCAGCAAGCCCCATCTAGCTGACTGTTCTTACCCTCCTGGAGTTCTAGACCAAAGCAATGGAGCTGAAAGGAAAAACTACCAAAATTGAAACTGATGCAAATATTCTCAAGGATGTAAAACTTTAGGCAACAATGTGGAATTAAAATAATTTCAGGCATTGTTTAATACTCTTGTCATTTCACAAGTGGGTAAAATTTGAAAAATATCTAAATCCAATGTCAGCAGTGACTTAGGCAGTGGGTAGATGTTCTTGTTTTAGAAGATATTGCCAAGCTGACTTGACTGACTTTTTGTTTCAGCTCTTATTTTTTTGTGTGGTGAATTAGGGTCTATGTACAGGCTGCTGTGTTGGCAGAGCAGTAAGGGTGATGATCTCTGTTACGAATGTGTGAGAGTCCAGATGGGGATTGTAATCTCTTCCGCTGGTGAGAACCAGAAGACTACATCTGTCTGGGTTTCAGATGGAAGTGCTGGGTTCCTGTGTTGACAGGCATTGCATCTGTTAAATGAAAGGTGTGATTTTTAGGTTTATGGTTCAATTACATGTAAAACCTCATGAAGACATGGTTCTGTTAGTCTGTCAACTAGAGTAATTAAGTGTGTCCATGTACAGCTTGTAGATTGAAGAATTAGGAGTTCTTTCGGGTCATGCACCTAGTTCTTACTCCAATTTTTATCCATAGAACATGTGAAAATAACTGTGCAAGTAATAACAAAAACTAATTTTCATTTACTTTAGAAGTTTAAATATTTCAGTTAGTGACCGTGCATTTTTATTTCCACTGGACTTTCTTATGTAAAATGCGTTACTGTTTCCGAAATCTTGTCAAACCAAACATGCAAACATTTGTAAAAGGATTCTAAGCCATGCCAAAAAAACAAATTACTTTTTTCTTTCCCACAGAAAAGGCATTTGTTCTGTTACTTAACAGGTGTGTCTGGTAAGATGTGTTCATACTTATTAAGATGCTTAAAATGACTTCTCTGAAACTTCATACAGTAATTACTTTCCGAGAGAATCCTAATAATGAACTTTAGCTCCTGCAGCATTTGGCATTGTCATCCTGAGAAATTATCCTTTTGCAGCCGTGGGAATAGGCAGTGTGTGTAATTGCCATTACATCACTTGCTGCTGATACACTGGCTCTCTTTTCACTTACGAACATAAGCTGTCATTGCTCACTGGTAATGTTATTTTTGCAGAAGTATGAAATGAGGCTGCTCGTGCCTTTGATGGCAAGAATGAAAGTGAGCTAATCAGATGGTGTTGATTTATCATCTTTGTTTTCTCTTCTGTGTTGTCAACATGAAATTTTGTCTAAGAAAATGTCCTCTTCTACTGTGTATGTGTTTACCATTTTGTTTGTATATTTTGTTTTTGCTGGTTTTTTAGAAGGGTAGGCTCCATTGTAATGCTTTGTTTTCCCACTGATAATGCTTGTCAGCTGAGCAGCATTTTTAAAATTGAAGTATGTTTAATATCGTGCTACCAAATGTCATGACTCTGACTCGTTTCCCCCTGTGATCAGCCTGAATAAGTTTGAAGGTGCAGGTCTCCTGAACAGACCAAACGTGGTGGGTGACATTGTGTCTGACATGCAATTTGGCTTTCTTCCTTTAATAGTGACCAATTTATAGAAAGATTTTCTTAGATATTGCCAGTTGTGTAACTCTTTTTTATTTTCAAGTTGTATTGTTGAAGGAATTTTGATAGTTGAAATTGTGTGGACTCTAAAAGAAATCCAGATCTAGCTGCTAGAAATTAGAGCTTTCCCTGCTTAATAGGACTGGGAATTCACTGTTGCTTCCACTTGTAATGTACAGACTGATTCCTTGTCTTACTGTAAGTGTGTATTTTCCTGTTTTTAGCATCAGTGGATTGTGTGTTTGGAGCGTGGCATGTATGATAATTATTTGATTTGATTTCTCTTTCACCTGATTGCATTGCTATGTTCCACAAGGCAGATCTTCCTGAAAATCCTACTTGTATTTGGACAAGTAGCAAAGAGATGAGTGGCTATAAGGTCTTTTAGAAGACTCTCCTGTTATTAGTATCTGCAACTTTTCAAAAATATGTCTTGGAAGACACTGATTTCCTGGAAGAAATATAGCCATTTAAATGAAATGAATACATTAATGAAGTGTTTCAGGTGTTTAATGTTTATGAAGCTCTTTGGGAATTACTCTGAGAATTATCCAACTGTAAAAATACAATGATTCGTGTTTATGGTAAGTACAGATTAATGAAAGAAGACAAAACTAATAAATCATTAATAATTTTATGATACAGATAAAATATAGTGTGGTGCATGGATGTTTCATTTGCATGTAATATGTGTATAAATTACTTTTTCAGGAAGATACTTGGAAAATTCTACTTTTGGTCTCCTGGCTTTGGTGCAGCTTTACCTGCTTCTTACATGGCTATTCTCATTGAAAGGAAAAGCAGGTAGGGTTTGTGTTTATGGATTTTCAGCTTAATATAATAATGTTTCTTGTTTTGGTCGTTTGACTGACATTTGACAGTTCAGTGGGCTTGTGTCAGACTGCTGGAAATACAGTTCATCTGAAATAGCGTGTTTTGCAGCCTTCAGTTTAAATCTAGAAAGCTACAGTGAAAAAACACTTTACGAATGTTCAGTGTCATGTTTGTGTTTTGTCTTGTTTAATGTGCAGTTGCGTTGCTCAGGATTGCCTGATAAGGCCTGGTTGCTTAGGGCTTCCTAATGAAGCTATGGTTTTGTTCATGTTTGTTTTTTAATAAATAATTTGAGCAATGTTTGCAATTAGTCACAGAGAAGGAGAATGCCAATGACTTTACAACATGACATTAGTTAAGATGGAGGAATTGTAGCATGTTGTGGAGAAAACGATGAGTGAGTTGAAATAATTCAGATTGGATGAAATGTAATGGTACAGAAAGCAAAGCCTTTCACTTAAGGAGACATGCTGAAGTTCACGTATCAGAGGTAAGTTCATTATGAAAGCATTAAGAGGGAGAAGAAAGCTCTAAGTAATCCAAGGATAGCCCAAAGCTGCCATTTGTAATGTGCCAAAGGAAGATGGCAGGTGAAATCCTGGCTTGTAAGGTTTTATTGTTTGAAATTCAACTTATGTTGGTAGCTTGTATAAATAGTGTCAGTTACAATACTTTCTTAGTTTACTATGGAGTGAGATGCTTTAGGCATCTAGTTAGTAAGTTTAATTTAAGGAAGAGAAGGTAGGAGAAGGGTAAAGTAAAGGATTACTCCTTTTAAAAAGATGATGGAGGTACTAGAGGTGGTGTGAATGCACTTTTAATTACTGTGAATGTCTGAAACTTCCTTAAGCAGCCATTTAAAAATTATGGCAAATATGTATTATTATGTTGTTCACTCACTGTCAAGCCCCCTTCTTGAACTTCAGCTGTGGAGTAAGCAAATCCCATGCCAAGTTTTATGTATCTTAAAGTTCTGTCCTTTTAAAAGAATGCATTAGCCATTGTTTTTGAAGGCTTAGGATGTGTAAGAGCTTCTGGAAATATGGGAGCACTTTTAAATCTCTTTCCTTAATGTAACTAGAGAAAATCATCGTAATCAAGTTACCAAATAAGTTAATTATCTTTTTAATGTCCTCTCTAGCTGACTGATTTTCTTCTTACTGTAATTAGCTTCTAAGAGGTTGGATATATTTTAGTAGAACCTTGTCTAGTTACTTAGACTCTAGCGGTGCTGTTGGCATCAAAGTATCATTTGGGGTGGGAGCAAATGCATTTTCTCCCCTGGATCAGTGATAACACTGGCTTAACTTTTCCTACAGACTTGTTACAATGTGAGGCTTTTTTGTGCCAGACTTCTAATATTTCTAGATAATAAAGAGGAAGAAATCAGGCTGGTTGTCGATCTGTGGCCTTCTTTTCACTTCCAGAATATTTGTGAGTGGACAGTTGAAACTGCTTATGAGCCCAAACCTGTACAAGGTTTTTGTATAACAGCAAAATAACTATGAGAAAGTTGCAAAGCTATATTTGTTAAATGTAACAAAGAGTAGGCAAAAGAAAAATATTAAAATTTATATTGTATGGGTTTTTCTAGACTTGTTTATGGCAATATATGAAAGCTCTGACATGTTAACAGGATTCTATTTAAAATCTGAAATTTGAAAGAAATGGAAGTTGAAATAGAGTATGTGGAAATGACAAAAATAGATTGGTACAGCATGTATGCAATGAATGATGTTGGAATATTTAATTCCTGTAGGGTTATTCCCCTTTCTGTCAGAATCCATTATGTGTGACCTAATATTTTGCCTAAAAATTCACATTATGTTGGATCAGTTAAAGGAAAGAAGGAATTGTTGGTATTACGGTATAACACATGTATGAAAATGTGGGGTCATTGTTCGTAATGAAAAAAATTGCTAAATGATGTCAAAACGTATTTGAAAGTTAAGGGTTTTTTTTTAAATACAAAGTTGTTTGGTATGTTCTCAAATGGCAACTATGTATAATGTGCAAAATGCTGCTGCTGCCAGTGAAATACGACTTTTTGATTCCACATCTGTTTGCCTGTTAGCTTCTGTTACAGGCAAAATCAGATTTTAATAGACTCACAGTCCCTTAGGAAACTGACGTTTCACATGGAGACACAGGGCCATTTTCAGTTATCTGCTGAGCAGCTTAGAACAAATCGTAGTGAAAAATCAGGGAAGTGGGAAAAAGTCCTGATTTGAGTTCATAAACCTATCTCTAGTCCTGCAAATTGCTACTAGCAGCTGGCAGCAACATTGAACTTAATCACTTGATCTCCTCCCAAGCGGATAGCCTATTTTAAGTACCTCATTGGCATTTGCTTGCACAGTGTCCCTGTCAGTCCTGAACTTGGGAACAGCAGGCTTATAAACCAGATTTTCTTGCAAGTTCTTGCTGTTCATGTATGCTAGCCTTGTAGTGTGTAATTCATATGGAAGAATGAGAAAAAGAGATTGATAGCTTGCTAGCGAAACCACTATGCACCACCATAATAGTGCATTATAATCCTGAGGAGGAGCATGTTTTCTAATGTGTTACAGAATTTATTTGATTGTAGTTTCTATCTCTGTAAATACGTAGTTACAGATTTGCAGGACGCTGGCAATGAGGAGGGGAGGTGACATTGCATAGAAACTTCAAACAGACTCAGGAAATGCTCTGCACTATATTATGCTCCTACAGGTCTATAAAGATATAAATGGCACATTAATATGTCCATGTGTATTCTGTTTGGTGACCATAAAATATAGCTGTCCTGTCTATGAAAACTAATTTATCTGGATCTGTGGAAGGGGCCAAGGAATAAAAACACTTCTTAACTTTTTTATATGTGTATCCATAAATGTTCTGTGAGATTATTGGAAGAGAACTGGTCACATTATTATGATTAAGTAATGTTTTGATAAAAAGTATTTCTTAGATAAGAATTGGATATGGATACATAAACATGGAGATTATGGATCTGCACATTGCAAACACACATTCTATGCCTTGTCCCTTACTCCAGTAGGAGGAACTCAAAATTTTTCCCTTTTTCTGGTGCTCTCAAACTTTGTGGATTGCCTGTTAGGGTTAGGAGGAAGCATTTTTTACTGGCTCTAATTTGTTTTAATTGTCAATATTTTAGTCATTCTTTATGTTTATATTGTCATAATAGCTATGGCTGTATACTAATAAATAAGCAAGCCTCTAATAGGTGCAGTTGCATGATTTTACTTAAAAGAATATAATGTTCTTTGCAGTTTCACCTGTTTTGCATCTTCTATTAAAGAAAGATGTGCAATTGTTTTGTCATAGAATTCAGTTTTGTAGTATTAGACATTAAAAGCTGTGTTAATGTCTCTTTTAAAATAGAGATGACTCAGTTCCATTAACTTCCTTGAGCTTCCTTAGGAAATCATTGCATTCTTTTTAATAACCTTTGTATGGAGTTGTTTAACCATACGGTCCTTGTTAGCTCCTACAGGTGTTGTTTCCCACTGGTGATAAGAAGCAATTTTAATTATAGAAAAGAATATTTTGCTTACGTTTTCTTGCTTCTGTTTGTAATTCAAGTTACAGTCTTCTGTCATTTCTTTCAACATCTATTAAATGTTATCACCAAGAATTGAACATGGAGTAAGGAGGAGATATGTGGCTTGGACCAAAAGATATGGCACTGCCTTGTTCTGGAAGTACTGAAACTGTTAAAAAGTAAGGAAGTAACTGAATATACTTGTTAAATTATTGTGACTCAAGCTGTTGAAATGTGATTTGAGACTTGGCTGAAGCCAGCCTGTTACTGGAAGTCTGATTAGATCAGTTTTACCTTACTGACTTCTAAGACAAAGAAGTCTCATAGCTTGGTGGAGAGCCTGTATTTAAGACCTCTGTGATTACTTTCTAGGAAAAAAGTTGTGTTCTCATAAGTGTTTTGTAAACGTGCTGATATTTCATAACCATTGCAGTTGTGTTTTGCTAGTAGCTGAATGGCAAACTTCATTTTACTGGACTCTTGCTTAAGAAATTATGTATTAATGAGTTTCAAGAACTATAAAGCTTTAAGAGGGGACACAATTCCAGTTTTAATTAAATGGATTATCTTGCTGCCTGGCTGTTTGGTTTTTTTTTCCCCCTACCTTTTGTAACTAATTAAACCAGAGAAAGTTTAACTACAGCCTCCTAAAATTTCTGTGGCATTTGTGAAGGGACACTTCTGGGGTTGCCCCTGCTCCCCCCTTAGGCTGCATTAATGTTTACATACTGGCTGTTAACATTATAGCGGCGCCTGTCTCGTCGCTACAGTTACGACTCTGTCACTGATGATATTATAAAACTTGAGATTTAGGGCTTTTATAATTTGGTTGTAAAATCTTGCTCTGGGCAACTATTTGTAATATGTTTTTAGTTGA
Source organism: Rhabdornis inornatus (assembly GCA_013397075.1). Taxonomy (NCBI): domain Eukaryota; kingdom Metazoa; phylum Chordata; class Aves; order Passeriformes; family Rhabdornithidae; genus Rhabdornis; species Rhabdornis inornatus. The sequence goes on along the minus strand of VWZS01004485.1, from coordinate 689,255 downwards.
AAACTTTGGGTGTTTTTCGTAAAAAAATTCAGTGTACTGGACTCTTAGAAAAATATTTAAAGCACATGCATTTAAAAAGTAAAGCAGTGCAACAGTGCTTGTTATAGAGGATGGCTATATATACACACATATATTTGGTGTTCTTGGAAACAAAAGTATTACTATGCATTGCTTGGAAACGTGACAGAAACATTTGTGTAAGAACAATGTGGAATTTTTACAGTGTATGTTTGTTCTGATGAAACATTCAGTGCTGTTAGGATTATTTGCTTGCCATAAATGCCATTATTCTAAACACATTATAAAGGAGGAATATGGCAGCACAATAATGGTAAAAAGTATACACTGTGAAGAAATACATGAATTTTGTAACTTTGTAACATTCAAATACAAATATGTTGATATGTATTTCTTTATAGTACTATAGTATATTTAGACCTAAGGTGACAGTCTCCTTTCTCAAAAATATTTTGTGGTTATTCAGTTTGACATATTTTAGGGAAACAGATAAATCACCATTTTGGTGGGATGAGTAATCAAAACAAGTGAACAAACTCTTAACACAGCAAGTGTTTTTGCAAGCTTCAATCATACTTGCTACAGGTAAGAAGTTGAGAAGGCAAGCTATGTTGAGGGGTGATTTTTTACATATTCTTTGCATTGTAGTGAAAAACTCTGGGGTTTAGATCACTGACATGAGTATTTCGTGGTGTAATCTGGTGAGGAGAGCTAGCAGAGAAACAGATTTTTTGGAATTGTCCTCCTCTAGAGTGATTATTGCTGTGGAATACGGAGCCAGGCTGTACAAGTTACTGGGAAAGCTTTCTGTTTCTAAACCAAAATATGTTAAATTCCATTGTACTTCAGGAGCTGGCTTGGTTTGAGGATTTATGTTTTTATAGTAACAGTGCATAAGCATTTAAACATGTTTTGTTGCATGCTTTGAGGGCTGCTACTGTGCTGTAGTTATAGAACTATCTCATGAAATGTTTTGTATTGGAAAGGACCTAAAAGCCTGTCTACTTCCAACACCCCTGCCATGGACAGGGACACCTTCCACAAAAACAGATTGCTTTAACAGTTATCAGAAGAGGGGAAAACTGCTCATTCAAGGCTTGGGAGTGCAGGAGTCAGTCTGGAAGATGCTGTGATGGTGGCAGCATTGTGAATGGCGGGTAGCTCAGGATGGGCAGCTCTTGGGAGTATTTTTCATGGAAAAACTTGCAATAGGTTAGTATTTTACACTAGAAGAATTGATGCTTTCCCTATATCCTTGGCAAGCATAACTTTGTTGATATATTCAGAGAATATTCTGTTTGTCTTTCTGTTATTGCATTGTGTGTTAACCCTAGAAATAGTTTCTGGAGTTTTTTTAGCTGTTCAGTTAATTCAATATTAATGAAGTCAGTTTTTAAGAGCTGTCTTTTCTAAGCACAGGAGCAGGCAATTCCAGTGTGTTGTCAAGCAAATGGACCAGAAGACCAGTTTGGCTGAACAGTGAACTTCTCGTGGAGCTCAAGAGGAAAAGGAAACAGTGTGATCTCTTGCAGCAAAGTCAGGCATCACAGGAAGAGTACAGAGCTGTGGTTTGCATAGGCAGGGAGAAGATTTGAAAGGCCAAAAACTCAATTAGAGTTGAAACTGGTCAGTGCTGTATCTGACAACAGGGCTTTTTAAAGTACATTAATAGCAAGGAAAAGTCTAAAGAAAACACGTGATACTTGTTGAAGGTGGTCACCTGACTAATACAGACGTAGAAAGAGCAGAGACTGTTTTTGCTTCCATCTTTAATAACATGGATAGACCTTGGGCTGCTGGGTTCTTTGATTTGGAGGGCTGCCTGTGTCAGTACAATTCATTTGCATACACTGAAATTGTAAGGAACCAGTTGTATCAGCTGGATATTCACAAGTCCATGGGGCCTGATGGGATTCATGCCAGAGTTCTGAAGGAGCCATTGGATGTTGCAACAGGAGCCCTCTCTATGTTACTCTGTGTACAGGAAGGGTCTGAGGGAAGACCCAATAAGCTATAGACCTGTTGGTGTAACCTCAGTTCCTGGAAACGTTCTGATGATTATTCTGGGTAACATTGCAAGGCATTTAAAGGAACAACATGATCACCAGGCACAATTAAGATGAGTTCACAAAGTGCAAGTCCTGTTTAACTTATTTCATGTCCTTTTGTGACCAGGTCACCCACCTAGTGAATGAGGGAAAGGCTGTCATTTAAATTGTAGCCGTATTGTGAGGCTGTCCTGTGTGAAGGAGAAGGACGTCCTCTTTGGGTCATAGGAAGTGTTACTGGCAAGGTATAAACTGTCTGTTCCATTTGTAGAAGTAGCTGCAGAGTAAAATTTGCTTCATTTATATGAACTGCGGAAACCACTTGGTATGCTGTGTGAGAAAGATCTTCTCTCCCATATGGTGTCTTTAATTATTCCTATACTAAGTCTGTCCTTCATGCCTGCCTTTTACTCCTTGTGATTTTCTGTATCCACTTAAGATACAAGTATAATCCTTATACTTCTGGATAAAAAAAGTGGTTGCACTCATCACTTGGGCTTCGCTAATATCTGAAATGTAAGTTTCTATTTCATACCTTTCTTTCTTTCATTTCTTTCCCATCAATTGCATAATTCACCATTTTGTGTCTCGTTACAGTCTAGATAGCTATTTTAAACTAGGTTTCATCCACCTGAGATGGCAAAAGTTTGGCAAAGTGAATTCTGTGCTTGTGAACAGAGCAAGATTTATTGGGAGTCATGACTACAGTTCCATACATGTGTAGTCCATCAGTCCTGGTTATAAACTATTCAGGTTTCTGAAAAACTCAACTGTTTCTGCATAAGTATTCAGCAACCACGTTTAACATTTAGGCTGCAGCATTTGAATGCTGGAAAAATCTGGTTCAGCTTTCTTGTGTGGTAACTGAACTCTTGCATAAGATGAAGGGCAGGAGAGCAGCTAAAGCTTTATAGTTGACAATCCATTTTCTAGGTTAACACAGGCAGACAGGGAAGAATACTGGAAGACGCCATGTGAAATATATACTTGTGATTCTGCAGATGCTGCAAAATGCATTGCAGGATCTGGATGAGTCTGTAGAGACTGGGTTTATTTTCTCTTTGTGTTAGAGTCAGGGCTGAGATGGATCATGCAGGACTATGTGGTTGCAGTTGCTCAGTGGTCTCCAGATCTGAGTTTCAGAAGGATTTACCAGCTTAGGCTCAGCACCAGTCATGTGGGTGCTTCATAAATGTGAAGACATCTTGGGCAGCACCCATTGAACTCTGGCCTACTGTATCAGTGCACATGGGGCCTTGGGTGAACAAAGGGCAGTGCTAAGGTCAAGCAGCAAGCTCTGATAGATCCCAGGTGACTGTGCAGATACCTTCCTCTCTTCCTGAGTGGCTCCAAGAGTAGCTGAGACTTGTTTATAGTTAAAGTTTAATTTTTAAATTTAAATTTTAAATTTTAAAAATGATTTCAAGAACCAGTTTTTGCAAATCTGTTTCTGAAATACTCACTTTGTAGGCTGAAAACTTAAGTAAAAATGATTTAGTTATCTGCATAGTAGTATAATTTTGTATTCTGTTTTTCATCATTAGCCATAAAAAAACCCCCATCAAAATTAATAAAACTTGCAGTCCTGTTGGAATGCTGACAGATAAAATGTTGAAGTTCAGACTGCTGTTGAACATTGGACTATTCTCTGAGTCTGACTTGGGTTCAAATGGCACAAACAGTGGATTAATTACTCTGTCCTGTCTGCTCAGCACTAGCATCCAGGACACACTCATTTGGACTTCCTTGGCTTAAGCAAACACTTAATACATCTTCTGTGTCTGAATGCTTGCGTGTAAAATGTAGCTCCCAGAGGGGGAATAATAAATACTCTGCTAGTATAGAATAAACTTCAGATGCTGCTTAGGTGAGCTGGTTTGAGTGCTGACATTTACCTGGCAAGATAACATCTATGCCTAGCATGCCTTTAGTGCAACGGCTGGAAATTTTGGAGGGAACTTTTCGGTGCTGTGTTCCTCAGGTCTGCTTGTAGGATATTGTTTTTAGATACTGTAGATGAGAGCAGCTTAAGTATTTGTTTCCATGTGAGCCACACCCATAAACTCTCTGTAAAATAAGTGACTTTTCTGGAGCCTCATTGTTCCCAAAGAACTAAGATCATTGTTGGTGCTTGCAGCAGGAAAAGTGTGAAGGTAGAGATTTAGAATGGTAATGATTTGCTATATTTAATCACATAAAGCTTTTCTGTGGCAAAGATTATAGCAGTATTCTTAGGTCAAACATCTTACTTCCCCTTCCTGCCCTCTCCCCTCCACATCCGGGGACAGAAAATGGCATGTTTTTATTTCCTTTGGTGAGGAAATAAAACACTGTGCGTTGTACTGTTTCTTGTAATCCAGTGACCTTCACTCTAGATTGAATCTTTTTTGATGAAGTGTATGCCATTAAAACCTTCTCCTAAAGGCAGTCTGTCTAAGAAGCAGGAACAAACAGTGTCCGTGGTATTAAAGGCAAGCATTGAAGGTCTCATGAATTTGGGCCAGTACCTGTTATCTCAGTGCAGACTGCTCCAGCTTTGGTGAAAGACTCAAACAATATGTGCTGTTTGGTAGTACAGCATAATTTGGTCTACGTGAAGGAATTTACATGGGCTCCATCTTGCTGCTTCAGTGATACGTTTTTCCTTTTAAACTCTTCAATGTCTGTTACTCATTCCTGGTGGGCAATGGACTGAGGAACTAGCAAAAGTGTTCTAATATCAACTGTTGGCAGTTTGGATGGTTGAGCTTAATGCCAGAAAATAATAGGTTCAAACTGGACTTGGCAACAGCTTGTTTCTGTCTTTGGTAGGTGAAATGTGTCATTAATGTCTGTCTGTAGTATCTGGCACAGTTCATCATCCAGTACTGATGTCCTGCCAGAAACTGGCTTCTCAGTCAATAGGGACATGTTGAAATGATACTCAGTCAAACTTCTATATGGTTTGCCTGCCTTTCTAGAGAAGGTTCACATTGATTTCTAACACTGCTGTTCCTTGGGACCCCTTGTGGGACCCCCATTACGGGTGTAGGCACACTCTTAATAGCATTCATCTGTCTTCTGAGTGATTAAATTGATTTAAATTTTAAATTAAAGTGATTTAAAGTCTGTTTTTAAAATGACTTAATAGGCTGTCATTAGAGAGTCTAAAGGGGAGGAAAAAAAGCAAATGTCACTATGTTGACAAGTCTAACTCCATACACTACTTCCCTTGGAAGTGCTAGTCTGCTGTTGCTGAGTACAAGGGCGTTTAGAAGTTAGTCACACCCTGTGAAAAGCTGCAATAGTTCCTTGTTTGAGTTAGATTGATTTGTCAAATTAACTTTTTTTTTTTACAAATTGCTTCAGGTGCTTTGTAAACAGTGTAATACAATCACAAATGTATGTGATTGGATTAAAACGTTAAAAACATTATGACTCTAAAGAGAAAATTAGTTCTAAACATGGAAATACTACAGTAGCTATTAGTGTGGCAGACTAGAAAAACACTATCAGGCTGCTTAAGTCTTTTGAAATAGATGAAATAAGTGATGATTTGAGTAGTTTATCAAAAAACTCATGTTATAGAATGGGCTGTCTCAAACTGGGCACAGAAAATGAATAGGAAAGGGAAGGCCAGCCATTCCAAGGGGCGTCTTGGGAAGCCTCGAGTGGCTTCTTGCTGAGCCACTGTGAGCTGGGTTTGGGATATGCAGGTAGGGTGTAGTTGAAGGGCTCTTAACCTGAGAAGGGCTAGAGGGTAGAGGTTAAGAAGAATAGGTCAAATACTAGATAAATTTCAGCTGGTATTGGGACAGCCCCAAGCTGTCAGCTGAAGGAGTGACCTTATATGACAAATTTTTTCTCCTTCCTGCCTTCTCACACTCAAAATACACTGAGTATATATCCAAGGCCAGTGAATACTGGACATATTTTCAACTCTGATTTTTATCCATACCCTGTCCTGCTCTTCCTAATTTTTATTAACTGTTCTGTCCATAGTGTCTATTTTGCTTTGGAGTAGTAGTGATTGTCAGCAGAATGCATTAAACAATGACCTGCTGCTGCTGAGAGTCTCCAAAGCAGTTTTGTTCAAAAGTATTTGCTTTTGTGCCCTATGCTCATACCTTCCAGACGGAGTGGCCAAGCAGCCCATGCCCAGAAAGAACTGAGTGTTTTCTTTGTGATTGACTGAACTGATTAAAAACAGCTTGATATTATTATGAACAGTCCAAAGAAATTGTTATTTGGGGGCCTTATTTAACACTAGATAGACATTCTGTACCAAGAATGTGAATAATTTAAAAAATCCCGAGATCCTTAATTTCTTTTCCTGAGGTTTGATTAATTTGTTTTTCTTCTGTTATCTCCCAGTCATTCATTCTATAATACTAATAAGCTTTTTGGAATCTTTTTATCTCTTCACAGAATCTTGTGAGGTTAAATCACACTTTAATTAAGAAGTTTTTTCCCCTCTGTAGGTCAGCATTTGTTTTTGCTCTGTAGATACCATTGAGAAACTGGGAGAGAAGGAAGAGGGGAGGGTATGGTGAAAGAAAATCTGTATAAAATAGAGCATAAAGGAGTTTAAAAAAGTTGAACTATCGATGTTATCTTGTGTTGCACTATCTGGAAACTCTGTAAGAGTTATTGGTACTAATTTAACTGGAATGTATTACTGTAGATATATTTTATTTTTGGCTTCTCTCCCTTTCCAGTTTTCTCATACCCTTTCTTTGGCACGTGTTCAAATCATGGAACATGCTGAGTATATTTTATTTCCTTTTAAGAACAACAAATTCTGAGTATTTGCATAAAACCATTTTGCTTAACATGTAGAGTGCTCCAAGAAGAATTACTGATTTGCAGTTTTGAGCAATTTCAATTTCTCCAGCTTGCAAGTGTCCATTTCCTACTTTAAGCAGCCCAAAATATTGAAAAAGGAAATTCCTTTAAAAAAACAGTGGGTCATGAGTCCTTAAACTGTATATTTTTGAGATGATGTTCTGAACGTTATTTTTGTGTTAAAAATTTTCCTACTTGTCTCTACTAAGCTAAAAATTTACCATGTTCATTTTTGAAAACTCACTGCTTGGGTCTGTTTTCATAATTTCCAGCATTATTTTGAAAGCTTATTATTATTATTTGAAAGTCTGTTCCTGCTGATTTTAAGTGAACTTTTGCACCAGGACTTTGCTGCTGACCTCCAGCTGTCAGTAGGAAATTGGTGGGTGTGAGAGATTAACGATACCCTAAACATAATCTGTAGTGCTTGTGTTATTACAGGGATGCAATCATAACTCCACATCTATGCTGGGTTCGTTGTGGTGTCAAGCTGCTGTAAAGCAGAGAAAACCCTGCCTCTTACCTCTTCATTTTAACTTCTTTCATTTCAGGGAAACCTGTGATTTGTGTGTTTGATTTAATTCTGCAGGTTATAAAATGGTGTTTTACGGAGGGGGGGGAGGGATTGAAGCTGACGGGAGGAATTCTTCCTGTTTTTGCAGACCTTGAGTCCTGTCTGGGGAGCCATTACAAACTATTATGTTAGCTTCTTAGTTTATGTTCAGAAATTAAAGCCAGAGTTAAATCTTTTTGAATCTTTCTCCTTCTTTCTTTTTTCTTTTAAATTCAAAGAGGACAAATGTTCTCAAGTTTTTCTATTTACTTAAATATATATATATAATTATAATATATGTACTTATATATGATATATACATACATATGAAAATATTTATTAGTAAAAATTACTGTTTTGCTGTAACAAGTCAGTACAGCAAAAGTTTTTTGCTGTTTACCTTTTTTTATAACATTCCACCTCATGTTTGCCTTTGAATCCAGAGATTCTTGTGAAAGTAGTTTTATTTGTAATTTCTTACACTTGTAAAGAATCAAAACACGTTAGTTAAAATACAGTGATAAGTGTCAGAATATGCAGCAGATTCAATGAACAGTGACATTCATATAAAACTCAGACTTGATTTTGTAGGAAACTAATATAATGAATTTATGGGAAAAAATGGTTAAAAAAGTAATGTATAGTTCAGATTTTGTTGTATAGGTCACAAGGAAAGGTGAGTTTGACTCTAGTACCTGCTTCTTCTTGGGTCAAGTCCTGTTGTTTTGACAACACTAAGAATTTTTGGAAAAGCAGATATCAGGAATTTGAGATTTTGAACCAGGGATGAGGTTAGAAAGCTTTATAGCAAAGCTAAAACTGCTCTTGTCTTAGCAGTGAGCTGGATATTTTTATTTTGTGGGTATTTGCCCCACCAGCTGTTTAAATTTATTGCGTATGTGGAGAAACATAACCCGTACATTTGATGTTTAATCAGAGAATCTGTTCTCTTAATTGCATGCATTAAGATTTTTTACATGCTGCTATATCCATCTTGAGGCTCCTTCTATCCCCCTGTGCTGCTGGCTGCTGCTGTGCACTGGGTTAGGGGAGCTGTCACAGAGATGGGGCCTGGGTGTACCTCCCCTAGTGTGCCCCTTGCCCTGCGGGGGTGAATTTAGGGGCTCCCTCTTACAGCTCACACCTAGGGCTGTTCTCACTGAAGGAGGTGCCTGTTCAGTCAATTTATGTTAATTCTGTACACAGTGGTATTCATCTTGCTGTAGTTATTTCCTGTTATTTTTGACTTGCTAACTGACTTCCCCTTTAGTTTTGAGCAAGACCAAAAAAAAGTGATCATAAAAACCACAATATTGGTAAAAAAGAGCAGTTGTAGTAGTTCAAGTAAGTTTAATTAATTGAAGTGAATGTTTAGATTATTTCAGGATGTCTGCTTGGAAAGGTTTGTGGTTAAACTGAAACAAGGCAATAGAGAAAGCAATTCTTTAAACTTCGTATCACCAAAAACAGTTTTTGATGAGGAAATTCTGCGAGCTGGAGTGCTGCTATTAGATACAAAAGACACACTTGCAGGGCAAGGCAAAATGTATGAGAGAGAGAAATACTCAGAAGGAAGAATGAATATTGGGAAAGATACAGCTTAAAAATGACAGGCCCTACCTCTCTTCTGTGGCTGTTTAGAGACAGAGAAGGTGTTTGCTTTCTGTTGGAAATTTTCTTTGTGGTCTCTGTGGTTGCAATAATTAATTTATGGTAAAATTTCCATGAGCGTAAGTACTTTCTAAGGATTCATCCCACCTTCAGGCAAGGTTGGTTGGTTGGTGTTTTTTTGTGTGTGCTGATGGTGCTGTTGTGTTTTGGTTTTTTGGTCTTCTTTTTTTTTTTTTGGTAGCTTAGCAACAACTCTGTATTTGAGGGAAACCATAAATACATTGAAGGAAAACCATAAATGAGACAGAACTGGCAATGAGTTTTGTAGGAAAAAACAATCTTGGTTGTATTTAAAGATTGGTATTTTGTATGATTTACTACTATATGAAGCAAAAGCTTATACTGCTTGTGAAAATAGAGTTATTTTTTAAATTTTATAGCCCATCAAGCCGAGCAAGAAAACATTCTTCTGCAAAGTGTTCCACAAACAATATGTTGGCATGCAGATTTGGACAGTTGCTGCTTCTGTTGGCACAAATAGGATTTTTTACTCACGTGTAAGGGAAACTGGACTTTGGCCTCAATCAAATAAGTCTTCCTGAGTTTACAACACTTACAAGAAGATATAAATACCTTGCTCACAGGCAAATGCAAAGTCTGAGAGCAGCACCCAGTGATTTCTTAGACTTTAAAATACTTTTGGTTAAACAAAGGAGAACTTTAATCTGTTTTATATTTTCTGTATTTTCATTTGAAGTTCTGAAGATGAGCTTTGAATAACTGGGATAGTTTCAGCAAAGAGCTATAAGTATGATTAAAAACTTAGAGAACATGGTAGGAAAACTGAAGGAGTTCAGTTCTTGTTTAAGAAATGGTATTAGGGGGACTTGGTTGGAGGGGGTAGTGTTACAGGGCAGGTAAAGATGTAGCTGTTTTCAGTGACCAGACTAATTCTTGATTTAGGGTGCAAATTGTAAAGATAAGTACCCATAAAATAATATATCAGTGATTGGAAATACTTATAAGACAAATTTGATCTTTTTAAGTAAATGGCTAATTCATTAAAGAAGAGTTAATGTTTTGTATTTGTTAGGAAGACACTGTTTATCACTGTAATCTCTTCTGATTTTATAATCTGTGAAAAAAATTATTGATGATATTTTGAAGTTGCTTTCCACCCTTTTTCTATAGAATAATAGAATTGTTCAGGTAAGTCTTGGGACTTCAGCTAGTGCAGCTTCCTGCTTGGAGCAGTGCTGGCACTGAATTCAGTCTAGCTTGCTTGGGGATTTGTCTGGTCCACCTTGCAAACCTCTGAGGACAAAGGTCCCACAGCCCCTCTTAGTCCCTGTTGCAGTGCTCTCCTGTCTTGCTGGAGAAAATGCTGTTTCCTTGGGTCAGGTCAGAGTCTGCCCAGCAGTACTGCTGGTCCTCCATGCCAGCTGTTCAATGCCTGCTTTTATTGGGGACCACAACCAGGCACGGGACTCTGTGGTGTAGTGAGTGCCAAGTAAATGGGATTAATCATTTCCCTTGACCTGCTACCTAAACTTCTGGTAATACAGCCCAGTACACTTCTAGGTTTCCTTGTTATTTTTATCCTGTAGTTTTTTGGGGTTTTTAGCGGTTATTTTAGACTCTTTCCTCTGGGCAGTGCAATAACAAAAATATGTGGTTCTCTGAGGTTTATAGGTCATAGTTTAAGAGCTGTTGCTGTTATAATTTGGTCTGAATGTTACAAGTTGTCCAAAAAGCAAATTTTAGCGAGATAAACTTTTCTTTGAGGAAGGTATAAATGAACAAGAGAATGATCTTCTAGAAGCCTGTGGTCTGTTGTAATTTAAACATTAAAAGTGGAATCTGCAAGATTGGAATTATTCAACTGTAGATAATGTGACCTGTGTTGTATAACTAAATTCTGAGGCCTTGCCTACTCAGTTCTCTAACAAGCATGTTAGAAAATGCATTTAAAAGTGTGAATTAGGAAGAAACAGGAGAAGAAACAAAGTGAAAAGTATACTAAACACTACTGCTCTTTGAGACTTGAATTTAGGAGCAATTAAAACATGATTACTTTCATGCAAGCCTCCTTTTTCAGGTGAAGGAGACCTGTCTTGTGAACACTTTTTCAGCAAAGTTTTTTTTTGTTCTTTAATACAAGAAACTGGTAGGATGGACCTTGGTCTGCTGCTTGTGAATTTAAGATTACCCCTAGCTCATGTTTTTCCTTCCTGAGTTAAAGATCACAGATGTCATTAGAAACAAAGCTGGGTATGGGAGAGATTGTCAAGAGGTGTCTGGGAGTCAGTGGGAAGCCATAATGAAGATATTTATGAAAGCAGGCTTTGGAGAAAATGGCCTAAGACAAAAACCATGGAGGAGGAGCGGGCAGTAGGGATTTGTGTGTGTGTCTGCTTGGGCTTTCCCGTTGTGACCTTGCCAGACCGTCACTGCTGTAGCCACCTGCTGATGTTGGTGTTGCCAAGATTAGCATTCAGCACTGGTTCATGGACTTTGGGAGTGAAATCTAAGATGTTTATTAGTATCTTTAAACCTCCCCAAAGCATGTGGTCAGACATGGCTGACTAATTATTTTTATTGTTTAATAATTTCCTGCTCTCCCAGTACTATTTCCCAATTATATTCTCCCTCTATTTACCAGCTGCAGTTTTAATACAGTCCTTGGGTTTCACCAGTGACCCTTTTACTTGGCCTACCTCCATCTTTCTGTCCTGTTTTCTGTCAGCTGTCATTGCTACAAAATAGTGCAACATTTTCTGAACTTCCAACTGCTTTACAACAGCAGAGTTCAGGTTTGGGTTAGGCTTCTTGGATCACATTTGCCCAGGGCCAGGAAGAATGCCCGTTCCCCCTCCCCTTTTTTTTTCCTTTTCTTTGGAAACATGGGGCTATTTATTTTTAAAACAGTCAGAGAATTAATTTGGAGGAAGAAAACTCTTTCTGCTTGGAGTTAGCCTGGGCCTCACGGATGGGCTTGTTGCAAGCAATTGGGGATGACGTCATCTAACAACTTGCTGTGTTTTCAGTTCCGGAAGTTACTTCCTTGCACAAATTTATTGTCCGCACATTTTGTCTTCTCCCAGCCACCTACTTCTCACACTGGTCTTGCTGCAGCTGCACTGCAGCTCCTGATTTCTTTCCTTCCTTTTCTCTAGCCTCTTTTCCTTTCTTTGTGTTTGTGGTTGGTGAGTTGCATTTTAGCCCCAAAGGGACTACAATAGAGACTAAAACTCATTTAGTTCTCAGTTTCTTAGTGTTTCAGAAAAGACTACATAAATTTCAGTGGGAGGCTAAAAAGCCCTGTCTGCATGACAGACTGCAGGGGAGAATTGACTAAATACCAGTGATCATCCTGCTTTGTGTCCACTGTAGATACTACAATTGAGAATACACACAGTATATTCTGAAAGCTGCATCTGTCACTCAGTTGCTGATTGAGACTTCTCACAGGTGTGTTACTGTAGGATGTTTTTGATGTTGTGACATTTTCCAGAATACTCAAAGTGGATTGAGTTACCAGGTTAGCTCTTATGGGTAGGTTTATTTCTGTGTTTCCAGATGGCTGAGTGTTTGGATGTTTATCATAAATTTTTAATGCTATTACAGGGGTAAAAAGAAAATCTAAGAAATATGAAATATCCAGTGTTTTTTCTTGAGAACAAATTAAAATAAGATTTACAGTACACAGAACTGTATTAGCTGGCAGTTTGCTACTCAGGAGGGTTTTGGGCACCAGTATTGTTTTATCACTTGAGCTAGTCAGCTGAATTGAACTGACTAGGTGAATGTTTGCAGACCAACCTGAGAGCTGAATTTATTGCATAAGGTGATTTTTTATCTCTTCCTATTCAGAAATTTCATGCAGTATTTTGATGCTTTATTGCAAGTTGTAGGGGCTATTTTGCTTAAATACTCATGGACCCTGTTCCCTACCTTTTGTCTTTTTTTTCCCTTGTATGCCTTATCCTCACCAAATCTTTATATTCAGGCTTTTTTTTCCTTAGATTTCCATGCTAGAATCTTGTTTCTAGTACCTGGTACAGGCTGGTACTGGGCAGAGAAGAGAGCAGATTTGTAATTAGGTTTATTTTTTAAAAAAAGCAACCATGAAATAAACTGATTTGGCTAGTTAAAGTTTTGAACTGAAGCCAAATTTGAATCTTCTCTGTGAGTACAGAGCAACTTTTGGAAGTCAGTATGCTGTGTTATTGCTTTCCACAAATTCAGTGTGATGTGGAAGCAGTAAAACTTTTAATTGGAATGTATCTCTGTAGCTTAGATGGCTGCTGTGAAAAACCTTGTTCTGGATGTGTGACTTGACAAATTTATTTACATGTAAACATGGGGGTTAGAAAATACTGAATAAACTTTTTGGATGAATCAAGCTTGGAAACTGTGTGGTAGGGATTTCTTTATTTCCTGCTTTCTCTCCTTTTGTTTTGTACACTTCAACTGAACTGATAGCAAGATATGTTCTGTTAATGGCTCTCTTAAGCACTCTATGAATGCTTGGAAATTTAAAATGGCATGGCAAAATGGAGCATACAAGCCTGGGTTAGACCTCCTGTTACATATTACCTTCTGTAGTAGCAATATTAAAAAAACCTCCTAAATGACATGAGGACAAATACGGATTCAGGTTATAAACACAATTCCATATTAAGAAGCTTCAATAGTTGAACGTGTGGTGCCTTCACGAAAATTTTCAGTTTTTTTGTGTAAGACCAGTGGGGACAGTGAGAAAAATCCCTAATACTACAAGGCTGATGGTAAGCTCAAGAAGATAAGAACACCAGTCCAGTAGGAAATACTGAAACTGAGTGTTCCAACCTTTGGCCACAGTTTCTAATGAAATCTTTGCAGAAGAGAGGAATAATTGAGGGCAAAGCAAACCTGCAGTAGTAATGTCTTCCACTTTCTCAAGGGTGGTGGTAGCTTGTGACTGACATATAGAAAATAATTTTAATTTCATCTGGACTTACAGTGTAGTCGGTTGCTGGAGCAGCTGACATCTACATAGTTGAGTTCAGTTTTCATCTTGTGCTGCAATAGAATAAACAAAAATGTGAGAGCTTGAGCCCAAGTTTATACTTTTCCTAAAGAGCAGTGTGAGCTGTGAGCTGAGACGCTGGGACAGATCAGAAAATAGAAGTGGAAAAAAAATAGATAAAGGTTAGAAGAGAAGATGGTGGCTGCTGTTCCAGGGCACTGTGGGCACTGTGGCTTTCAACTGGTTTGAGCCAAGATTTGTGCATCAGTCTCAGCAGAAAATTTTTCCTGATACTCTAGGCAGGAGGGCCTTGAGTTACATAGCACCAATCATAAAACAGAAGTTAACACACAAGCATTTTGCTGTAAATTCACAGTTTAACTTAAGTTTAGGTCATTGTTTGCATGTTTATGTTACTGGCTCACGTGTAGGCTTATTTTGTGGTAAGTGCTGTGTGTAATTCAAGGTACATTGCCCCTTGTGACAGCTTCAGGACTCATGTGAAGTAGCCAGTTGCTATATATAATGTGGTTCCTGTAATTCCTCACTACTTTGGATACTGTGCTATCAAGATGCTGTTTTTGGGTTTGCACTTATTTTTCTGTAAGGTGGTAATGATTCATCCTTCATCAATAATCTGTTCTTAAAATTCTCTTTAATAAAATATTCTTAATGATTAAAGTGTTTTTATTCAGACTGAGAAAATATTTGATTCATTCGCTTATTTTATCTTTTCTGTTATAGGAGAGGTCTTCTCACAATCTACATGGCTAATCAAGTGAGTAGTCCTTTATTTCAATAAAGAATAAAAACATGTAAGATCCATTGGAAATGTCTTGTTTAAAGCTGATAGATGCTGAGACTCATTGCATTTTTTTAATAGTTGGAGGATTTTTCTTTAAGAATTATGCATTATTAGTTAACTAAAACTCCTTTAAGACTAAATTATGATCAGAGATCTTTCAGAAGTAGCTGTAAAGCAGAGGCTGAAATGTGGTTCATTGTACTATGCTCAAAGTTTTGTGTATTGCAGCCCCAAGAAGATGGTAATTTTCTGTTTCATCTGGTACTTACATGATCATTATTTTGCAGATGAGAAATCCAACAGCATATATTTCAGTTTTGTAATTAATAATTTCTCAAACTTGTGTCATCTGTTGTGCATGCAAACATTTTTACCATGTGGTTGTATCAATTTAAATTTTGAGTGATATTTCTTTTACTCTCCTTCAAATAAATAATGTTTATCTAAACGATACTTTGTGCATTAACCTCTTCCAAATATAAAAGGCTTCTATTACTTGATCATACTCCTTTCAGAAAGATTTTACTTTGCCAAAGGAATTACGTAAAGTTTTTGTACAGTTTGAATTGCATAAATAGTCACAGAAGCTACAAAAGAGAAAACAACTTAAGAATTGTGTTCAGACTACTGAGAGAGTTTGCTGGGGCCTCAGTAGAGTCATGCATCAGAGTCGAACTCTGATGGTGATGATAAAATTAAAGACTAAAAGGGGTGAGACAAAGGCAATGTATCATAGTACAGATTAGAGTGATAAAATTAATATGTTCTCTTCCGTCCTTGTACAATCCTTGTTGATGACTTGTAATTCTGAGTATTTTGTGGGGGCAGAACTTGTGGAAGGGGCTCGATCTCATGATGTGTGTTAGCTGGTAGATATCCTGGAAAGTCCTTTTATGCATTTACCAAACTCCTTACATAGTTCTCTCTCAAACTCTGGTGCTTAACAATTTCTTTTAGGCAGAAATTGTTTCTTGGATTGTTCTGTATTTATAGACTCTCTTTACAGACAGACTCGTGAAGGAAACTTACAAACTTCAGAAGAGAATAAATTAATTTTTGCTTTTTGCTTCATTATTGTCAAAGTAACATTGTAACTTTTATAGCTTCCTGACTTGTATGGCTCATAATCTGTCCTTTAGGATTCCTTTTCCTTATGAAGTTTTTAAATCTAATTTGAAAAGATGATAAATTCTTCTTTTGCAATTCAATTAAGTAGGTGTTCAGAGTCCCAGTAATGCATGGGAACAAGGTTTGACTCCTGCAAGGAAATCTTAACCTTGGAAGTTTTCCGTGAATTCAGAAGGGCAACTGTGTAGAGACTCCTCATTCAGGAAAGAGGTTATCAGGACAGTGATACTTAGTTGGACATACTATCACCCCTTTGGAATGGACTTTCCAAGAGGAGGGGGCAATAGGTGTGCTTAAATAGCAGCACCTCTGATTATCTTGATTCTGAGAAAGCTGTCGCTGTGTTCATGGCTGTAAGGCTGAAACACCACACAGGTCACCTGGTGTTGGACAGAGTTGTCAAGCCCTGCAGTTACATTTTATGGATACCATTCGGCGTGGATATTCTCTTCAGCACAATGGCTTATTTTAGTCACAAAGCTTTGGTGAAGCCACAGCTGCTAGGGTTTGCTCTGTAAACTGCCTGTGATCATGTCATACTTACCTTGTTAACAAGCTCTGTAATCACAGTAAATGTTTCCCTATTTGTGTGGCTTATCTTTGGCTTGAAACTTTATATGCTTTGATAAGATGCACTTATAAATTTATAAGCTTTTAAAACTTTTATGTCTGTCAGCTTTAGATTGCAGCATGTCCCATTTTGAAAGTTGTCACATTTTAATCGTTAGTGATGGCAGATAGATTGTTAAATTAGCCTGCATTTCTTGCATTCGGTAAAACTTGTGTCAGGACCTGTTAAGATGTTAATGGAGCGAAATGTATTCCTTTTTTTGTTTCACATTTTGCTACACTGGGTTTTGCAGCCTGAGCAATAATAATTAAGGCTTTTTGTGTGATTCTTCATGTGTGCCTTTGCCCAGGTAGGCAGGAGGCAACTGTAATTGCTGTTGGTTATTATAAATGATTGTCACGGCTGTTGCTGCAGTGAATTTTTACAGCCAGGTTAGGGCTTTTGAATCAGAAAATTTTAGTCCTATTGTCCAGTTGGCAGTATGTGACAATTTGTCCTCAGAGATGAATTTACTTAGTGGAAAGGGGAAAGGTGTGTTAAATCTTTATGCATGGCTGCTGTTTCTCATTTCAGTGAGTGAAATGCAGTAGAACCTGAAAGGCAGTGGGGTCTAAGGACTCTTGTTCTAAATGTGACATTTTTATTGCTTTTTTAATCTGGAGCTACTAGAAACTTGTGAATGGAAACATGTGAATAAGTGTCCTGGTTCGTTTTAAATAAGTCAGTGATTATAGATTTATGTGAACCTGAACTCCCTACCTGCATTTCCTTGCTGCTTACATGTTACCATGACAGATTAAAAATAAGATGTTAAGGCTATATATGCTCTATGGAAAAATAGAATAAAAATGTCTTTTTCAGACTAGCTTGCTGCTAAATTGAAGCTATATAAGCTTTTGCTTTTTTTTTTTTTTTTTTTNTTTTTTTTTTTTTTTTTAGAGCTAGGAACTAGAAATAAGCATAAAACTGAAGCATTTGTAGCTTTAATTTTAATATGCAGAGTCTAAAATCAACTTCTTAGCTTCTCACTAGAAGTAATTTGAAGTTCTTAGAACTAAATTAGAATGTCTAAGTCCTAATATGACTGAACATGCGGGTTTCAGACCTAAAGTTTCTCTAATAGCCCAGAACAGAATGGTGGTAATCGGTACTGTGGACCACACAGAGCTGTGGAGCTTTCAAGTTCTATTTTAGATTGCATGTATTAAAATCATGAAATTTCTAGGATCATAAGAGATGAATTGGTAGTGAACACATACGATGATCCTTCATGGATAATTTGAGATCAAAAGGAACCCCAAGATTCCAGCAGAAGGTGGAAAGTGAAATGTAATCTTTCAGTTATTTTTATCTGGAACAGTAGATGACATTAATGACTGTCCATGAAGACGACCTATACATCTTATGTTTCCGAACAGTTGAGGTACACTTTGTTGTGAACAGTTGAGTTGTTGCTTTTACATTGAAGAAACTGTGTCTTAGGGTTAGGGTTTGGCTTTTCTAGTGTTGAAAACAAAACAAAGGCTGCCTTCCAAATGCAGGATAGGAAGAGACTAATCTGAACTCAGACTGATTTGATATAAAGCTTCTTTGAGAAACAAAACTTTAGAAAAATTGCTATGTTGTCATTGAAATGCTACACCAGAGAGGAGGCAGTTATTCTAGCATGTGCTGAGCTGCATGCTATGTTTGAAATTCAAACTGTGCATCACTACATCAAAGTCTTTATTTGTTCTCTCCTAAGACTTCTGATATGTGGTGGGCTGCTTACAGAATTGGAAGTGTTAATGTTAATAAGAGGCTCTTGAGGGTCATGGATTAAATTATATAAAGCTTAAGCATAAGGTGAAGCAGCTGGATGCAAAAGGAAGAGTGATGCTGTTGAGGGCTGTTTCTTGAGAGTGGTGGGAGGAAGAAGTGTAGGGGTATGTCCCAGCCATAGAGAAAACATTACTGGGTGAAAAGTTATACATTTGAAAAGAAAGATAAGAAAGATAGGAAGAAAGGAAATAGAGGAACACAGTCTTCAGTGTAAAGACTTCGGTCTTTTGGGTAAAGACTTAGGTCTTGCGGGTAAGACCTGAAAATGTATTGTGGCAAGAGACATGGAGCTGGACTGACTTAATGGGAGTTGTGTGTGGGAGTGTTAGAGGTAAAACAAGTGGAAAAAAGATGAGAAAATGTAGAGTTTATTCTAGTTAAAGCAGAGAGCAAGTGATAAAGAAAATTATGGGTTTGCCATGAAAGGATTGGCTTAATTTAATAATTAATTAATATTAAGAAAATTTTAGAAAGAGCCCAGAAAGAGAGAGAGAGATGATATTGTTGGTGTCCTGGAAATGAAAGTTAGAGAAATTGCATCTGGACAAAGTTTACAGAGAAATCTGAGGATCCTGAATCTTATTTATTCCTATGCTGATGTTGGGTCATCAGTGCATCTGCTGCTTATGAAATCTGATAAAGCTCACTGATCATAATACACAGAGGAAGAGATACTACTTAAACAAATACGGAAGGAGTTGGTCAGTGGCATTCCAGTGGGTGATGCTCTGCTTCTGTATGTGATAAAGTATCACAGCTGAGCAGAGTTTTTTACTGTTTTAAAGTAGTCCAAGCAGTTTCATAGTTGAATTGTTTTTCAGTTGCATAAACCAGCTAAATCTGGGTTCATTTTGGCTATATCATTGTTTATTCCAACTAGTCAAGTGTGAAGGTTGCATGTAAGTTATGCCCTTAAAGCTTGAAATATTTGGTCTAGAGGTGTGCAAAAATGCTGAAACAGACTCAGAAAGAAATCCATCAGTATCTGTTGGAAAGATGAGTATCTATTTTTCTTCAGTCAACTTTAACTCCAGATATTTGTATGATTTTTTTACAGGGTGGAAGTCATAATGATTAAAAATATCAAAAAGTCTTCCTGCTGTGCAATATTTTAAAAAACCCTTGAAGCTATTAGCCTAATTTTAGGTATCTAGCACACACAGAGCAAAGTAGATACCAAGCTTGGCAGAGATATGGCACAATATAGAACACGATTCAAATGTTTGAGGCCAAGAGCCTTCCAATATCACTTTCCATATACACTAAATTTGTTGTTGTTTCATGCTTTTTGAGGAGTGATAGGTGGATGGATGAAAGAAAGAGGAGTGAGGCTTGCTGTGGCAAGAGAAAAAGCAACAACAGAAAGCCACTTTTAATCTGTGCTTTTGCTGATCCTGTAGTTTTAGCTTTTTGCTAAAGGCAGACTGGTAATATTGTAAAGGAAGGTACTTGCATGCAAGAAATGCTCTGTCACTGAACATTCCTAAGTGATTTTTCTTACCAGCTTATCAAATGCTTTCTGTGCAAAATTGCTGATATATCTGAGTTGTTACAGATGTCTCAAGAAATACTTGTGCCAGTTGCAATTAAATGAGGGAGGATACTATGAGTAATGTAGGTTGAAGGGTGTTTTTGTTTTGTGGAGTTTTTAGAGTAATTTGCAATGATTTGTTATTAACATAACTTGCAACTCTGAGAAATTATCACCCAGAGCTGTTACATGCTGTAAAACATTGTGTACCAATTAAAAAATATCCTTTAAAATGAAAAAAGATTATTGTCACTTCTTTGTAACTCTGTGAAGTAGTAGGTATTTAACACATCTCATTTGTTTCAGCAAAGCATTATATTTGGCTACACAGTTTATTCATCATAGCACAGAAAAATGTTTTCTTTTGAACTTACTAAACTGACATTTCACAAAGAGGACTAGCTGCCACCTTTTATTCTCCATTGGGAGCAATTTCATCTTAGTCAAAACATGGTGGCAGTCCAAAATGACAAAGGACCGCTGGATTTCTGTTTTCCAAATGCATGTTTTAAGTGTTTTGAACCTTTCAGTTGTAGTAAAATGAATTTGACCACTCCTGTCTTGTCTTTTTTGATAATTAAAATTTTGTTGTGTGGTTTCATGTAATCCTTGGTATTAACATACAAGGATTGCCAGGATGTAAGAGTTTAGGTGTTCTTTCAGCATATTAGCCAAGACAGAAATAAATTGACATTTTTTTATTTTTCTAACATTTCAGAAGTAATCTCCATAACAGAAAGTGCATCAAGTAAATGCTTGAGATGCTTGTCTTCCAGGATTGCTTTGTCACTGTTTTCTGTACCCCTCTTCTGGGGTGATAGTGGCTTTGCTTACAGCAGCAGCTAGCAGGAAACCTGTATTTATTGTCTGATGGTTTCCAGTTCCCTGTTCATTCCTTGTATTGTCACCTTTTAAGCTGATAGTGTGCTAGTTAAGGTAAAATGATTGCTTAGTTCCTTCTGTCAAACAAAAAAGCCTTAAATACTAAGCTACTTCTGTTGTTAGAATAGTAAGTAGTTTTATAAGTTACTGTTGGAATAGCAGAAGTACTTTGATATTTGATTTAGATTGGATACTAGGAAAAATTTCTTCACTGAAAGAGTTGTCAAGCACTCGAACAGGCTGCTCGGGACTGTGGTGGAGTCACCAAGCCTGGAGGAATTTAAAAGGCATGAACATGTGGTGGTTGGGGACATGCATTAGTGGTGGACTTGGCAGTGCTGGGTTAATGATCAGAGCTGATGATCTTAAGGCTCTTTCGCAGCCTAAACAATTTTGTGATTCTGTGAAAGTTTGAAAGCTCAGAGGGAAGGGCTTTCCTTCTTGGAAACTGCGTTGAACTGAAGCTCAGGACTGTAAAGTACTTCAAGCCTTGTGGGGAGGGCAAGGCCCCATTTTGGGACAATGTTCTGAAGCATGTCCTGATTCCCCCAGGGAAGCATCCAGCACCCAGTCATTGCTGCTTGGGTGAGGGAAGAGCAAAAAGGACAGAATTTAATCCTGGCTGGAAAAAAGTCTGAAGTACTCACTTATGGCAGAATTCCTGCTTTTGCATGGACAAATTCTCTCAGGTGATGTCTTGCCATTTGCTGTAGTTGTTAGTTTTTGTACTTCTGTCACAAGTTAAGCCTTTCATTTTAGTGCCAACAAGAAACAAGTCTTGTCTGGTATCAATTTAGACATTGAAATCAACTCAGTGGTGTTTTCCCTGGGACTGTAGTTCTAACGTAACACATTTCAAGTTTGAAGCTCAGCAGAGAGTTCTGAATCCCTGCTTCTAATAGCAGCATTTTTGCAACTGTTGTGGACCACATTGTAGCATGGGATTTTGTCAAGATTTGGTTACTTCTTCTTCTATCAGGTTATGTGATGTTCCTTGGTAAGTCCTGTCTCCTGTTTTGGGATGGCTTTTTTCTCCTATTTTGTCATCTGGGTTTAGGAGAGAAGCTTCTGTGGCTTCTGCTTCATTACTGCCTGCATCTTAGTGCAAAAATAAGGTAGAAAACAAAGAGCTCGCATCTTTCCCATTTCATGGAAGGCATACTCATATGGAGCTCATGCAGTGTTTGTTCTTTAAACATGGCCTTCACCTTCATGCTGCCTCATGGTTTAAAGCCAGGTAGAGTTGGCCCCTTGTTCTGAGTGGCACTTGGGATATGGCTGGTCAGCATGGACATTCAGGCATCACAGATGCACTTGGTGACAGTGACACTAATATCGCTTACGAAACTCAGGAACAAGAACCAAGATCAATAGATTTTTATCCTTAGATTTTAAAGGGCAAATCTCAATGAAGAAAGCTAATAATGTTAGTTTACACTTGAAGACAGTGTGCTGGAATGAGAAATAGCATTTGTTTTTTTATATCATTTCAGTTGACAATCCTTAATGCTCTATAAATGGCAACAAAGTATAGCATTCTTCAACACTTGATGGCACTTACATTATGAAGTTATCTCTCAGAAACATCTCAAAGGAAGGAAATAAATCCTAATGGAATAGGATTCATGGAGTCAAAGATCTGCATAACTGGAATATGCTGGTCACTCAATCAGATCTTTTTGCCTTAACAGGTTAAACTGAGAGTTGAGAACAAACTTTTATTGATTTTAAACTCTTACTAATGTTTCTTATATTCTCTATGTCTAGTGATGTATAGGCATGTGTCTGCAGAAGCAAAAACTTTACAGCCAAGAAATGATTAAGCCCAGTTTTGAATAAGGATCTAAAAAATAAAGCTTGATTTTTCTCCCAGAAGACTGGCAACTGTTCTTTAACCTTGTTATGCTTCTGTTTTTGTCTCATTCTCTCAGCATCCTTGAGGTACAGAATAGTTCAAGAAGAACTGCCAGTTGTATACTGGAGTGGTAAAGTCAAGTCAGTTGTAGTAGCGAAAAGACAAACTTTCAATTAAGATGTCAATAAAGTTAATATAGACTACTTGAAGTATACACAGTTTTTGAGAAGTTTGGAGGAATATAGATGCTATTCAAAAGAAATGGATGCTTTTTATTGCTTGACAATAATGTTAGGATCTATTTCATAGGCACCTAAGCAGAAGAAAAATTTTACCCTTTCATGGAATGATTGAGTTTATTGTGGTGAATGTGCAGGAAAGTGTATTGTAAGATCAACATTTCCAAACTCCTTGCTTAGAAATTAAATGCAGATGTTTTTGAATAATCAAAGACTTGGACATGCTTTATTCTAGTCGACAAATACTCAAGACACTTTCCAAAAATTTTATTTTGGAATTCAGAATTAGATGCCATAAATGGGTAAGCTATATACTTTACACATATCATGTTCTGTGGGATATGCAGCTTGGCAACCGAAATAGGCACTATTGAAATAAATTGCTACTTTTAAATATAAACATTACATAGAATTCATATGAGGAGAGGAAATAAGCTGAAGTCTCACTTTCTTTTGAATGGTGCATAATGTAGTCTAATTTGATTAACAGAATGCTTTACATAATTAAATTATGGGTAATCATGGCTCTCTGTGAGGATTTTAATAGGTTGAAACTTAAGGTCATTGTCACTGCCCCCACCCTAAATCTAAAAAAGGCAGGTTGCAAAATTAGGAGTCATGTGAACTTAAACATTGCTGATGTCTTCACTTTTAAGTAATACTGTAATAAAGTTAGATCCTGGCAGCTGGCATTTTTGTGGATTGACATGGCTAATTGCCTTTGGCATCTTAGCCTCAGGAAACCTCATCCATCACTTCAGAGCAGGACTTCTGGCAAGAGTCAGAGAAAACATTTAATACTTTGTCTCTTGCTTTCTCTGCAAAGCTGCTTTGCATTTTGAACTTTCTGTGTGTCTCATTTGAAACTCAATATAACACTTATCATTATGCTCCTTTAACATGATCTTTTATAACGAACAGCTATCCATTTGACTTTCTAGAATTAGCAGAAGTGTCAATATTACAAATCAGTTTTGAGGCTTACCTCTCAGCCACAGCTGATAGCTTATGCAGAATTTCCTATAAGAAATATACTAGCTAATGGTAGTTGATTTTTATAGTTAACTCCTTGCTAGTCAGTAGTAGAGTTGAAAGTAATGCTTAGCTTCAGATTCTTAGTATCTCCAGACACCTATCTCTAGTGCATGTAGCATTCTGAGAATTGCTGTGGGCAGTGATTTGATAGATGAGAAAAATGGGTCAAGAGGGAATTCAAGACTTCCCAGCAGGGCAAATCCAAGTAGTGTTTCAAGATGGTTGAGGATTTTCCTGGTGGGAGGAAAGGGTTTTCAGAGTTCTGGTAAAAGCTTGTGAGAGCAAGAATCTGTTGATTTTTTTTTTTTTTTTTTTTTTTTTTTTTTTTTCTATTTCACTACAATCTTAGCAGTCTTCTTCCCTTCTCTCAAATGTTCACGTTGTCAGGCAGTCCTCTTTTCTTCCTCAAGTCTTTGAAAAACACAGTCATTATCCTCCGTTTTTCAGCTTCAGTCCCTGTTACCTGGGAGCTTCTGCTGCCCTCTCGTGCTTCTAAGTTTATGAGGTTTGGTAAGAAGGGCAAATGGCCCTGCTCTGGGGGAAGTGGGGTGAAGATACAATCTGAGGACTGAAAAAGTTAGGATTTTAAGCAAAACAAGTGCTTTCTCATTCTGTATGTGATAAGGTGTAGATATGGAAACTTGTTTGGAAGAGAGGGATTTTTTCCGTTTCCAGCAGTATTTTCCCATTTGTTTCTCCATCTGCTTCAGAATAATGCTGAGAGTCCAGGTGCTGCTGCAGGAGGGCATGCTCTGAGTGTTCAGTGAAGCTGGTGAAATGCTGCTGCAGGCTTGTCACTCCTGTGCTGCCCCAAACACTGGAGTCCTCTGCTAAAGCTTGAAAAGCAGAGTCCATTGGAATGAGACATGGCAAGAATGTGTTTGAGGTAGAAGGTCATTAATGTCTCTGCTTTGTCCAATGGTGAGCTCAGGCATGAAGAATAGAGGAAAAGTTCTTGAGCTGGGCTCTCTGCAAGCTCCTTGTGGGGAACAGTTTTGGGCAACAGTTGTAAGGACCTAGTGTCAGATACCAGATTTTCCAAGGACATGCTAAACTTTGTTTGGCTTCTTCTTGTTGGAGCACAAAGGAAATGGGGTAAACTTGTTTGTGTGTAGTCAAAGATATAGAGGTTGGTGGATCAGCAGAACTGCTAACTGAGGACATTGGATGAATCTGTAAAAGTCTACTTTGTCTCTCTACTGCACTCTAACAAAAATTGTAATGTACAGAATTGTGGAATTTTTATTTTTTGAGGTTTTGGCAGTCCTACGTAATATTGTCCAGTTATTGTATTGATGGTAGTTGTTGACAAGGCGCTCCTTTATGGCTTCTCAGATGGTTCAGGTATTATAAAAACTAGTCCTAGGAGTACAGATTTCATTTTGTAGAAGAAATCTTCAATTCTGTTTTCAAAATAAGCAGAATGAAGGTGTTTCTAAGAGGACAAAAGTTGGCAAAGTTTAAATTTATTCTGCTGGTTTGCGATTTGATTTTTTGTTTTTTAAACACAGTGTTAATCTTGCCATAGAACTGGCCAGTGGAATGAGCAGACATGCTTTCTGATTAACTGTGTATTACGTTCAGTTATTATTTTCTATGCCCCATATGTTTCAGTTGAAATTAAATCCTTCATGTTTTAATTGCCTATATCCACTAATAGTATGTTAGTGCCAGTTCTAGTCTGTTACTCTTCCTGATGTCATTTATAGGATAATGGTAATTAAAAAGAGTAACAATTTCAGCCCAGAAATCATTCTGCTCCTTTTGAAACTCTAAGCTTTCAAAATAAAAGTCAATTGTGCATTTGCATTCCTTAAATAGAGTTCTACAGAAAGTTTTGGAGCAAAACCAGTTTGGTCAAAAAATTATAACCAGCTTTTTTTTCTTGTACAAAAATGAGTTGCTTTCGAAAATATTGCAGTTAGTTTCTCTGTTTTAATGGTTTCTGTGATGCAAAACAAAAACTATACCTTTGTACATACCGTCTGAAACAATGCTCTCTTTTTCACTTCTACATGAAGTATTTTCTATGTTAAGTAATGTTTCTCATGCTATGTATAAAATGATTTTAAAAGTCTTTTTGTGAAAGAGTAAATGTTTTTGCTTATGTTTATAGTCAGAATGGATATGCTGGTGTGTGGCAAATGCTAACACATGGCTGCTGAAGTTCTTTACATGATTCTGTTACAGGATACATAGATTTTTAAACAGTGCTGAGACTAAGTTTTTTAATTGTTTAAACAGTCAGTGGTTTGGCATTCAGGGGGAGGTGGTTCATTTGAAATCTTGTCTCTGTGAAATGCTCCTTATGCCTCTAATAAGGTTAGAAAAGCAGAGGAAGACAACTTCTAGCACAGCTTGTAAATGTCAGTCTGGATGGAAGACAGGTCAGCTTGAAAACCATACTGGTGTTGGAAAATGAAAGGAAAAAATCCTTCCTTGAAGCTGCACTCTAACAAGGAAACACTGGTAAAGAAAATGTAGAATTTCTTGGTAAAGCAGAAGGAAGTAATTCTAAAGTACCTATCTACATCTGTTAAAGAAAAGGTAAAGGGAGATTTATTTTATCTACGTCTTAATCTGACTGGTTTTCCTAAGGCAGATTTTTGTCTTGGTTTGAGTCCTGTTCATGTGTGAAACTTGCCAGCTAGTGTCCTGTCTTTAAGACTGGTTCTATCTTTGGAAGATAAACTGACTTCCATAGTATTTTTAAAGGAAAATCCAGCAATGAGTGTGACATTAGAATATTTTCTGAATCTGCTGCTCTTTCTTTTCTACCCTTTCCACACAATGGATCAGACCATTAGTGACTATGGAAGTTTCAATAGTGCATCAGTTACCGTATCTTACTACAATATTGTGCTGAATGGGGTTATTTCTGAGTAACTGCATTGTTTGAGACTGATCTTGTGTGGTCATTTCCATGTGAACTATTAATGTTTTTGTAATGTGAGTGGTGTGATTCTTTAAGGAGTTTCTTTGTGGTTCAGTAACTTCTTAAATGCAATGAGGTGCCTCAATAGCTGCTGCTCTCCTCAAATCTCGAGGACTGCAGCAGATTTTTGCAGACTTCATTGAAATAAGTCTGGAAGTTGAAATTCCCTGTTCAGTATTTCTAGGGGGAAGAATGATCTTAAGTGGGAATCAGAAAGAGGTACCGAATGCCATGTATTTAAGAACATGAGTTTCTCAACTTTAATACCTGGTTTATGTTGACAGAACACTTAATAAACTGGCATATATGCCAGTGTTTCACATGTTTCTGAATTTTGTAAAGTATACACACCACGGTTTTGATTAAAAAATATAGGCATTGGTTTCAGTAAGATGTGTTAGATGTAAGATGTATTCAGTAAAATTCATAGAAAGTCAACTTCATTAAAAGTGTCTTGAATTTGCTTAACACTCCTCCAAAATCAAACTTAATAATTGTCACCTTTGAATATTTTAAAGTGTTAATGATTATACTATTTTTCAATTGCAAATTCTTTAATCTTGAGAAGTTGTTTTTGTTTATATGACATCATCTGTGTCAGTAACCTTGAATAAAGAACTGTTGGCTTCACTCTTATTCAAATGTGCCAGTACAATTTCTGAGACAAAATTCTATTTGGAGCATTTAACTTAAATGATTTGATGTGTTTTGCAGATCACTATGTTGAATAAAAGGTCTTTAAATATCAGTCACATTACAACATTTTTCAAAGAGTAGATTGTACATTTGGATTGGAAATACACACTTTTTATATGTGTAAGTTCATGCCCCACTAGCTGCTTATAAACAATTGTATTTTTAAAAATATTTGAAAATGTTAAATTTTTCAATGCTTATACAGGATTTTTTTTGTCTAAGAAGTGCAGAAACCTTCCCTGCTTCCTGACACACACATGGACGCGTGCACCCATGTATGTACTGTCTTTGTCTCTATTTTTCTTTCTTTCTGTTTTCATTGACCAGGAGGAGCTTTGCGAATTATGGTTATTGTCCCATGTAAAATATAAAGTTGTTTTTGGTCACAACAGTTCTTTTAACACACTGCAATTCTCTGCTGTGCAAGAAATAGCTTCTTGAATAACCCTTTTGCTTTACTTTTAAACCCTGATGTTCACTGTGTCTCTTACTTATTCCTGGCCTAATTACGACTGCTGGGAGCTGAAGCACGTTCCTGAGCATGTTAAACTGTGCAAACTGGCCCCTTGAGTCCTCAGCCAGGACTGTGGTGCACAATATCAACCATTTTGTGTTGGAATGGATACAGTGAACTTGAATATGGGTGTTGTTTGCTAATGCTTGCAAATCACAGTAAGTCAGTGGCCTTAGGCAAAGCAAGATGTAATGGGAATGCACTGATATAAATAACCTTGCTGGAGAACTTTGCTATGGTTGTAAATAATGAAGCTCTTGGACACCTCCCCCCTTTCCCCAAAAGAAAATCTATGTAGGTTTTCTACTGGATTTCCTGGCTCCTTGCTTGTATGGCATTTATGAATCTGAATGAGCCAGAAGTTGAAGATGTTTCTCCTTTGACAAATTTTAGAGTAAGACCTCTCACTGATTTGTTGAGACAGCTTTACTAATGGACACAAATATGTAATTTTTCCTCTCAGAATTCCGGCTTCTCCGCAGTGTAGTCTGTATATTGTGCATGTAGAGTCTCAAATAATGTGTGCCAAGCCAGAAGGATTGTATTTGGAACTTTACTGAATGGAGTAACTGCAATCTGTTCTTTGAGCAGTAGGTCAAACCAAAGTCAAATTGAATTGTGTATTCACTTGTGGGTGAGGGGGGGGAGTTGGTGGAAGGAAGCCTCAGTCACAGGTCAGGGGTATGGAAAACCTTAAACCTGTGCACAGAATTGAAAATACAAAGCTGGTGTGAGCAGTAGAAGACTACTCCAGCTACAGGAATTTTACCACTGGGTTGAGAGGAAGGGCCAGCGTAAGTCTGGCGAGCATCATGACCTTCAGCAAAAGTACATGATTGATTACTTGAAACTTACTGAAAACATAAGATCAAACAAACTGTTAGGCACTAAAATGGAGGAAATGACTAAGTTGTTGTTTTGCAATATTGTAAGAAACAATACCTGTAGTTTATGTTCATATTTGTATTTTTAACATATTTTTTCAGTTCATGGGTCATCTTGTGTGCAAAATCATCAACAGATTCACAGAATACTATGAGCTGGAGGGGACCCGCAAGGATCAGAGAGTCCAGCCCTTCAATGAATGGCTCATACAGGCATTGAACCCACAGTCTTGATGTTATTAAATTAGCACTGTGTTCTGACCAGCTGAGGTCATTGTACATCTGTGTCTCACTGTGTGGGCATTTCCAAATTAAGCCATAAGACTATGTATCTTTTTTTTGGCTCTAGTACAGATGTGGCTCTCTTCACTTTTTTCAACCTGCCAAATCTTCTGCGCAGACTTCAGTGCACTGTATTGAAGTGTTTGCAAATATTTGCAAATCTAATAATTCTCCACTGCTCTGTGGTCACTTTTGTCTGGTACTCAGTTGCTTACTATTTGTATTAGAGCAGTGTTCGAATCATTCCTTTGAATTAGGACTTGTAATTTCAAATGCAGAGAATTAATTGATTAATTAATCTGTTACTTCATTGATGCTTACATGGTGCTTAAATAAGAAAAATCAGATAAACAGGACATCTCCCTGATTAGAAGTCTTTTTTTGTTAATGAAAGCAAGTTTGCAGTGTGTATTTGCATTACCTATAAAAGCCATTAAACTTTTATGGGTTAAACAGGAGCTTATAGGTCACTTGAACAAGTGATTTGGAAAAAAAAATACTTGGCAGTTTTAGTAATAGCGTGAATACGGAATTTTGAGGGCACAAAAAAAGTGATTGGGAGCTTCTTGAATATTTTTAAATAATCACCCAGTATGTATTAGATTAATAAAATAATGCAAGGACGTTCATCTAACTAAAACACATTAACTGACAGTTTCTGTGTAATTTTCTTTTCTCATGAAGCATTTTTAGCCTGGCTATTGAAATTAGATTGATGAGTGTTTAGGTAATCACACATGATGATGATCCTTGAGGTCAGCGTTCAAGTCTTAAATAGCAACTTAATTGCTTACAACCAGATGCAACCTGATGTAAATACATTCTGAAACTGTGGACAGTGCTGGAAGTGGTGAGGCTACAAGGAAGGAGTGAAGGTGAGCTGTTCAGTGCAGGTTGTCACTGAGCAAAGCTGGTGGTTGACTCCTTTTGTTGCTGGATTGGCAAGCAGTGGCATAGGTGACAGAAAAGCAAAAACAAGCAGAAACAGAATCCTATGAACTTTCCAATGTATTTTGTTATGGTTAAAGAAGAAAATGGAAAAGGAGACTAAGGGAAAAGCACACTTTGTGTGGTTATCTCAAAAATGTGGGACTTTTATTTAAAAAAACCCAGCATTTAGGAATTTTTAGTATGGATAGATTTTCCTTTTATAAAACAATCTAGAAAGTTTAAAGACTTGTAAGATGTGTCACCAGAAGAAAACTGGGAAAATAGGTTGGTCAGAAAAAGGGGAATAATTTACCCTTTGGTAAGAGAATACTAAGATTGCTTGGTTAAAGAATTGATAAAATATTCCTGTTCTGCAGGTAGAAAACAAATATAGAGAAATTGTATTTATCTTTATGATGAACTTAGAAGCACAGAATCTTATATTTTAAAATTTTTTTAATATTGATAATTTTCATGCATCCTTATTCACTAGCTCCATTTTAGTCCTTTAAATTCAGCCACAGAATTTCAGATTGGCACTGCAAAAGTGAGGAACATGTAAATATGGCCAAACACTATGTAATGGGGAAGAGAACCTATTGTCATTGTCATGAATGCTCTGGGAAAGAGGAAACTGAGAAGACAAGTTTTCACTATTTGTAGTGTGTCCAAGATTGTAAAAATGAGAGCTGGTTCTAAAGTTTGCAGAAGCCTCATGACACTGTTCCACTGATGAAGTGGCAGTATTGCAGTGCATGTGGGGAGAAAACTCCTCTTTTATTTGTGCAGTGTTGGAATATGATTTCTCACTCAGACAGGAAGTTGAAAATATGAGGAAAATGTCAGTTCCACATTTTGTAGCTGTTAAAGACCCCCATTTCCCCTACTCCCTTCAATTTAATATTGAGGATAATTGGGAAAGGAGTAGAGGATAAAACTGAAAAATCATTATCATGCCACTATGTAAATCATGGGTGTGCTGACAGGTTTACTGCTGTCTGCAGTTCTGGTCCTCTTTAAAGTGTAATAGAAGTAGAGAAAGTACCTCTTGGAAAAATAAAGATGCAAAGGTGTTGAAGAACATGTGTAAGTGGAGGAGCTACATTCAATAAACTTAGCCTGGGGGAGAATAGAGTAGGAGACAAGAAACGTAAAATCTTGTTTGTATGAAGGGAGGGAGTGGTGATGAATTATTTACTTGAAATACAGGAATGAAGGGATGCCAAAGAAAACTGTTAGCAGTTCAAAACAAGCTGATGCACACAGATGTGAAGCTACACAAGACAATTAGGATGCCAAAAGCTTTCTCGTGGGCTGCAGGAGAAATTGTGGGAAAAATAATTCATTAGGGCAATCACATATGGAGATCCTATATAATTCATTAGGGCAATCACATATGGAGATCCTATATATTGTTCTGGCAGCTGTGCCCTGGAATTTTTCAGGCACTAGTTGCTGGTGGTTTTTCAAACCAGGAATTGAGCTAGCTGTGTTGTGGACCTCTTCTTTATGGACCTAGGCTCTGGTTTCTAATGCAGATGTTTCTCCTTCAGCCTGTGGAGTGGGAATTCAAAGGCTTTTTGCACCTACACCTGGGGGGGCAGTCTTGCACCTTGGGCCAGTTCAGTTCCAACAACAGGAAGGCATTTTGCCGTCTGTGTAAGCCAAGGAACAATTCCCACAGCTAGTGAGGTGGCCTACTGGACCTCCAGGAGTCCATTGCAGAGCTTGCTGAAGCACATCCCTCCCCTTCCCATTGCCTCTTGGTGTGTAGGCACTCACCTGTGTATTTATTTTTCATTCTCCTAGCTGTCCATGGAATAATTAATTGATTATACATAAGCTGGATTTTCTCTCTAAGCTTAAATCTTAATTCTTCTTACCTTATGTAAAAAAACCCAGGCAAAACAGGCACTAAAGAAAATGCAGGGAAGCCACATGGCATTTGGTACTTCAGAGTGTATGTGGTGGAATCTCTGGATAGTGTGTGTTTGATGTTAGCACCCACAAAGATGGTGCATGCCTGGGGGGATGTAGCATACCTTACCAAATCCTCTGTTAGTGTATGCAGATGGGGAAAGTACTCTCTTCAGCTGAGCTTGTGTCCCTGACAAATGTGGGAGTCTCTCTTCCAGTGCATGGATGGGGGGACCTTTTAGTAGCGTGATTAGTAATACTTCCGTAACACTGATTCCATAGTTTTGCTTTACATTGTCACATAAAGCAGATCTCTTCCCCTTCCCTCCTCGCTGCTTTAAAAGCATTTGGATTCTTTAATCGTCATAGAAAATATAGGCAGGAGCAATATTTTTCAAAAATATATGTAAAGAAATACTGCATGGTTTTAGAGAACTGTGTATACGAGTTCTTCCTCTAACTCTATTTATTCTCTGTTATCTAGGAGAAACAAACCTTATGGTGAGGTATTTCTTTTTTCAGGCTGGAAGGGTGGAAAGGACATTGACTTTGTGACTGAAGAAAGGAGGAGATAGTTTCTCTTACAGGCTTCTTTTGAGTCTTGTCAGTTTCCTCAGGTTGCTTTTCAGTGGGAAGATAAATATGGTATATATGGATTCTTTGATGTAAATATCTGCAAGTGTGGAACATTATTTAGTCATAATAATGTATATTTCCTAAATAATTTTAACAGGAAATGGAATCATTTGGCAATTAGGGCTGCTACATCTTTCAAAGGGTTAAATGCTAATTTTAGCTAGAGACTTAAGTAAAATAGATTACATTAACATTTCTGTTAAATAATAGATATGTCTTTCTGTGACACATCTGATTCTTTGATAATAGTATTAAAAATTTTCTGCTTTTGATTGAGAATGGTCAAAATGTTAGGTTTTATAAACTTCTTTGTATAAAAAC
Organism: Rhabdornis inornatus; assembly: GCA_013397075.1. NCBI lineage: Eukaryota > Metazoa > Chordata > Aves > Passeriformes > Rhabdornithidae > Rhabdornis > Rhabdornis inornatus. The sequence continues at coordinate 656,208 of VWZS01004485.1, read as the reverse complement.
TTAGGAATAAGGGAGTCCTTTTGATTTTGATGGCCTTGAGCATCTTTTCCATATGGATTCAATTCACATTTTTATCAGAATGTGGAAGTCATTACTCTGACATCTGAAACTGAGGTAGCAATAAAAAAAATTATCACAAACAAGACAGCAGACACAAATGATTTTGTGTTTATTACTGGGTGGCCCTCTTGAAACTTTCCCAAAGTTAATTGGTTCCAGATATTTGAGAATTAAAATTGTATTGTGACAAATTTATTTCTGGTCATATTTAACTCAAGTCTTCTCAGTAAGGAGGCTTGAACAAACAGAAGAGTTGTCAACCCACTCATGTCAGTCTCCAGTTTTTGTTGTAGTAGCTTTAATCCCAGTGATTTGGTTTAATAAAGACCACTGAGAAAACAAACACTGGTGGTGACTGCACTGCTCTTGTAAATTATTTATCGTATCTCTAAGGTTTTACTGTGGTGTAAGTGCTGCTGTGTTAGCTTAAATTGTTCACAAATATGTCATGTTGGATTAAATCCCTGTGTAGAGTTTATGTGTGCCTGGGAGCAATGCTTCCTGCTGTCTGGGGTGGGATTGGGGTGTTTGTGTGTGTGCAGCTGGGGGGCACACAGACCTGCCCCTGCTCTTGTGGACCAGAGCAGGCTGAAACACAAAACCTGGTATTTCATGCTCTGCTTCCAATACAGCAGATCCTGCCTTGCACAGGGCAGTCTGTCCGAGTGCTTTGTGGTTACGGACATTCCGTGAGGTCTTGGCTATAGGTCGGTGATGGGATTGTTTTGCTGCTCACCTCAAGTTGCATGTGTTGGGAGCCCAGGGGCTTTGCCCAAGGGGAGCAGGAGCCCAGGGCAGGGTGTGCAGCACCTCAGGTTGTTCTGCTTATGATTTGGTACGATGTTTTTTCTGTACAAAATAGAATACATTTTCAGATATTTGCAAATAGGAGACAAGTGTGGCTAAGTAGCATCTTAAGTGCATATTACACACATTGTCATATATATGTCATGTGTCTTCCTGTACTGTACTCTACTGCTGTAGTTATTCAGAATATTTATTGAATATTCATATGCAGATATTGCGTAACAGTAGCTTTATTCTTTCCGTTTTAAAACCAAACTTGGGCATGAAAAGCATTATGAAACAAAAATTACCTTAGTATTTACTGTTCTTATCTTATCAATATGTACCTCAAACCCTTCTTTGTTCCTATAGGAAACAAGCCTTTTTCAAATTTCTTAAACTTCTATTAGAGGACTCAAGTTTTGATCTTGAAAGTCGTTTAACATTTAGGGTTTGAAATTGCTAAAGCTGTTTCTAACAAGTAATGAAAGTCTTGCAGCAGTAAACTCAAAGGTGGAAATTGCTAAGAGTTAATTAACTTTCTCTTAATGAAAGGACCTAATTTGTAGCTCAGTATGCCAAGTTCTTGGAAGACAGTCTTTTTCCTCTCAGAGATTGTCAGTTATCAGCTGTGACATGCTGTTAATAAGGTATACACATTTGAACCCCCATATTTTATATGTATATTTATGTATATGTATATTCACACCTGGTGAAAGGGAAGAGAAAGCCTTTGTCCTTTTGTATGTTTTCCAGAATTGGCAGTAAGTAAAAACGTTTAAAGGAAATTTTTGATTTGTGTAGGCATGGGTTTAATTAATATAAGTCTGTGTTCTGTAAGTGTTGTGTTAGTAAAATTTATGAAAGAGCACTAAACTGCATTAGGATAATTTATGGCCCAAATAAATGTCAGTTGCTAAGGTAAACTAGTATAGAAACGGTGTAACTAGGATAAAGAGAAGTGAAGAACTGGAGTAAATTGCAAACATTGTAAGAGCAGCAATACAATTCTTTCTTTATATTCACCCAAGCAAGTGTAAGTTCATTTGCAATATATTTATTAACAGTCTCAGGCTAATAAAACAACACTTCCAGAGCAATTTTGGACACTTTCCAATTCTCTGTATTGTGCAGTGACAAGTTAGGCCAGTGCTTTTTTTTCTTTATTAAGAAAAAAAAAAGGAATGTGTATTCTTGGCTCCTTTATAAGGTTGTTAAATGTGCCATTTGGCATTTCAGAGCACTGCTTTGCATTGTGCTCAATTAGTGCGGATGAAGCAATCACAGCACCAGTTTCAGAAATGTGCCTAATTACTATAAACCACTGAGGGATCCATTCATTCTGCGTTTCTGGCTCTGTGGGTACCAGCCACAGAGACTCCAGCAATTTCTGAAGCCTAATCCCGAGTCACTTCTCCATGTTTCTGTGGCACTTGCATTTTGGAACCTGTAATGGGGTCTGGCTGTTTATGACCATGTGTTGCTCTGCAACTGTATCTGTAATATGTTCTGGAAATGAGACTGTGGTGCATAGGAAAGGCTTGAGAAAAACTCTTTAGCCCTTTCTACACACACACTTCCCTCCTGGAAAAGGAGGTGCTGCCATTTTATTTTAAATTTTTCTGACTCCTGCCACAGAGAGTCTTTAGTTATGAAGGATGTGGATCCATTTTTGGAATAGGATTTACTTGTAGCCTGTACTAGTCAACTGCCTAGTTTGATGATGGCCCTCTTCCAGCTTGATGACAAACCTTTCACATTAGTCTTTTTTGGATACTTCTAGTTGATAACTTATTTTTGAACAGCTACTGGGCATTTAAATCCAGACTTAAGGAAGGTGAGTGTTGGCTAAGTGCTTTGGTAAGACATGTATTTGAAACAACAAATACACACATCACTGCTTTAGTTGAAGCTGTTTTATTTGTGGGCTTTTGTAAAATGATAATTCATCCTTCTCTCTTTCTACTGAGTGAAGGAGTTGGCTGCTACCAGAAAGTGTTCCTGAATAGATACTTGTGTGAGCATAAAGCCTGGAACAGAGCTGTCTTGGGGGAGTGTCTTACTGTTGACAGTTCATGCTGACAGTTTTTCTGGTCTTTTGACTATGCAAGTTCTTTAAGTGCCAATGAAGCCCATCCATTTTAGCACCAGTTTTTTTTTTTTCCCATCAGTGAAGCGGTGAGATTTTAAACATCTGATAGATGAGAGGGAAAAGCTTGGAGTGGAGACCTCACCTGATATATGGTACTTTAACCCATCATGGTGCTAGCTACTCTTAAATGTTTACAAAACAGAGGCATCCTTTTTTCAGACATGTTTTGGAAGCTTTCTGAAGAGTGAGCCCAACTGAAAGCTTCTGATTTATGTTCTTGTTTGACGTTTTTGCACTTTTCAGGATTAATTTGCTCATTTGATGTGGAGCACAGTGTGTTTTACGCTCACTTGGTTGTCTGCTGTGGTTTCTAAATTGTTTTCAGTGTTGCTACATTCCTTAGACAATTCCTTGTTCTGTAATTGTGTACTTGTAATTTATATACTTTTTCCTTAAGAAATATGACCTATTGTTTGGCTGTGCTAATGTACAGGGTAGTTAAATGAACCTATCTGTGCAATCCAGTGCAGTTTATGGAACAGACTCTCTACGTGTATTAAACCTTGCCAGGAATAACTGTACATTTTGTTCCCTGACAAAGATCCTTCTCTCTTGTTATTTTGTACTTGCTGTAAATCTTCAACTCTCTATAGTTTTTTTGAGTTCATTACATGTTTTAAAATAAAGAGAATAGGTAAATGTAGAGTGAATAAACTGGTCTGAGTTTATTCTGAAGAGATTCTGTTTGTCTGTCCCTGAGGCTGAAAGCAAGCAAGACTTTGAGCTATATTTGAATTGAACTTTAAACCACCTCCTCATTACCTTCCCAATGTTGTGGTACAGCTCTACATCACTTGGACTAGCTTAGGGCCATGCTGCAGTTTCTGATTTGGTAAATCTAGTAGTAGATGTACTGGTAGTGCCTCCTGTTATCTGAGTAAGTGGCCTTTAACTGTGCAGTCATTGTCTTCTTTGGGAACATTGCTCATTCCCAATAAAAGGTTATAGATGTCTTGCAGATTAGCAGCTGCTCAGTTTCATAACTATAACTGTTGGTGTGTTCAAAACTTCCATAAAATACAGGTTATCAGTTCCTCCATTGGCTTTTCTCTGATGTTTCTCACCTGCAGTCTGTAAATACTTCACAGTCTCTTGAAATTTATTCTCATGAGTCAACTCAAAGTGGCAAGTATGGTAACCATTTTTTGCGTGAGAAGTAGAATCATAGAATTATTTATTTGGATTATGTTCAAAAAGTATTCAATAACTTGGTGTGATTCAGTGTTAGAAAGCTGAGGCATTTGTCCTTGACTACTTCCAAATTTCTCTGGTTACATTTTTTTACCACATTGGAATTGTAATTGTTCTGTAAGTTCTCAAGGCAGTGTATGGAAATAACTAAGTCAATATTCTTTATGACTTTCGGGAAGTAAATGAAAAGTGTTATTCCTCTTTTGGATGAGGAATTGCCATGGTCATACCATCAGGAGCAGATTTTTTGGAGCTCTTGATTGAGAGTCTTCCATCCTTAGGAAAGAAGACCACACTACCTATTTACAGAAGAATCCTGTGTTTCAGTTGTCTTACCTGATGTCAGATAAGAAAAACAAAAGCTAGCATCCAGCCCTTCTTTTTGCATTCTGCTTGTTTTACTCATAATAATCTCATTGTGTTTCCTTGTGATTTGCCTCCCAAGTTTTAGAGAAAGAGGAGAGGGGTTTACAGACCTGGTGTTGATTGCCGTGTAGCTTCATTTCCTTCTTTTACCGCTGTCTATAGCAACCATCTGAATTTCGATGAAAGTCTTATATCCCCTGAGACAACCCACACATGAAAGTAGAAATCAAGTCTGATATTTCTTGAGTTAGACTAGGCTACACTTTCTTCCCTATGCAAAACTGTTATTGTTAGGATGACAAAGTTAGTTGGCAGCAATTACCAAATCATACACCAAGTGTATTTCATAGTATTGAAGTCAATTCCCTACAGTAATTTTGGAGACTGCAGTGTTCTTGAGCAGTTCTGACTGAAGGCCTCTCTAGATCAAATGTGTTTCGGAATACGGAGGCTGTAGCCAACTTCATTTCAGGGTGCTTGAGTCTGAGTCTGGCTTGTGCCTTGATTTTTTTAAGGGCATTTTACTAGTTCAGCTTGCTAGAGGTGCTTTCTTCTGCTTTGACATTTGCTGTTTGTCCTCTGGTCGTGTGGCTGGGCTGGATGCAGTAATTCATCCATTGCAGGGTCAGGCTAGCTACCTTCCCTTTGTGGAAAACATTCAAGAGCAAGAAGGAGGAGTATCCATCTGGCATGACAGAGAAACAGAAGTGAAGTGTTTTAGACTTATGCTATACATGGGTAAATCCTACAGATTTGTATATTTAGAATTCTTTAGCTACAAAATTAGAGGTGGTGAGTTCTCATACCTTTTGTTTGAGCAGATCCGACAGATTTTCACTGTTGTGCATGTGTATAATGCAGCAGGGCTTGTGGAGTACAGCTTGACATGGCTCCTTCAACAGCCTTAATGTTGAAAGTAGACATGGTTCTTCTGATAGTGTACGTGAAGGAGAAGTGTGGCTTCCTCCTGAGATTGGTCTTGTGATAAAAGTTTCCTGCTTTTCTCTAAAAGAGAAAACAGCATGCATGCATGCTTTGCTCTGCACTGCTTGGCAGAGAAGGGCGATTCTTAGATGCTGGAGGGACTGTTGTTGTGTCAATTTTGAGAAAAAATGCTTGGGAAGAAGAATTCTTGCTCATTCGGTTTGTCTGAAATGACTTCACTTGCTGAGTGTGGTGCAGCCCATAAGTGAGGGTTTCTATTAGTTACTCATGGCCAAAATAAAAACAGCTTTCTTGAGAACAGGAAACATTTGACCAATGCTTCCTCCAGTTCTCAAAATACTGTTCTAAGCAGTGAAATTTTTAGCTCTCTGAAAAGAAAAAAAGTTGATTAAAAATGGTTCACAGTATTACATTAGGTTGGTAGTTAATTACTATTTCCTGTGTAGTATATAGCTTTCTGAACTTTCTTGCTGATTATTTTGTATTAAGTGTTTTCAATCACAATCAGCATCTGATTTAGTTAATTGTTTTTACAGATAAGAGCATGTAATAAAAAAAATCACAATTTTTTGTTAGGTCATCACCAAAACAGACATATTCTTCCTCAAAAGCAATTTAGCTGTTCTCTGCCATCAGTAAAACTTTTCTAGGCAGAGTAGGGACACATTTTTATCAGCTGCCCCAAAAATGAAGTAGTGTTAACCTGTGTGTTCTGTTTCTAATTAGTTCTGAAAGATTGTGTGACATATATGTGTTTAAACGAGTTTGGGAAGTGAGTTAAGTGTCTCATTCAAAGTCGATGTAATCTGTGGTACTGCTTACACCGTGGTCATGATAAATCACTAGTTTCAAAATGTTTTTTGGATTAGATTCATATTAATTTAGTACATAACACTGTGAGTAAATCACAATACATGGAAACAAACCAATTGAGACAAAGAAATTTTTGTTCCATTTGCAAATACAGAGAGCTACTACTTAAAATTGCTACCACTGGGAAATGTAAAAGGTGAGGTAATCCCCTAAAGAAAAAGGGTCCCGGTTGTGAAACACATTAAATGTAAATCTTGTAAAACTTGCAGGGAATGTACTGAAGTACTGAATTGAACCTGCTCAGAGTTCACACTAACGAGAAATTCTGGTCAATGAAGGCAGATAAAGGAATTGTAAATGACTGTTTAAATTAGTCTGGAATTTCAGAACATGTGCTTGGATAATATGAAATAAAGCTGTCTAAATATGCAGCTCCTACTAATTTACTGGTCATAGTGAATGTCTGTTACAAATCCACAGCTGCTGGAGTAGTTTGCTGGTGTTTAAATCTCTGCCATTTTTCAGGGGTTAGAGTGGAGAAGAGAGATCAAGGATCTTTGAATTTTGCTCTCTCTTGTCCCAGTAACTCACCAAGGAACCACAGTGGACCATGAAAGCTCACCTCCGTCTTCTTTAACTTGTGCAGCAGAAGAGTTTGGCTTCACTTATTTATGATAGCTTGGGAATGAATTCTACAGGAACATCCTGGTGCCTGTTGCCGTGTCACACACTCTGTCTTCTTGACTGTTGTGTTACTTTCATCAGTGCTCTTAACATGAGGAGGGTGAGGTGCTGCTAAATCACACAAAGACTCAAAATGGATGGACAGGCAAATATGTTGTAATAAGCGTGGGATGATCAACAGGGCCAAGTGTAAGATGCTGCACCTGGGTTGGGGCAATCCCAAGTGCAAATACAAATTGAGCAGAGAATAGATGGAGAGCAGCCCTGGAGAGAAGAACTTGAGTCTGTTGGTGGATGAGAAGCTCAGCATGACCTGGGAATGTGCACTCACAGCCCAGAAAGCTGCCCTCATCCTGGGCTGCATCCAGAGCAGTGTAGGCAGCAGGGTGGGGGAGGGGATTCTGTCCCTCTGCTCTGCTCCCATGGAACCCTACCTGGAGTGCTGTGTCCTGCTGTGAGGGTCTGCAACATAAAAGGGAGATGGACCTGTTGGAGCATGTCCACAAAGATGATGAGAGGGCTGGAACATTTCTCATATGAAGACATACTGGGAGAGTTGTGGTTATTCAGCCTGGGGAAGATTCCAGGAAGACCTCACTGCAGCCTTTCAGTACTTGAAGTGGACTTAAGAGAATGATGGGGACAAACATTTTACGAATGTGGTGACACTGTGGTGACAGGACTAGGGTCAATGGTTTTAAACTGAAAGAAGGCAGGTTTAGATTATATGCAAGAAATAAATTCTTTGCTGTGAGGATGGTGAGGCACTGGAACAGTTTGTCCTGAGTTGTGGCTGCCCCATATCTGGCAGTGTTCAAGGCCAGGTTGAATGGGGCTTTGAGGAACCTGGTCCAGTGAAAGGGGTCCCTGCCCAGGGCAGGGGGATTGGACTAGCTGGTCTTTAGAGGTCCTGTCCAACCCAAACCATTCAATGATTCTGTCTAGTGTTGGAGTTCATTACAGCTCTGGACTCAGGGCAGTGTTGCCCTTTTATTCTGAAAACTTGGTGACTTCATCAAGCCTTGTCAGACCTGCTGTTTCTGCATGTTGTTTCTCCAGCAGCCTTTGGCCAGCAGCAGCAAACTTCTCCATGGATCAGCTTCAAGTGGGATAGAGGGAGATGGAGCATGATGAGTGCTCCTTCTCACCATTTTGGAGCTGAAAATCTGAAGATTGTGGTGCCCCTGAATCCTGGGAGAGTCACTGACTATACAAGCAAATGTGCTTGTATATTCCTGGTCTGGCCAGACTGGTCTTTCGGCCACTATCTTTTCTGCTCTGGCAGCATTACTAATCAAAACCAGATCTGACAGTTGTCATGTGCTTTCTGCAGGCTGGCTTGCAGCTGTTTGCTGTCCTTCTACTGTGTGATTGGAAAGAAGGAAGGTTTTAGTTAGCTTCAGTGGATCATTTCGCAGATGCAAAAACCTCTGCTCCATGATGTTGGTGGGGCAGGCTTGCTTGGACCTCCTTTCTCTGGCTTTCTGTCAAGGCAGAGGAGATTAAATGGCCTATTTCTCCAGTTTCCCATGCTGGCTGCTGGCCCTGGTTTGTGGGTAATTCAGTTCATGAGCATTATACTGCTGGATTTATTTTTTTTTTCTGGTTTCCTGATACTTAGTTAATTGCAATGTTGAGCCCTTCAGTCCTTTGTGCAGAGAAAACTAGAAAAAGGTGAAAGTCAGTTACAGACTGGGACCAGGAATCCCAATGTAAATACCAAGCATTTTTTGGGAGGGGGCTGGGAGGAAGGAAAGGGAGAAAAACAGGTAGAGGAGAAGTCAGGAGAAGAAAAGCAATTATGATCTTGGCAAAAAAAATGTTACAAATACCACAACTGCAGACTACTGGATTCAGATTAAGATAAATACATACAAATGCTTTTATTTCATCCTCTTAGCAGCATCTTTGCTTCCTTCATTTGTTGACAATGTCTTCTTCAATTTTAAATTATAAAGCTCTTTAAGGAGAGGCTGTGGTTCCTGAGCAGGACTGCAGCAGGGAGGAAGATCAGGATAGTTTAGTTAGGTAAAGAGTAGAGATAAATTTGTTCATAAGGTAGTTTATTAATCCTGAAAGTTCCAATTTAGGTCAATGAGCAAACAGAATTTGTAAATGGAATAGAAGTTACACTGAACTGTGTGTAAATTTGAACCTATGTTTACATGACAAATCTGCAAATGCTCTCAGGAATGAGCACGATAACTCAAAGAATGTTACAATGCTGTTAGTCTTGTTAGTTTTAATACTGGTTTATTTATGCTATATTAGTGATGTGTTTTGCACATCTCCAAACCTCTAGTTAGGGAATCGACACCTGTTTATTATTTAAGAAAGAAGAACATTTCCATATAGTACTTTTCCTTATAAGATACATGGCCATGTGTGTGCTTTGTTTGCACAAATGTTGGGTAAGTAACCAGAGGAGAGGGAGATGAAGCATTATGGGATGCAAAGGTGGCGGTTTGATGCAACACATTCTGAAAGCTAAATTTGGGTAAAAAATTAGAGATGTTTTGGAAAATGGATACAAGGCTTCAGTGAACTCTGTGAAATATGCTTTATCATGGGGTTTAAATTGTTTAGTCTTTAGAGAGTTCACAGTTAAGGTACTTTAACTGAAGCTAAAGGTAAGAAATTATTTGACCTATTAATGGGTGACTGGAAAGAGCTTGTGTCTCACAGATGTCAAATATAGGCTGATCTACTCATTGTACAAATAAGGTTCCAATAGTTAAGTAATGACAACAGAGTCATTCAACAAAGTAAAAGATGGAATTCACATCTGTACAGTGGAATTGAATTAAGTGGACTTTTGTGGTTTTTCAGAGAGTAGGAATTTACATAGCTGTCTTTTTAAAAGCTTCAGTTAAGCTTCAGTATTGTATTTTAACATATTTAAAAATATTTTAAATCTATATATAGAATGGCAGTGCATTCTGTTGTGATATTGCGGTAATTTCACATCAAAAGTTGTAACAATAATTAAGCTCCTCAGTTAAATCTGTCATTTTGAGTAAGGTTTAAATGCAGACAGTTGCTTTGCATTTGACTTTTTGTGTACAGAATTGAGGGAAAAAAATTCAGAAATTTCTGTGTTTTCCTAGTCTGACTCTCACTAGATCTTTTTTTTCTAGCACTCATTCTTATTTTCAAAGTTGTGTGATGATTAGCTAATAAGGACTATAACAATAGTTCATATATAATAAAGTTGAAAGATTATTATTAATGGTTTGAGATAGACTGTCAAAACCCTTTTTTCATGTAATTTGCTTTTCACAAAGAAGCACAAATTTTACAGGCCAGAGCTGTCAGCTAGCTATTTTATTCAAGATCAGCTAGCCTAATAGGAGTGAGAAAATGTCTTTTGTGGTATTCCATCCTCTTTTATTCTTATAAACAATTTTTAAATTAATTAAATTGGAGGTTTTTTTCCTGTTTTGTTTTGGGTTTTTTAATGCACATATGGAAGTAGATGCCAAAAATTGTCAGATGATTAAAAAGTGTGAATTTCTAAATTCATTAAATTGTGTGATCAATCTCTTCACTGCTTGCATTTGCAGTTTTAGCTTTGGTAAAACAGTAACTATTCTGATGAATTATTATGTGAGATAATTTTATTTTTATTTTGAATTTATTGTGAATACCTAGAAAATTCAAGACGTCTAGAATCTAATGCAGTGTTTTTGTTTTTCCTACCATTTCCATCAATAATGCACAATTATCTTCCACTTTAGTTCTGGTTCATACAAATGGTTTCCCCCCCTTTTTTTTTTTTAACCAACTTGCAAAGAATTTGATCAGAAGCAACTGCTTTGTTGGAGCAGGAGCAGTTGGTCATCTTTGTCTGGAGATGACATTAGAGCTTGCACAGCGTTACAGAGTGGTAGCATAGGCTAGGCTGCCATTTCACCTCACGTATAATGTAACACACTGCACATTCTTTATGACGAGTAGCAATTTCAGGATTCAGTAATAATCATCTTGGCAACACTTTTATTTCACACTGAGATTATTAAAACCATGTGTTGACAATTTGCTTTCTTACGAACCTCTGACTCCCATGGCTGAGTAGAAGGCTTATTCACAGTGAACTGAATGCAAATAAATCTCAAGTTTTTACAGCTTTCTAAAATATCTGATTATATTGTAATAGTTAGTGAAAAACAGTTAAAAATTAGCTAAATTACTAGTCAGCAGTTTCTTTGAGGATAGTATTATTATTTCTTAAATGGGCAGTTATGCCTAGTTTGATTTGCGACAGAGCAATACTCTGGATATTTTTAGCAGATTTAATACAATGAAATAAACGTGCGATTTTAATATTAATATCCTTTAGCACATTATTTAAAATTAAATCCTTTGAGCTCAAATGTCTTTAATAGACTTAGTCAATATTGAAACAAGTTGTATGAAAATATTTTGCAGCATGAATATTGACTGTTACTATACCAGTAACTTCGGTTGATTTGAAATTACATACCAAGAATATGTCAGGCAAGATGTGTTCAATAAACTGGATTTTTAGTTAAAGTAGATTTGATGTCCTGTAGGGATCCTTTTGCTCTCAGCAAGATATTATCATAAATAGAATTTTGGAAAGTATATGAGGTATCCAAGAACACTGTTTTTTTAATATTGCTGTTATGGTTCGTCATGCAGCTTTTTTTTTTTCCTCTATTCTTTATGCAGCATTAGGTATGATGGCGTTTGTTTCTAACATTCAAAAAAAAATGCAGTTCATGTATATTTTGACTTTCTCCATCCTTAAGTTTATTCCCATATCCAACATGTGCAGCTTGAATGCCAGCAGGATGTTCTGTGTTTTTGGATTTCCTTGTGTCTTGGCTTGTCACAGCTAGAAACTGCAGGATACCCTTCCACTTGGCTGGCACAAAGCATTTCCAGCCCCTTAGAGAGAATTTGAGGAATTGGGCTGTGTTTCTTTGGGAAGCAGAAGGAATTTACAGGTCATCTATAAACTGCATTTTTTGTGGGCTTGTCACTTAAAATGCTGCTCCGAAATGCTGAAACAGGTTGATCAGAGAGGTTGTGAAACCTCCAATCTTTGAGATGCTGAAAATGGGCCTAGGCAAGCTGTTTCAAGGGAACCTGAGTGGGACCAGATAGAATCATAGAATTATTTAGGTTGAAAGAAGCCTTTAAGAGTCCATGCGTTAACCCAGCACTGCCAAGTCCAGCTAAACCGTGTCCCCAAATGCCACATTGGCACGTCTTTTAAATACCTCCAGGGATGGTGACTCAAACACTTTCCAAGGTAGCCTGTGTTCAAGTGCTTTACAACTCTTTCCAGGAAGAAACTTTTCCTAATATCCAATCTAAACCCCTCCCCCAGTGCAACTTGAGGCCATTTCTTCTTGTCCTGTCACTTGTTACATGGGAGAAGAGACTGACCCTCACCTGGTTACAGCCTCCTTTCAGGCAGTTGCAGAGAGGGATAAGGACCCCTCTGAGCCTTCTTTTCCTCAGGCTAAACATCCCCAGCTCCTTCAGCTGCTCCTCATATGACTTGTGTTCCAGACCCTTTCCTGGGGCTACTGCACTTCCTTGGACATGCTCCAGCACAATTCTGTTTGTTTCTGCATTTGCAGGGCAGGAGATAGAAATTGAAGACAATGTTGAAGCTTTGAAGAAACAGAAGTGTTACAGATTAATTTTCATTTTAAGACTGGCAAAATTTTACTAGTTGATTACTTTTTATCATTAGTCTGTGTGATGTTATACCCCTATGAAGGTGTTAAAAAACTCTGAATGGTTACATCATGTTCTTCTTCCTTACTCGAATCTCCACATGTTCACACTTAGTTTTCTTTGTCAAAAGAATGCAGACCTGAACTATTTACTGCCAGTGTCCACCTCCTTCACCTTAAATGTTACACCAGCAGTAAGCTTGGGCTGATTACTGTTTTGAGAAATGAACTTTCAGCCTCCTCTTGGATTTTGCATGCTGAAACCCCCAAGGTCTTTCTCCAGTCTTGTCGTTGTCAGTCAATGGCTATAGGTGGCCTCATTGCCACCATGCAGTTTGTGTGGGAAGCTGTGTTTGTAGTGCTAATCTTCTTAGTGAAGGGTGGCCGCCAGAAGACATCTGTGATGTTGCATTTGCTATTACTGTGATTTTTCCTTGTTTCTGAATGGTTTTGACATCTGACATTAATGAGGTGAGTACAAGTATACTAAGAGAGATCGTTTACTAGTAGATGAGAAAAGAAAGTCACACACACCAGTGGTTTTCAAAGGAAACAAAAGCAACTTAGCTGTATTGACAGAATGTTTAATTTGGTTGAAACATCCCTAAAAATGTTGGTGAAAGAAGCCAGTTTTGTGAAATACAAGAGCTTGTGTGAGGTTCACTTCATCTCTCAGAGAAGAAAGGTTTGAGAAGCAGAATCACAGTGGAGCATTGCCCTGCATCCTTGTGGGTGTAAATGAATTAACAGATTTTGCAGCCCAGTGTTCTGGAGTGCACACATTCGTTTACAGGTGTGTGGGGAGAACATAAGGTAGTTAAAAGATCTTTTCTTTTTCTGCAGAAAATTATTCAGGAAGGAGTAAACCCCACTTAATCTGTCTCTAGGAAGACCGAGGAATTAATCTCAAGAGATGTCTTTGATATCACATTTATTGAGATACAGCTGTCTTAAGGTAGTGGTAGTGGGAACCCAGCAAGTCATGCAATCGTTTCTTTGTTTAGAAAGATGATCAGCTACTGTGAACTGCTTTTATTTATAAATTTTCTAAATGTGGTTGTTTTATTGTTTTTTTTTTCCAAACAGCCTGTTAACTACTCCTTAACATAGATCCTTAAATGTCAGGGTATTCTTTTAATTAGAACCAGATATTAAAACCATGTTTTTTTACAGTTGAAATTGAAACCAACTTCACTGTTTGCTGTGGAAACAAGTTTTTAAAACAAATCTGTTCGTGTGTATGCTGATGTGCCAATCTGTGAATTTATGTAACTTGCGATTGTTTTCATGCCTTTTTCCAACCAACTTGTAGAAAGATAGGTGGTACAGAACCTATTATAGTCTGCATTTAAGCCAGTAACCTATATGTGCATCAGAAGTATGTGCCAGTTGTCTCACTGGATTAAAGAAAGGATGGGGCAACTAACACAGAAAGGTATTCAACCTAATTAAAGATGAAAGATTTCCCCAAATTTGTGTTCCCTTCCATTTACATGTGACAATGTTGTGTTTTGTAATCCCACCATTACTGGGAGTTAAAAGGGGGTAAGGTGCTTTTACGAAAAGTGCTGCATCATACTGTTTTTTCATACTTATTTGCCAATTTACTTGTGTATTATTAAACAGCAATTTAAAATTTTAAGTTTCATGAGTCATGAAATATCATATAGCTATTTTTGCCATAGTACCCCGCTTTTACGTGACAGCTTCTGGAGGACAGTTACCTGGGGCTGAGTATCTCTGACCTGCTCTAAGCATCTTCTGGAATAGCTGAGATGTTGCCTGAGGGATCATGTACTGCTTAAGTGGTTACTTAGACTGAGACCAGAATCACGTCTCACCTTGCAGTGAACACTTGCCTAAACTGCAGGTTGTTCCAGAGAAGTTACTGGAGCAATTCAGTTGTAAAATAGGTGCGAGAAGGTAGCAGAAAATACAAAAATATTATAAAAGTTGAAACAAATTGTCATGAGCTGTGTTGTCTGTTGTATTTTTAATAATGAATTTGTCTGTGTGTTTGTTGATGCAGGCCACAGAAACATTGTTCCGAATGGCCGTAGCAAGAGGAGCTATCACACCTTTAAGGCATGGAGAAGTAAGGCTAAATGTATTGGCTTTTTTTTTTGTGTCTTATTTATGTGTGATACAATGCTTTATTAATATAGTGCTTTATAAATTCCTGGAAGTCATACTGTCTTCAGGTAGGTGAAGAGAGCTGGACTATATATAACTTGCATACCTACATTCCAGTATTTTTCTAAAGGAGAGCAAGAACTTAAATACCACCGAGTCAGAAATGAAATATTTGTCGAAGGACACTCTGTTCTCTTTGCTTCAGTCATTACTTAGCTGTATGATAGAAGTGACTCAAGAGAGGCTTTCAGCTGCTTTGCCAAGGGCTGGGATCCAGTTTTTCACTGAATTTTCTCTATTAAAGATTGTCAAATCTAGAGAAATTCACAGGAGGTCAATATTTGTTACTGGGTAACTGTGGAGAGGTTACTTCATCCTTTGTTCCTTTCAAGAAAGTAACTTCATGTAATATACAGAGTATTAATATATTAATTATTCCAAAGACAATAAATGTATTTCCCTATTATGTTGCTTATACATGCTTCCGTTTGTGGTGAACATTTTTTTCCTTCTTTGTGCAGTTTTATATCTGGTAAACATGGTTTTGAACGTTGGTGATTAAATATCTCCAATATGAGTTGGTGCCATTTATGTTTGGTTTGAATTTAATTTAAAAAATAAAATACACAGTTGGTCATGACACTGGAAGTGAGGAATGATCTGGGCATTGCCACAGCTGGATGTGGTTTTTCAGTGTTACAATCCTCAGTGTTTTCTCATGGTATTGTTATTTTATCAAATTCCTAATAAGTTTGTGAAAAGTTCTTATCAGAGACACAGGGTTCAGTCTGGAATCTTGACCTAAACTGACCCTGGAATCTTAACTGTGCTGTAAAATGATCCTTATGCTGATGAGGTTGCCTTAATCTCTTTTTTGTGACAAAATAATGTACCTCTGTGTCAGTGTCTGAAGGTGTACTTGAGATACCATGTCCTGCCATTGTCTGTGGTTTTAGCTTTTCTGAATATATGGGTCCTCTATGAATTTTGTGTACTGCTATTTTCTACAGAAGAACATAATGCCATTTCCAGAAATGTTAGTTACTGAATATTTGCATCTCTTCCAAATTCCCTGGTTAGTTTTTTTTTTTCAGTGAAGGGTACTTAATTTTCTATGTTTTAATGGCCAGGTTGCCTAAAAGGTTTATGTAGTTACCCAGTCAATGGTGTGAATTATGGAAAAATAAAATTACGGGTTTTTTTAAAGAGTTACAAATTGTGCTGTTTGCAATACAAAATACTGGGACAACTGCACACATAATGGTGTATATTGTGAATGATATTAATAATTTCTGAATCTCATGCATCTTCTGTTGAGCCAGTTTAGCTTACTGATAAGGTAGAAAAAATTTTGCTTCGTTCTTCAGATATTCCTTCTGATCTTTTATCACTTAAAGCACCTCAAAGGCTAGAGAGAACCAGAGGAGAAGCAGCAACCTAAGTGGTGAGAATATGTAACCATGGTTAGCAAGAAAGGAAGTACGAGAAAGTGAACTTCATGTTGATGTATGGTGTCCTGTGATATTTTTTCTGAGGTATTCCTGGGGCCTCAGTGCAAATGCAGTTAAGGCTAAGCTAGATAATTTATAGATAAAACATGTAATAATGGTCCAGAATTGGCTTTTTGTGTAAGAAGGCAGCGGGAGAAACAAGAAAATACCTTTTTTCTCTCTTGTATTTTTATTGGACTTTATGCAGCAGAAAATGTTTTCGCTCAAGGGAGGTTTTTTCATTAAATTCCATTGTGTAATTATAATTTACGTAGTCTGAAAATGAGAAATTACATTATTCAAATGAAACTAATTTTTCCAGAAGAAACATATAATTATCAAGTCATACTAAAATTTTTATTTGCTCTTCCAAGAAATTGCTGGATGTTTGCACAGTGCATAAGTAGAAAGGGAGGCAGAAAAAAGTTGAATATGAACTAAAGTTGACTGTATTCTGTTTGAGAAGTGTGAAGTTGGCAGTGAAAATCAAAACAGAGAAACTTTTTAAATGGAAATTTCAAAATATGAAGGCCGCAGTCCAAAAGTGTAAAAGTGCTGTTCAACTTTCATATCAGAGCTTAAAAATGTAACACCATTAAAAATTTGAGAGATGGTAAAACTGTGTACTGTTAGAAGGCAAAAGTCATACCTGTTTGTTTTAAATTAATTAAAAAATTACGTTATTCTGTCTGTGCCACTGAACAGATTAATGTGCTAACATTTCTTCTACAGACAAAAGAGGATGCATGAAAAGCTGTCCATTATGATCCAGTTGTCATCAGCAGATGGAGTTGTCAGTTGTAGTATTGAAAGTCCACTGGCAGTCCCTTTTATTTCTCCTTTTAACATTTCCTCACTCATTTGGCCTTATCAGGCCTTTATGCATATAGAATTTTTATGTTTTTCATTTATTATTCTTGAAGAAATTAAAAAATGAGGTTGTACAGGTTTGGTCTTTCTACTTTTGCATGTGGTTTATAAAGTCACTTTGAGAGTTTAGATAATTATGCTGCCAAAACTAATTATCAAAATTGGGTGCATAGTGCCAAAAATTATTTAACTGTGGAATATTAATCATAGAGGTTCCTGAAGAATTTTCTCACCATTTCTCTTGCTTCTGGGGGGGTTTAAGTACAGTAGCATCCGTGGGAGGTTATCAAACCCAGAAGAGTAATTAATTCTCAGAATTCAATATGTTGCTGTTTATGCTAATTAGTTATTCCTGTCATTTATTTTGTTGTGGGGCTGGAGCATGAGGCAGAGCCTTATTCATTTCTGTTACCACTTCTAGCTGATTCTCAAATGATCCAAAAATTGTAGGAGCATATTTGATCACACCAAGTCCCATGGCTGTGCTTCTGTCTGGAAATCTTAATATGTATTTCATTAATGACACAAGGCTCAGAGTCGGTGGTTGGCACAGCTGAGAACTGTGCATTTGGGGAGCCCAGACCTGGCACCACCTAGAGAGCATCTCCAGCTGTTTCTTCTGCTTATGGTCTTCATGCAAGAGGCTCAGATCTGCTGCCATCAGTTCCTCACAGTGTCCAGCCTCTTCCAGACAGGCCTGCTGTCTCTGTGGGTGCTGTGTGATAATGGCAACAGTGATGGGGTTGAGGAAACAAGAGCAGCAACAGCCTGCCTGCTGAAATGGATGAGAAGAGGAATACAAGGAGGCTCCTGCTTCAGAGCTCACCATGCTTTCCGGTTCTGCATTCTCTGGGGCCTCTACTGCTGTGTGCTGAGCCCCCAAGGGAGAGCTTGGGGAGTAAGGAGGAGTAAGGGCTGGCAGCAATGGGCTGTGAGGAGTTGCTGAGTGCATGGCAGCAAGGTGGAATACGTTTGGCACAAGCTAAGATCAGTTTGGTGGCTATACAGAGAGAGAACTTCCAAAATGTTACTGGAGATAACCAATTTTATTCACATTGCACCAGTGACATACCAGAACCAGTGTGTCATGTAGGATGTGTATATCCTGTGAAGATACTGAAAAAGGAGGAGAGATCTGGTTAGGACAATGAGCTCACAGGACTGATGTTCTCAGTCCCTGTAGGTGGGGGAAATGAATCCACACAAAGGAGGAGCAGGGGGATAAACTGAGAGGGTGGAACCCTTAAATGGAAAAATGCATGAAATACATAGGCTGACATAGCCAACAGATCTTATGGTAGAGTTATGATTCCCAGAGCGCCACAACTGCTACCAGCCATGCATGATCTCTGTGGCTGTTAGCATTAAAATGTATGTTTTTCTAGCCTAAAATGGCTTACTGCCTTGCAGTATAATACATATAACTGTATGCATTGCTATGGCAGTACGTACCCATGCTTGAAAGTGGACTTTGTTGGAAGAAGACAAGTCTTTCTTTTCGTTTACAGCTGTTTTTAAGAGATTTCACCATTCTGTGTGTTTCCTGAAAATTCAGTAGTGTGAAGTGTGAAGTTTTATGAATTTAGCCCAGATATCTGTAAAAAGTAATTTCTGGGTTTGTGTTTGTAGTTAATACCAGTGATGTATTTGCAATACCATATTTAGCTAAACGTTGAACAAGGGGATCAGTAAAGATCTTTAAAATGTGGTTTCTTTAATATTTTTTACAAGTGAATACATAACAGTGGGAACAGCAATATGAAATGCTCCTTTGCACAGCACTACTTTTCGTTCTACAGGCATACTGAAAGAACCTTGGAAGGGAGGGTACATAGTTGAAGTGACATTACTGCCAACTCAGGTTTTCCTTCCTCTCTTTCTTCCCAGTCCACTATGTCATAGCAGAGTGCAGTGTAGACTCCTGGAAACTCACCTGTGGAATTAAAGTCATATAGGCATGGACTTTTTGTATTATTAACAGTAACTGTAATTACTTTTCATGAGGAGGAACTTTTTTCTTTTACTTGCCAGTGGAGCGATTCAAAAGAGATATTATGACACCTGTTATCATGTTTGTGTAATGTGAAGATAACATGGAACTAAGTATTAATTAAATGATAATCTCTTTTCCATATAAAGGGGTTCTAGGATTGTTAGTCTCTTGGATCTTATTGTCTGTGTTTTTTCCTCGCCTGATTAAGGGTTGCTGGCACACAGAAAACGTGTATTTTTAAAATTTAATATGTTGTAAAACAGTGTAAATTTAATTCGACCAAATCATATTTCTGAATGTCATGTAAGATCCAAAGTGCCAGTAGACTTCAGTATTAATTTCTCTTATAATTACCCGCTTGTATTTGAAAGATATTTGCAAAACTAAAAGGAAAGAGTTGGTTGCAGGCAGGTCTGAGTGCCTGTTCATCTAAAGTGATGTCCCTTCTCTCTGTCCTAAGAAAATAATCTGTACTTTAATTTTTAGCTTTTTCACAAGAAATGTATGTTTTAGAAATTACCATTTTTACCTATAAGATAAAATTTATAAGATAAAAATTACCATTTTTACCTAAAAGATATCTATAAGAGTGTTCTGAACCATCAATTTACTTCTTACTTAAATTATTGGCATGCATAGTTATAGCGTTCTCATTAGTGAAATCTATTTTGGAAGTAATATGGAGCCTGTCTTTTATAACTTCTTGTAAAGAAGAAGCAAATGGATAAAACGTATCCACAAGAACAGAACTGTTTTATAGTCCTTTGGCTTAAGGTTTTGGTTTGGGTCATATGTGTCAGAAGTATTTTAAAATAGTACTGGGATCTGGAAAATCCTTCTGGCAGGTCACAATGGGTAACAGTTCAAAGGTAATTTAATTGCCAAAGACTGGCATACCTTATCTGTGTTATCTGGAAGTAAGTCAAAATAAATAATTCTTCTGATTAAATGCAGTGAAAACTAAAGCTTGATTGGAGAGAGAGAGACTGAGAATGCCATTGAACCCTGGGGAGGGAAACAAGCAGATTGCCTTTGAGGTGTTCCAGTGTACAGTGTTCCGGTGCTGTTTTTGCCATGTATTCAGTTGTGTGGAGGTGTTATTTGTCTAGCTTGCTCTGGTTTATCCATTTTAAGTGGTCTATGGATTTTTAATTAACTTTTAATCATGAAGAGGAAGGAAAATTTGTCTTAAAACCATAGTTGAATATGAAGAACTTTTCTGCTCTTCTAATATGCCATTTACCTAGGGATAGTCTGTTTCTTACTAAAAGTCATCTCAAGCCTTGATAGAGTATTGACCTGCTTTAAATAATTTTAGTGTTTTGATGGAGTTAATTTCTTAGGGAATGTGAAAATTTAATGCACTGTAGGAATCATGTCTGGTGTAAATTTAAGGTAAAAATATCTGAAAGTATGAGAGTGGCTACATATTTCAGAATATGGAGAGGTACCACTGAAGAAAGGTAATACACAAGTTTGGAAACTTGGAGAACTTGAATTTCAAAAACAAGTGAAATAATATCTAGGTAACTCATGCTTTGTATCTTTCTTTTAAGCCTATGGAAAATATAGCCTGCCTGTTTTTCTTGGAGTGAAACAATGGAATTTAGTACTTTAAGCATTTAGCATATCATGCTAGGCATTATTGTTATTGTAATTTTCTTTAGTGCAAGCTCATGGTATGTATTTATCTTAGAATAGTCTTAACTTCCCTTAATGAGGTGAAACACAAGGGTAAAAAGTAAATTAAATTATGCCCAGAGGTGTTTGCCAGGTGTGCTTCACCAAGAAAGTATTTGCAGGGAGTAAAGTAAGGAGGGAATTACTATTTTAAAGACTTCTGTTGTGTTTTTTTTTTTTCCGCTGAGTACTTAGCCTGTATATTTCAGATTTCTTACTGTTTTGCATCGGCAAAGCAAAAAAAAAAAAAGCTGCATGGCAAAAGTAGACAATAAAAAATTATGGCAACAAAGCTAAATGTAGGAAAATATATTTAGCTCCCAATCTGTTTGTTTTTAAGTCTTCTATGTCATGGCCATGGAATGAAGCTGTCGTTTTGCTTTATACTTGAAATCTGCCCCTAGAATTGCCCCCTGTAACTCCATTGTTATGCAAGAGTAAGGATCATGTGTAGGGAGATTTTACTCCTGTACATGAGGAAAGGCAGAGTAGGTGCTACTGGAGCTTGGTACTTGCATAATGCTTCTTTCTCAATTTGGTGGTGTTGATACTGATGTATGTTAATTCATTCATGTAGTTGAAGAAAATAGGCAACTGTAAGAAGATACAAAACCTGATAAAGCTAAGAATTTGTTTACATACCTCTAGGTGTTTAAGAATGCTGAGTGTTACTACAGCATACACATAACTGATCCTCAGTTTCTGTGCAAGTTGTTTGATTCAAGTTGTTGGAGGAATAGCTTTGCCAGTGAATGTGCACCATTTTCACTAACACGAAATTAGTGAAATTAGTATTGCGGTGTAGATATACGCATGTCAACTAAATCACTGCTGTATGTACAGTCACAGAACCATAGAATGGTTTGGGTTGGAAGGCACCTTGAGGAACATCCCCCCATCATGGCAGGGACACCTTCTACCTGACCAGGTTGCTCAAAGCCACGTGCAGCCTGTCCTTGAACACTTCCAGGGATAAGGCATCCACTGCTTCTCTGGGCAACCTGTACCAGTGCCTCACTACCCTCACAGTAAAGAATTTCTTTCTAACAACTAATACAAATGTGCTCTCAGTTTGAAGCCATTCTCCCTTGTCTTATCCTTATAGTGCCTGATGAAGAAACCCCCCAGCTTCCCTGTAGGCCCCCTTCAGATGCTGGGTGGTTGCTATGAGGTCTTCATGCAACCTTTGCTTCTACGGGTTGAACTGTCACTTTGAAAGAGGATTGTCTTAATTTTAGTGTAAATGTTACTTAAAATGTAATTTTCCTTTTGGAAAACAGTATTCTCATTCAATTCAAGTTATTTTATGCTGCTTGTCCATGTGTTAGACTTACTAAAGTACTGCAGAACACACACAAGAAATAATAGTCATCTTTGGTAACTTTTAATTGTCCTGTATGTTAATAGATTGCATAAATCAAAACGCAGATTGCACAAATCAAAACTTTTTTTGGGTTTCTGAAAAAAAGATGTACGTGCCCATAGTCAGTGAGAAAGCTTTTTCCATTCCGTCCAACCAAAACAATCATGTTGTGATTCTGTGTGCTACTCTATGTTCAAAGACCAAAATTGTGAAGCATTCTTCTGTAGGTATAAAATTAGAATAATCTTACTTTTATTTAGCATATATACTTGATTAATATTGTATGGAAGTTAAAATTTACATACGTTTCTCTTAAGCTGTAGAAAAATCCAATGACAATACCTAGGGTAAGCAGCTTATAAAGGCTAAGGGTTTTATTGTTCTTTCCCAAATGTGAAGGTATGGGAAAATACTGTTGATAGGGAGGTTGACTACTAGGACTGGGAGCTGATACTAAAACCAGGATGTAGTATTTCTGGTGTGACATTATTTGGTGGCAGGGGGGAGAGACTCTGGAGCATTTCTATCATGTGGCAGGTTGTGAACCTTACTGGGTGAGCACAGCTGGCTTTTTTGGATACTGTAAGACTGGTACTGTACTCCAGTGAACCGAAATTATTTCAATCTTAAAAATCTTAGATGTTCTTCCTTCTTTTAAATAGCTTGTATTCATTTGCCCTGTGAGGCCAACCCTGTACCGAAATAACATCATGAGAAGAGAAGAACCATCTAGCTTGAGGTATTCAGGTACCTTTATGAATGTTAAGGAAGTTGTTGTTATGGGCAAGTTCAAATGCTATTGCTTACTGCTCAGGAGTGGGTACTCGAGAATCAAGAAAATAATGGTTGTTAATAGAAATTAACATTGCAGAAGTTCTGTATTAACACTCTGCACTGTTTTGTTGTAGTAATATATTGTAGTATTTGTACAATATTTAGTCACTTAGGAAGGATTATATTGTCTTTGTTGACTGATATCTCAGTGCAAGGTGATTGCAATAGGTCTGCCAGCAGCAGGAATGATAGAGTGCGTAAACTGCTGGAACAATTCTCCCACTCTGAACCATGAAACCAATCTGTTTCTGGCAGCTACAATTTTATGGAAACTAATTCTTTGTTGATGGAATCAGGTGAAAAATATGTGGTTCTGATTAGCAAACAGTCTGTAGAGTTTCTTGGTCATGGAGAACATTCCTCTGGCCATGAGCATGTGTTCAGCTGTGTGTGACTATACATATTATTTATGTTACATATTTATCTTCCTATATGAAAGATGTTGGGCAGTTTAGTATTTTTAAATATTTGTACTATAATTGATAAAATCATAATCTAATTATTAAATATGTTTATTATGGTAGAATGAATATTCAGTTTTATTGTTTCTAGGTTTCAGAAACTCAAGCTTTTAAACCCAACAACCCTGAAAATAATATTTAGTAGACCTATGAAGCAGAAACTCAAGTATGAGCCTTTTTTGAAGTACCACTGTTTTCTGCAGGAAATACATATTATACAAGTGACTGCTTGGATAAAAGAATTACCTTTCATTTATAAGTATCCTGCAGAGCTGCAAAAAGTAAACAGGTATCTGCAGTCTGCCTAATGGACTGCTCACCACATCACCGCATGCAATTAAGCATAAGTGATTTTTCTGCTCAAGACAGCCTCAAGACCGATTTAGCAATGAAACTTAATTACTTCTAGCCCTTAGAGAAAATGGCCCAACAAGGCTGAGGTTTTTGGCAGGGCAGTGTGGGAAAGCTATTGCTGCAACTCCCTTCCCCACTTCTGATTTTCTGTTTGCAGTACTTAAAGCACAGTTAACCTTCAGTTAAGCAAATATTACCACAAAAATGGTGCATTTTTATTTCTTTCTTTGTTACAAGGCTAAAGAAAAAGTTAAACATTGCAGTGTTTTAAAAGCAAGCATTCTGATCAAATCCCATTGCTTCAGACTTTGGGTGAAATTATTCTTTGTTAATTGAAATGAAAACCTAAACATTAGTTCTGAAATGCCTAAGTGGTAGTTTGCCATTCTGGTGAGAGAAATATCAAGCTAAAAGCTAAAGCTAAGTGCATTTGTGCTTCTTGACAAGTCAATGTTACAGGTAAATTGTTCCTTTATTTTGCACTTAGGTTACAGGAAAAAATGCTGAAGGAAATTAATATTACCAGGAAAATGAATCATATTAATAAACTGCTTTATACTCAAAATTGCTTCATTTGAGTTTATAGGAATGTGTTATTTTTCAAGGAAATGGGAACTTTAATTCTGTGACTCCAAGGAATACAAGGAATACATCTGGAATAACAATTCAGAGGGACATATGGCATCAATTGGCTTATATTTTCCTATATGGGGGTTCTGATTGAAGTAAGAGGAAAAAGTGCTCATTAATTATGTGGGATTAAAAATGCAAATACTAAGCTTTTTTGAATTTACGTGCCCTATTAAAGAACTGTGAGTATAGTAAAGATGTGGAAGCTGAGCAAAGAAAATTTACTTTTGTGTTAGTTGGCTGTGGCAATAACTTGCTTTACTTTTGTGGTATATTTTTCACCTTAACAGTTTTGACTCCCTTACTCTACTCTCTTCATATAGAGAAAGTTTTCATTCCCCTCTGGGATTGTAATTTACACAAAGACGCAATATTGCAGTTGTAGTTTATTTGATACATTTCCTTCTTAGCAATCCTTCAGGTTTTTTTCCTGTTAACAGCTATGAACATGTTTATCAATGGAAAATATTCATGGTAACAGAACTAAACATGTGCCTAAATATGTGGGAGTGTGCAGCATGAGACACTTAATTCCCAAGAGCGTGTTTAGCACATTCTCTAGTGTTTTGCTCAGTAGGGAGTGAATTTAGGAGTGTGAATAGGTTGCCTTGATTTCAACAGTCTTTAACCAAACAAGTGACTTAAGCTTTTTGCTAGACAGGAAATAATAATTTAAGCATGTACTTGAAGGTTGGTTTTTTTTTTTTTTTTCATTTTATTTTTTATCTTAGGTCAGAGCATTGGAAGACTCATTGGAATCAGCACTGTTTTAGCCTTATATTTAGAATTCCTGGAATAGTTACCGACGTTGTCTTATTTTTTTTATATTATATTCATCTCATGTTTCTTTGAATTTGAGCTTCTCAGGCTGACATTTCTGAGGTAATGAGGATGGTGCTCCCCATCTGCACTATGTAATGTCAGCTTACCTCCTTTCATGAAGGAGGCACAAGGTCTTTCACAAAATCCATCATGTGACAAAGTAATGAGAGATGGACCGGAGACCTGAATTACAGCTGCACCAGTAATGTGTATCAGGAACTACATGAACTTAGTAAGGGATACTTGCCTTGAACAGTTGACTATCTGAATAAACTTGGAAAGAGGCTGGGAAAAAGTTTAGTATTAACGTTTCCTTGAGAAGTCTTGGGATAGGTAAGTGGCTGACTGGGAGTCCTACAAGTACGTGTGAAAAGTAAGCTTTTGCTCTCTTCATTATATGGGCAAAATGCCACTCCTTATTTTGCAATAGGTCATGCAGTAAATGTACTTAATTCCTATCATAAACTAATTAGTAGGGTTACCTGCAGTGAGAGATGGTCTTGATAACCCATGTGGTCTCCTGCAGTTTTAAAAAGTTCTGGTGGAGCTGGGTCCTAGTGACTTGGCAGCTTCTGTTCTTTTCAGCCATCCAGTTGTATAAGGTGATGCTCAGGCTGCCCTGGAAACTTCATGGTAAAAATTTAGGACTAATAATATTGTTGAGATATAGGATAAATCATAGTCTTTGTCTACCTCTTGAATTTTACTAAAGTTTGGAAGCTAAGCTTCACTCCTAATTAGAAGAAAATCTTTTGTTGAGTTAAGAGTAACAGCCTTGCTGCCTCCCCTTTGTTCATTGCTGAAGTGTTTATAGCAAAAGGGGAGATGCATTGTGTCCTTTACAAAGCTCCTTTCTGTCAGGTGCTTTGACTCCCTTGCATGTTGGATTTTAAATCTGTTGTTTGTAAGAGGAGTTCAGCACTTACTTACAATTTACTTCTCTGAATTCAAAGGCAGATGTGGAAATACTTCTTTTCAGTAAGATTAATTTGTACACAGTGTACTCCTCTCTGTGGTGTTCAGTATAGCTCATCGGATTTCATGTAAATTCAGGACAAAAATGTAGACAAATAAATTTCACTGTGTCATCTGTATGTCCTTGAACTCAGTTTCACTTTGAAATGACTGTGTGAAGAGATCATGAGTGGGTACAATTTTCCAGTCATAAGGAAAGTGCTTGGAATTCCTGACATTTGGAAGTGTTCGCATATATTTGATAAAATGTGTGGTTTTTTGTTTCTGTTTTTTTTTTTTAATTTATTTATTTATTTTAAAAGCTCTTTTAAGTTGCTGAAACTCAGAACATTTTGTAATCAGATCTGACCCTGGAGCTGTTTATCAGACTTAAAGAAAGTGCCCTTCACTTCATTTGAATGGTAGTGACAATGTTTAAAGGAAAGATTGAGTAATATCTCTTTATAAGTTTTTGGTAGCCACCAAAGATCCTTAAGTTCATTCTCTTGTTTCATCTTGAGTAACATGGAGCCATTTAAAAATAACAGCTGGTGACCAATGCGATCTGGAAGAAGCAGTGGGTATCAATAAATAATTTCTGTGTGAGATGTCTTGTTTTCCAAAGCATGTTCTTCCAGCAGTGAACTGTACTGAGGAAACTGGCTTAAATGAGTATTTTTTTGTACTCCCAATATAAATTATTTCAGTTCCAGTGTGTGCAGTTTCTACAAACAGCATTTGGCATCGAGATGCACAAAATATTTTGATTATTTAATGTGTCAATAATATGGGAAATACTGTTCTAGGTAGTGGAACTTTGTATACAGAAGACAGAAATAAAGATATTTGATTCTATTGACTAATAAATAAAGATATTTGATTCTATTGACTAATAAATATTTTGTTGTATATTAAAATATCAGTACATGATTTTAAAGGTATTGAAGTGCTGCTCAGCAATGGACATGGTGACAAATACCTGGCTAAGAAAAGGTTCCTCCCTTGGTCCCTTACCTCAAGGCATTTTTATGCCAAAAAGATTACAATTTGAGGTTACATTACTAATTTTGGAGTGAAAAGTGACACCTGTTTAACATTTCTAATGCTGTACTTATGGCTGAAGCAGAGAACAGTTTGTGCATTTGGAAGTTATCTCTTTGCATCTTCACCCTTACCCATTTTTGTTTTCTCCAGTATTTAACAGTTGGGTTTTTTTTAAAGGTACTATCAAGGCAAGGTCTTTTCTTATAGTAAGTAGAAAGAGCCTTTCTAGAGCAGATTTCTGCTTCTACAGCTTCATCCCCAAAGTGAGAGCTATGGCAGAGAAACGTGGTTAGGGAGTAATCAGTGTTGCTGGAGTGGTACTGGGAGAACTGGGCCAGCCTGTTGAAGGGACTCTTTGGACTGGTCTCACCATCTGATCAGAAGACTGTGGGAAAGGTTGTGAGTTACAACATAATTTCTGTGCTGCCTGCTATTAAGATGTCTTCAGTCTCACAGTGCTGAATGTGAAAGGTTCCCTAAGAAGGGATTTTAGGAGAGCTAAACTTAGACAAAGCTGCTTTTATTGCTGAAATACCTCATTCAGTCATTTTCCCAGTACAGATGAGAGTTCAGATTTGTCTCCATTAATTCCCTCAGGGTATCTTAAGGAATTTTATGCAAGATCTCTAAAAAAGAAAGAATTGTGTTTCTGTTTTTGATGTTCTTATCTGGCATTATATGAAACATTTGAAAATATACACATTAAACATTTGAAGTTATAGTAATGAACCAGGGTTGCTTCAATTTTTCTTTGACCCATTCCTGTATTCTAGGCAGATTATAGTATCAAAATACTGTAGTAAATCACTTAATAATTAAATTCTTTGTTGATATCTCAGGAGTTTGAAATTCCTTTGGGTTTTCCCACCACCACCTTTGAAGATAAGGCCTGATTTGTCATGTGTTACATGATTCTAAAGTAATTTCTGCTCAGGTGACCTAACAAGCAGATAAAAATGGTGCTGTACTTGGGGGGAGAGAAAATACTTTAAAAGTTTTTTGTAATTTAACCATTTTTTTTTTAATGTCTATAGATTTTAGCAAAGTTATATCCTTTCAGAATATACTGGAATGTTTATCCAGTTGTAAGGCTGTCTTATTATTAATCAAACCCTTTCAGGTGTGAAGATTCGTTTTTTAATTGGAAGGAAAAGCCCTTTGGTAGAGCTTCAGTATTTATTATAGGTAAGACCTGAGAAAGCTCCTAATTTTTATATCAAAGCTTTCCAACAGAAGACATATTTTCAAGAGAAAACATAAGATAACAATTTAAATCTCAAGTATTTATTTTTTATTTTTGAGTTGTTTAATTTTTCTGGTGTTTAATTTTCTGTCTTGGATTTGTTTCTGCTGAAAGGCATAGGGACCTCAGGTCAGGTTCATAAAGGCTTCTTACATTAAATCTGTTAGTATTAATCCCTCATTCAGTTTTAATGCGATGTGTATGTGTTGTGAATTAAATTTTTTGTTTTAAGAAGCTAAATGGTAAAAAGGGTCTGTGATTTCCCTCCAAACAATATTTTTATGTGTGCTTCTCCCTTAGGTAATAAGCACAATATTGGTCAGTGTTTGAAGAAGCATTTCATTGCCCCAGTAGTGAAGTAGGTGTTCTAGGAAGAGTATGAAACACTGCCAGAAGTTCTGGAAGCAATCTGAGAATTGCTTTGATGTTAGGATATTTGTACAGGGGTACCAAGCATAGGACCCCATACAAGGCTCAGTTTAGTTTCTTGTTTTTGCAGTTTAAAGTAAAGCTCCTGAACACAAAGGCAGCAACAGAGACCCCCTAATATGTTTTTTGTTGTTGGTTTTTGGTTGGTTTTTTGTTTCTTTTTTTTTTTTTTTTTTTTTTTAACAAAAGGCAGCTTGTAATTAGGCTCGAAAAGGACTCTTAATGGTGTACTAATTTATTCCTCTTCCTTGTCCTGACAGGTTTAATTATTCCCAAGTATCAGTGAATAGACTGATGACTAGCCTAAAATTGACCAGTTCCATTGATGATTGAGCAGTGGTAAAACTGTTCCCTCCATTTTGTTTCATTTTTTTTGTGAGTTGTACTAGTGAATTACTGTTCCTCAGTTAACCTGTGTTTTACTTAATTGTAGATAAGCTAATAAGACATTTCCTTTACTTCTCATGGGTATTTTTAAAATTCCTTGGTCATCATCCTGGCTGCAATTTAGAGGGTTTAAATCGGGTTTACTGGCTGCAGTATTTCCTCATAAAGTTAGATTATAACTTTCTTTCAAACTCATTTTAAAAAATTAAAATAGAATTCCCTCCCTCATGTAATATTTTTTCTTTCCTGGGTTCCTGGCTTTTTTTTCAAACTTAAAATAACTCAACATGCTGAACTTTTCTATATTGTCTCCATCGATGTCTTCACTATTATTTCCTTTTTCCCCTTTGCTTCAGGAAACACATCTCTCATGTCACTTGTGGGCAAGGGAGTAGCCAATTTATACAAAGACCAAACTGCCTACCAAAATGATCCTCTTATAATTTCCACAAAAATTGAACTCCTTTTCTGCCTACCTGTCAACCTGTTGCCATTGCCTCCTTCAGTGTTTTATATATTATAAGAGCTATACTGTTGTTATCCTGCTACTGAGTGATTAATCTCATCTGGTAAATAACTTTTGGTTGTGTACTGCTTGGCTTGGTTATTTCTCAAGGAATGAGGAAAGATGCGCATTATCAGTTTCCCTTTTTTCAGGGGCTGAATAGCAAAATTCTGCAACAACATAATTTTGCAACCGCATTTGATTTATGGCAAGTGATAAGGAGGTAGGGCGCAGAAAAGTGAGGCAGGGATGTTCCTAGTTTAAAAAAAGTCCAACAAACCTATTCCTGTGTGAGTAGACAGAGGAAGAAAACTTACATAATGGGAGAACAAAACAGATTACTCTATGAGTCTATGAGAATAATTGGTGTATTTTACTGAGTCTTCATGAACTGGTCTCATGATGAACAGACTTTTGTCCAAGCTCTGTTATCCTTGTAACAGGAGCAGTTGTATTACACAAGACCAAAACAGCATCAGTGAGTGCAGCAAACGCAGTAAGTTGTGCAAGAGGACAGCCCTTGGGTGTGATCTGAACTCACCTGGTGCTCCAGACTCACACTTGAAACAATCTCCCACTTGAAAGCTTTGCTATTACAAAAATAGCAGTTTGCTTAAAGAAGTGGTGTTCTGATATTCAGAAGAAAAGCCAGAAACCTGATAGAGCATATGGGTGCATGTCAAGAATGACGGGAGAAAATACCTCAGAGATGCAAACTCATGAACTGAAATAATAGTATGTTATAGTCCTATTGGCTGACATCTCAAATATCTTTGTAATGGTAAAGACTAGATGTTATTCAGGCCCTGGTCACTGCAGAAATTGGATACAGAGTCTTCAGAAAAGTGGAGTAGAATCACAGAATGATGAAGGTTGGAAAAGACCTCTAAGATTAAGTTGGCACTGCCAGGTCCACCACTAAACTTAGGTCCCCAGATGCCATTTCTACTCATTTTTAAAATCCTTTCAGGGATGATGATTCCACCACTTCTCTGGACAGCCTCTTTCAATGCTTGGCAACCCTTTAGGTGAGTATTTTTTTCATAATATCTAGAGCAAACCTTCCTCAGCTACAGCTTAAGGCTGTCTCCTCTTGTTCTATTGCTCATTCTGTGGGAGAACAGTCCAACCCTGCTGGGAAGGAAGTTGTTTTTCAATCCTCCTTCCAGAAAGTTTTAAACCTGGAAAGGCTGGTGCTTTTACTTACTTAATGCCTTGTCTCTGTGTAATTCCCTTTGTGTAGCTACGGACAGTATAATTTCAACAGAGAGAATATACCCAGGTCTTACCTGCTTCTATTTTAAGTATGTTGAGGGTTTTTTTTTTTTTTTTCAGTATTTCTTTTGTTCTCAGTGGGGGCTGAAACTGGTACTAAGTAGGTAATCTAAAGTGTCAAAAACATTAATACCCACTGTTATTGTGTGATAGCATCATTTTGATGGCATGAATAAAGTATCTTAAAATTATTATTTGCAAGATGTTTCTTTAAAAATACAAATGTGAGCACAATAGTTCATTTTTGTTTACCAGAACTATTATATTTATTTTTGAACTTTCAACCAAATATCAAACATAAGTAATCTCTTAAGTGTTAATCTATTAAATATTGTCCAGATTAACATTTTGTCTATATTGGTATTGCATTTCTACAAGGGTTTTTTTTCCTGTAATTTGATAGCTGAAACTATCAGTTTCTGTTTTACACTGGTATGTACTTGCTTGAGTTTGTGTAACCTGATCTATTTGTCTGAATTTTGGCTGTTCTGGGGCATGTGCTGCCTGCTTGACTCCACTCTGCTTTTGTCTCCCTAATTTTCACTTCTGTAATGATTCCCTGCAGTCCATGAACATTAGGGTTCATGTGAGGTCAACCATACATTGCAGATCATGACAACAGTGCAAATAATGACAAATATGGGGGGGTTACATGGTGTTTCCTGTATTTTATTTAGAGGCTAGTGATTTGTGAGCAGCCTGCAAGATGTTGCACAAAGTCTGGTTTATCTTTGGTGTATCTCTGAGTATGCTCCTGTTGCAAACCCCCTTTTGGTTTTTGCTTTTTCAAAAAAATCCTTTAAATTAAGCATGTTTGGGGATCTTCTGTCTCTCAGGTTTGTCGTTATTAATGTTTTGTATGTATTTTATTTCGTTACTTTTAGAAGTTTTGTGTTGACAAAGCTGTTTCTATTTAACCACCACCTGAACTTGGGTAGCATGAAAAGGAAAATTTTAGTCCCTAATCACAGTGAGAGCACATGGAGGGAACACAAAATATTTTCTTATGGGTTCCGAAAAGAAGAGATAGCTCTAGGCTGGAAATACCTTTTGCAAAGTAGGAAGTGATGTGTATAGGTGAGTGATTTGAAAGCTCAAAGAATTTCTCTCTCTGACAGCTGATGCTGAAAAATAATTTAATGTTACTAGTAACAATATCAGAAGGTAGTAAGGCAGTCAAATTATTTTAAAAAATCAACAGCAGCAACAAAACTCCCTCTTTCTTTCAGCTTTTTAATAAGCCTATTCTAAAATGTAAGATTATAGGCTTCTGCTTATACTCTGAATAACAGCTGTTGTTGGCTGGTGGAATATAAGGAGCTCTTGGGCCCCCCCAGAGAGCCCTTTGTCCATGCAAAGGTGAGTGCAAGGGGCTGTGGTAGTGGGTACTGCTGGGTTGTTGTGGCTGCTATTAAGGAAACAAAAATTTAAATCCTTTTGTTCCTTGTATTCAGAGAAATTACTAAAATCTCTGAAATCCCTGGAAGTCGTGATATAACAGTTTACTCAAAGATTTCAGGAGTATTTGTGAAAGCATTTGCTTAAATATGGAGTAATGAAATTTGAAGAGATAACCTTATATGTCTTCTTTTACCTCAGTTGTCTTTGTTATTAAGTTAGCAGAAAGAAGTCTTTGTTTCAGGATACTTCCACTAAGATATGCTGAAATCTTCTTTTGGTTGATTGATTTGTTCTTACGTGCTCTATTGGGGGAAAAAAAAAAGCACATCTATATGTGATGGACACCCTGATATTATGCACTCTGTCATTTTACAGAGTAGGATGTGCGCTTAAGCTGTTTTACAGGAAAGTCTTTTGAGACTGTTGAGGAAACAGGCCAGAAACATAATTATGCCAAAATTGCTGACTTTTAAAAAAGAGTTTCCAGTTTTAAAAAGAGTTTCCAGATAATAGGATTTAAACTAAATGCAGTTTAATTTCAATTCCATTGCTACTATTTGCAGGAAAGAAATTTTACCTTGAGTTTACATTTTTCTGAGTTTGAATTTGTTAACCCCTTGCATTAACTGTAGTTGTGGCACTTTGTTCAGCTCTTATTTTCAGTGTTAAAGACATAAAAATGATAAAATTGTGGCTGGAAAGAGAAGATTCTGGTGTTGTTGCATTGCATTTAGATGTTCTCATAGCACTTTATGCTTTTGAGTACAACTGAGATAGTATATTTTGGTGCAGTACGGAACTGGCCCCACAATTTGTTCCTAGTTCTGTTTTTACTACAGAGCTTGTCTGGGAGTAGCTGAGAGATTAAAATATGTTTTCAGCTGGTCATCCCTGAACCCAAGGAAGTTTGTGTTGTTTGATTTAGATTATAATCATCCATTGTCTTCGAAGTTTAATAAGTTTTTTTTTTTCTTTTGTATAATGCTATTTTGAATATAATTTTATTTCATTAGTTGGCAGTTCATCTAGTCACACCTTGGCTTGGGAAATACAGATTTTCTCGGTGATTTGAAAAACTTGAATCAGTTTAATGGAACAAATATTTAATGACCACTTATGGGTACATTTCACCTTCTGCTGAACTGTTTTCAGAGTGCCTGAGCTTCTTGGTAAACATGAGATGATGCGCATTCCCACATTAAAATGTAGTATTTTACATTATTTGTGTAAAATAATGAAGAACTTGAAATTTTTGAGTAACTTCCTAAAACGTGTCCAGAAATTTGCAACAACTGAGCATGGAGACACTGCAACAGTGTCAAGGGCTCATTAAATGTAGCTATGTGGTCAGTTACAAATGCAGCTAATCTCCCTATTGTGACCTTTTCAGGTTCCCAGTAATTTTCAGAATACAACACTATAGTCTTGGGCATGGGTGCTGTCTGCAGTTACTTCAGTGGATTGCACAGCTGTTTTCTACAATCAGATTTTTGTTAATTTTCATGGTAATGATTAATATTGCTAAATGAAAATAATCTTTTCAGATGAATTGGTTTAGATCTTGATAACCAGCTCTTAGGTAAATACATGCTTGTTGAGGGTTTTTAAACTCTCTTTATCAAGGTGACTTCTTTCTCTCAGGTGTTTTTTGCACAGTTGTGACACTATTTGAATGTGTCCTCATTCATATTTTTGAAAAGGTACAAAAAAGTAAAAATCGTGTTATTACCGAGTACCACAGTACTTTTGAAGTTCTCTAGGAGCAGACTGAGGAGATTTGGTAAACCAGGTACCCCACATTATCTGTCCCTTTCGGTTTTCTTTCCTCTCCCCTTTTCCTACTGGTCTGATACCACTGTATGGATGCAGTTTGCCATTGGGAATTTTATCCACCATGATGGATGCCATGAAGGATATAATTTGAGGGTCTGGGACAGCCTTTGTGGCAGCCCTCCTACCCCAGCTCTCAGCAGGAGAAGCTGTGTGTGCAGACAGCCATCCTCCCTTCCCAGAGCACAGGAAAGGGCAAGAGAGGTGCAGCTGCAGAGCAGAATATGGCAGGGGTGTTAATATAAATGAAATTGTGACCATTTTAGTTGTTTTGTTGTGTACCTGTTGTGAAATGTTGTATTCTGGTTTTGGATCAGCAACAGAGTAATACCTCTGGGCATGAATAAACATCCATACCAACTTTTAAATATCTAAGGGAATATTTAAACAATGACCAAAGGGCATGATATTATGCTAACTTTGTTTCAATTTGCTGTGTTGTTTCAATCTTCTTTTTTTCTGTGTTGTGGTGGTAGTAACCATAGCAGAAGGAATAAAAATCTGCCTTGTCAGTAGCATTCTCTGCTGGTGCCAAGACTTTTTCCTGAACCTGTAGGTGTTGTGTGGGGAAGTGGATGACAGATCTTCTAACACTAAAGTGATGGTTGGTAAAACAAACAAGACAAAATTAAAATTGCTGGGAGAAAGACCAGTATAACAGAATCTATGCTGTTTAACTTAATCAAGGTATAATAAAAGTTCTGTAATGTAGGAAGAATGGGTGTTTGCTGGTGTGTGCACCTTTGCTGTGTAATCTTTTAAAATTAAGTACTTCAGTAAAACATTATTTTTCCCCTGATTTCTGTATCAGTTTTCAGCTTCTGTGTTTCAGGTCTAAGAATATTATAGCTTAATAAGATGGGGAGAGGCACTGTGAATCAAGCTAGAACAGTTTATAATAGTGCTTCATGAGCTTCTGCTTAGCATCTCCTCTTTCCACTCAGTCTCCATGTACGAGGTGGTTAAAAGGACCGCTGGAAGGGCTTTTCACAGCAGAACAAGTTGCTATCTGAAGCACAGCCATCACCAGCAGCCTGAGCCCCTTCTCTGGCTTACTGCAGTGATGTGGATGCTGAGGGAGGAGAAGCCTCCAGCAGTGGGGTGGAGTAGACATCTATGGTGAGAACTCAAGTCCTTCCTTTCGCATGCCACAAGAATATCTATACTTTCTCAGGAAAATTCACTGGGAAGTAATTCCATTGCAGCATGAACTCCTCTGTTCAACAGATAACACAATCAGTGCTTTCATCCCCTTCCAGTCAGGTCTGATTCTCTTTCCTAACATGCTCACATAAATGTTACACTTTTCAAGAGCCCTCCTTCCCCTGAGGAGCTGACTGTGTCTTACGATGACAGCCAGTGTCAGCTGTATATTGTGGAGGCTCCTGTCTAGGGGAATG
This sequence comes from Rhabdornis inornatus, assembly GCA_013397075.1. NCBI lineage: Eukaryota > Metazoa > Chordata > Aves > Passeriformes > Rhabdornithidae > Rhabdornis > Rhabdornis inornatus. The sequence goes on along the minus strand of VWZS01004485.1, from coordinate 620,402 downwards.
TGAGAGGCATTTTAGCTTATCAGTGTAGCTATTCCCCCTCCTCATGTTCTCAAGGGGGCTCTTTCTTGCAAAGCAATGCATATAGTTCACAATGTTAATGAAAACTCTGCCAAAATTGTCGAGAGCTACAGGAATGTTAAATGGCATCATATACAAGGTCCCAGGTTTTATGCACAAACGTAAATAATTATCACCAATGTTAAATATTTTTCCTCAGTTAGTAAACATCAAAATACTGCTGTATATGTGTATATAGAAATAGCATTTGTTGTAGGTGTCTGCTAGTTGTACAGCATTTTTAAGAAAAGAAATGCACAATGCTGAGCACATTCTTTAATGTGTATTTCTCCTGGCTGCTCCATTGGTTTCCTCAGCCTGTTCTTTGCCCTGCCCACATTCTCAACTGGCAGAACAAAGGGGGCAGATGTGGGCGTGGGCATGTGGGGCAGGAAGCTCTTGAACCCAAAAGACAGCTATTTGTCTGTTGTAGTCAACTTACAATAAATCTGAGCATGCCAAAATTTTTAGTAATTTAAAAATTTGTCCACCTAAGTGACTTCAGTTATCAAATGCACACTTATAGTTAAATGGTTGCAATAGTGGGAAAACCCTACTTTTTATGTCCGAATTATCAAAATAGATAATTTATTTCTACCTCTTTAACCCTGTGCCTTTAGCAGCTTTTAATGCTTATGAGAAATTCATCACATTCTGCTAGTTTTCAGAAATGTCACCAGTATGAATCATTACTGGGTACAGTGGCTTTCATGATGCTGCCTTGCTAAGTGTTGTGCTTATAATATTATTTTAATACATGTGCTTCGCAGCAACAAAATTTCAATACCTGTAAGCTTTTAAAGAAAAATAACTTGCAGTTCCTTTTTGGATACAAAGGTAATATCAAACCTTGTAATTCTTCGGTGATTGAGCTCTGGAAGAAGAAGAGACAGATAAGCAGAAATTCTCATGGTGGAGATGAAATCTCGAATAATATTTGTAACATGAGCTAAGCAGTTATGTTCAGAAGCCTACTACAAGACATCTGCACAGACTACTAAGAAAATTTACTGGGTTTTTAGTATTTAATACATTTGTAAAGCTCTTGTAGGATAAGTGAGCAGATTTAAATTTTAGCTTACATGTGGATTTAATACTTAGAGATGTTAGTGCTTTTGTAATTTTCATATGGGGTGTTGAATTTCAAGTATATCACTAGTTCTGCCTTTTCAATTGAACAATTCACAACTACTTCATGTTTTTTTGTCAAAATTATGATGGAGGGAGGTTCTTGTGCTGGTTGAATTGATGGTGTTGTTAGTATCAGGCTATGATTTGATCTGCATGTGGCTTAAGCTGTCTGTCCATGCCCCTTTTCAGTCCTTGAGAGCAGAAAATAGTTGCTCTCAGTTGGGTCACGTCTAAGATTTGTTTTTCTGTGCATCTCTGTGCCAGCAGAAGACACATGGAATAATCATCAAAAAAAAACGTGCTGGAGGAGGAGTAATACATTCATGTTGCCTGAAAGTACTTTGTAGTTTCAACTCAGGCTGTGTGCATGGCCCAGCAATGGGCAAACCTGCGCAGCTAGATGTGTAGCCATCATGAGGAACATGTCAGATTGTAGGGGGATCAGAGTGACCCAGTCTCAGATTTTCAAATATGGATTTGAAGTGTAGATTTTTAAATTGAACTCAGTACACTCCAGTGGTATAATACAAAATTTTTGTTTGTTTTGGTGATGAAACTATAGTTTCATTTGGCAACTACTTTCTTGTGCTTCTGTCTCTCAAGCCTTGTGCATTCTTGAAAGCAGTGGACTCTCCTGAGAAGCTTCCAGAAAGGGTCTTCACTAGCTCTGTCACTGCATGCTGTAGCTCTGTTTGCTGTGGCTAGTAGAATATGAAAAATGGGGGAAGAAACCTGACAAGTGTTTTTTTGAGAAAACAAATGAAGAATGCTAAAATGCTTAGTTATAGGCATGTATGTGTGTATGTATATAATATATGTTTAATATATATATATAATACATATTATATATATGGAATTTGTGAACTAGAAAATCAAGGGTTTAATTTTTTTGATTCATTGCTGTTCTTCTGGGACTGGCAGGTGCTCCTGGTTTTGGCTCAGTTATAGTCTGCATTTGCCAATTGTAATCTTTTAATCGTGATCCAACAACAGTGCTTTAACAAGAATCTATATAATCTCTTGTTTAATAACACATGTTAGTGTTTCTTTTGATCTTATCAGCCCAGAGATTGCTTCAGACTTGCTGGCAGAAAAAAATCAGGAGCCTCTAACAGCTGAGTGTTGTAGGTGTAGCTGAACTGGCCCTGTGCCCAATAAGTGCCTGACAAATTGTTTTCAGCGTTTTCATGAAGCCTATCAATTTTAAAGCAGCAGCAATGTTCCTTCAAAAGTTGCTTCAAAAGTTATTTAATTTCAGCTAGGAAAACAATCATTATGTGGATGACCATGGGTATGACAAGAGTTTTTGCCATTGCTTTTTGATAGCTTGTGAAGTTCTCCCCAGATATGCTGCATTTCACTTAGAGAAGGAGATAAGGTGTTACAAAGATTTTCATTTGACAGGATCAACTATAAAAAGAAGGTAAAAACCTTGCATCCCTTGAAATTACTGGAGAGATGTGGCTCCATTTCAGGATTTACAATTGGCTTTGGGATTACTAGAAGTTTGAGCTTGGTGAAGAGCAACCACCATTTTCTCTAAGTCCTTATGCTTTCATACAAAACCGAATAACCTATTTTCAACATAAAATATCTTTGTTTTAAAAAAATCATTAATGGCATTTCTGTGCAGGAACTGTGTGACTTCTTTAATAAGCAGTGGCAACACTGAGAATGGAATAGCTCATTTTTGCTGCTTGCTGCAATTCTTAGGAATTGAGGAGTGTTCGTAATAGAAAAATAAGGGTTATTATAAAGAGATTTAAATGGAAATTAAAAAATAAAAAATAAATCACAATTTCTGATAAGTGTGTAAAAAAGAGACTCTATATGACTTCACAGTAACTAGACAGTACCAACCCAGCAGGTACAGACAGTGTTGGTACAGACAAAGGTTTGGTGGTGTCATGTGTTCTGTTACAGCTGTTGATCTTGGACTCAGAGTTTCAGTTGTTCCAGATCTGTATGTGCTTGAAGAAAATCAGAGCGCTTTGCGTTCCGCCTTGGCTCCTTCTCTCTCCCTGGGGGATTGAGAAATAAGGATCTTGTGGTTCAATGTAGAAATGGTCATTGAAAAGACCCTGGCCTTGTTTAAAGCACTGTTTGGTGCTGTGAGGTGCCATCTGTAATACAGCACTGATCTTGGAGAGAGGACCAAGGGACTCGGACATGAAGAGCTGGAGGGTTGCAGTAGGGCTGGAGCTGCTGCAGGATTCCTTCAGTCTTCACGATATTTTCACTACAGCTTTAATAAATCATTTGACAGACCTGAATTATATATTTTATTCAATAATGAAATTAATATAAAAATAACAGATTCAGAAGCTTTTCTAAAGTGTAGAAATGCATGTTTTAGTATTTGTAATGCATTTGTTTTAGAGATATTTATCAGTAATACTATTTTTATGCATCTGATGCTGCAGGAAACCATAAAATCATCCAGTTGGATACTATCAGTAGTGGCTGGTGAATCTCAGCACCAACTGCATCAAGTGTACACAAACCAGTCTAATCACATTTTATTAATTAATCTTGGTCACCATGGAGAAAGTTGCCATTTTACTAGTCTGAGTTTGACAAGACTTCAGGTTCTAGCTGTCATTTAAGTTTTTTCCACAAAATTTTGGAATAGTTTTATTCTTATGGGCTGGTACTCCAGCCACCTCCCTGTCTTCTCTTGATTAAGATGAAAGCATTAAGATACTGTCAGCTTTAGTTTTGTAGTGAGTAGTGTAACCTGGGCATCGAATTTCTGTATGCATCTGCCTCTCCTGGTGTTGTTTAGCTCACTAACTGGTGGGAGTAGAGTTGTGTTCTGGAGAATCTACTGTACTTGCCCAAAAAGAACATCAGTCTAAGAAGTGGGGGACAAGTGACCTCTGTAAGTGATTTTTACTTACTTGGGACAGTGAACACATAAATGGATAGGATAGATAGATAGAACAGTGAATAGATAGTTCTTCTCTCTGTGGAGATGAGTACTAGTTCAGTGCTTAGGAAAGCCCTTTGCCAAACACATTGCTGATGTAATCTTGTGTTAAGTGGCTGTTTCGGCCTTCCTTTCCATGGTGTCGTTGTAAGTGCTGTTCATGGCAGTGATCTCAGAGGTAAAGCTGATGCTCTTGGCACCTCCTGGGTTTTGGGCTGAAGTTCCCTTTTCGTCCCATATAGGTGACATTGTAACTGTCACATGGGAACTGCTGTCTCAGCTAATGGTGACTTAATTCCATCAGGTAACTGTTTACTGGTGTAATTTCTTGCCTGAGGCGTTAAATAATGGTAAAAAAGTAACTATTTATATTAGTTAGAGTGATCATCAGATAAGATTTTAAGAGGCTGCATGTAAGGTGATGTGGCTCCTGCTTATATGTGAGTTCTTTTTGGTTTTTTTGGTGTCTTCTGATATGACTTCTGGTGTCTTTGTAGTTACTCAGAAAGACTGTAATTTCCATCCCTTTTCACTACTAGAAAATTACAGAAAATTACATGCTTTTAAAACTAGCTATTTTGTTATTGGAAGAGGTTAATCAATGTATTTCATAAAGACAGTTTGTTGATCAGGATGTTATAAAATACGCAGGTGGAGAAGATATATTCCACACATATGTATTTTCTGCGTCATGGAGTAGAAGACCATTACATTACTCTGCATGGCTAGTTCCATTATTTTAATTTGTTTTGTTTTGGTTTTCTTAGAAGGGAGTTTGCTTAAGAGATAATCTTAATGATAAGAACTGTAGAAAACACTTTAATAAGGGCAATAACACACCTTGAAATAAAATTTAGGAACTGCAAGCAAGTGTAGCTTTGGGGGCTTACTGTTTGTGATGCTTTGGTTTGTATTAGATTAATTAATATGTGTGGAAATAACCAGAATGGAGTTTGGGTACAACAAATCATTCTTCATGTCTGAAGTAGGGGTAAATTAGAAAAATAGATTGTGTAGTCAAAAGTCCCATGGAGCATCTCCCTGGTATAATAATAGTACAGTTACTATGCTAGTATTCAACTGTGTCTATAAAGGTGAGAGAGGGTTATAACCTCTAGCAGCAGAGATAGCAGTAAACTCTTCTGTGGATGAATGTCTTTATTTTTAGGAAAAAAAATGCAAAATAGTTGGGGTTTTCTGCATCATATATTTTAAGAGTAAAAATTTGTAACCAACTGTACAAAGTTCCTAGTTATATATATCCCATTTATATATCTTGTAACCTTACAAGAAACTGGTTCAAGTACTAATTATTGAAGGGTCTTATTTAAACTGGATTTTAAATTTTCAATGGTTTTTACCACTAAACCTTCCCTCAGACAGACTTTAGCTGGCAGTTCAGTTTTCTGTAGCACCTAGCCTCTGAGATCTAGGAGTAGTAGTGTTAACTTTTTTTTTATCAAGAAGTGTAGCTGTAGGTCTTGCATACATTGCAAAGTGGTTGATCAGGAAGGTGATGGTTTTCAGGCTTTATGAATGCGCTGGAAGTCAAGTGTTATGTGCCAGTGGTTGAAGCTGCCTTAGGTCTTCTGTGAGTTGGTAGCAGCACTATGCAGTGTTGAGCTGCGGCTCCAACACTCCGGAGTTGCTCTTTGACATGCTGCTTCTACCAGCTAATATCACTGATCTGCCCTTTTACCTCCTCCTGTCTTCATTAAATAGATTACAAGTACCTTCAGTGCTTTTCCTTTTAATTACAAGGTCTGTGTTCCTTTATCACAGACTTCAGTCCTACTCTTTACTCTAGCTGTAGGGGAGAACCAGCAGCCTCCAATCAGAGACCTTTTGTACCCCAGGAAATCTTGACTATAATGGAAATGCTTAAAGAAAATGCCCATAACCTCAGAATTGAGTAATGTGCAGGAAAAGCCTGAATACACAAGTCTCAAGTAGTTTTGATAGTTTTAGCAGTGTTATTTTTCCTTTCTTTGGGCCAAGACTTTTATCTGGCTGAGAGGGCAGGTCGTTTGTGAGCTGCTTCTACTGGTGTTACTGGGTCTTCTGCTGTCAGCAGGGCAAGTGGTAACCACTTTCACCCAGAGCTTTTTGTTTTGTGCTCAGTGCTGGGTACTGCCAGATGTCACTTCCTGTTGCTGATTATATGAGGGCTAAACTTTCTTGGAAAAAAATAAATACTGGCTTTGTCAGCCAACAGAGATCTGGAAAAAAAACTTCTTCAGTTTTGTCAGCAAATTTCGTGTTTTTTTTTTTTTTTTTAATTAAGGTTTAGCATAGTACAGTAAAGTATAATATAGTGAATTAAACTGAAGTATTTACATACCAAATATGCTAACCTGTCCTGGAGCACAAGGATTTTTCCTTGTAGCCTATGGGCATCTCTTCATAGGTGTTAAAATATTTAGGGCATATCATTCTCATTAGCAACATGCAGGTTTTCTGCTTGTATCTGATTCTTCAGCTGGAAAGTTTCAAGGTCTGTATGTTGCCAAGTGCATTGTGTTGGTCTTCCATTGTAAATCAAAAAGTAATGGACTCTGCAAGAAAATTCCCAAGTGAAACTTCCTGCTCACTGGAATAGAAGTCTTAAATTCACTTAATATTTAGAAGTATATTTCTGTAGTAGGCCTTAGTATTTTCTATTTTTTTAAATATTGTTATTTTAAAGACTAAAATAGGTATTGCGTATTGTACTGAGGATATTACAAAAAAATCTAGAATGGGTAAAAGTTTAAAAAAGGCTTTTTTTGAAAATAGCTTAGATTTGGAGCACAATGATAATTTTTCTTCTGTTTCTGCCTTATTTGTGCTATGATAAGGCAGTCTCTGGTCTTTCCACGTGGGGCTGTGAATTTCATGTAGAAGAGTCTGGGTCTTGTTTGCTGTCCTTCAGTTGAGTAAATGTTGGAAAGACCCTGTCAAACATGACCAAGGCATTTCTTGGATATGTTTGCCTCTACTGATCTTAAGCATCTCTGATAAAAGAGATTCCACAATCTCACAGACAGCTTGTTCTGGTGTACCACTACCCTGGAGAGAGCTCTTTCTATTATCTAACCAATGCTTTATTTACTGTAGATGTAACTCTGCCTTCCTCCTTCTGTACTTGATGAGACAGATTTATCAGTATATGATAATTATAGTAAAATAGTTCTCATATTCATCGCTAACTACTTCTTTTATAGTTGCAGCAGTTTTCCAACAGTTGTACTTTACAGGCCTTTTATTTCCATCATGATCTTCTGGACTGCCTTGTTTTGGCTGTGCTTTTCTTTAATAGTGGTGCTCCCAACACTGGTGTTGCTAGCATGAGGTTATTAGTGTAGCATCTTACCTTTGGTTCTGAAAGAGTCTTTAGTATTTTACAATGCTTTCTACAGCATTGGATTATATGTACCTGCTTACTTGTGACCTGTGGAATTTTTGTACTCTTGTAAACGTACATACTCGTTATACTCTTGCCTACATAGTTGTTTCTTGGTTTTATGAATGTGATTTCTCCTGCCAGCTACTTCATATTCATTTTAATTGAATTTGATTATGTTGACTTCGAGCAATTCAATCACTTTGCATCATTTAAATCGTTATTGAAGAGGGAGGCAAGACCTCTTTAGTGACTTCACTTAAAATGCCTTGTAGTTTGATAACGAGCTACTAGCTATGATAGTTTTCTCCTGCAGGGTTTTTGAGCAGCCCTGTGCACACTTACTTAATTAGCATAAGCAACTGCGACCAAGGTGTGTTAAAATTAGGAAAAATTACGCCTGTTTCCTTAAATTATCTAAATAAAAGAAAATTCCAGTAATTTTAATTTACTTCTTTATTGTGTTGGTTGTTTCTTATCTTGTTATCTAGCTGGTTATAAGCTGCCTGTGTCATATGATATATATTGCAGTATGGTTGTAGATACTAGAAGTGGTCTGATTGACAGTCTAATATTCCCTGAAATTCTTATTTACAAAAGTTGGTATCAGTTCCTGGTTCTCCACCTGTCCAAGGTCATCCACAACTTATTTTTTTCAAGGAACATTTTTAAGTTATGCACAACATCTGGAAATTATAGAGGTTGATTAAACAAGGCCTTCAAGTATTTTTAGTTTCCAGATTTTGCTAAATGGAATATGGGTTGTAGACAAAATTACGATGTGGGTTGAAAACCGGCTGAACTGAACTGGCAGGCATGGAGGGCTGTGGTCAGCAGCACAAAGTCCAGCAGGAGACTGGTTGCTGATGGCAGACCCCAGCAGGTCATACTTGGATCAGCAGTGTTTTTATTAATGACCTGGAGGAGTGGCCAAAAGGCTTTACCCTCAGCAGCTTTGCAGGTGATACAGAACTGGGAGGAGCTATTGCTGTGCTAGGTGTTTGTGCTGCCAACCAGAGGGATCTCCACAGGCTGGAGAAATGGCCAGATGGGAACCTCGTGAGGTTCAACAAAGGGCTGAGTCATGGCTATGGTGAGGAATAGCCCCAGGCACCAGTATATCCTGGGGACATTGGAAAGCAGCTTTTCAGAAGAGAATGGGGGGTCCTGGTGGGCACCAAGCTGAATATGAGCCAGCAAAGGGCTCTTCCAGCATAGGAGGCCGCTGCCAGCAGGTTGAATAAGGTGATGTTTCCCTTCTACTCGGTGCTGCTGAGATACTTCTATAGTGTTGTGTCCAGTGCCTGTTTTCCCAAGCTGAGAGAGCTGCAATGCTTTAGCCTGGAGTAGAAAGAGGTCAGAGGGCATCTTAATGATACATCTAAATACTTGTTAGATTATTATCAAACTTACTGGGGAGAAAAAAAAGGTAAAAAAGGAATAAAAAAAAAAGGACAAGAAAAAGACTGTTTAGTGAAATAAGTGGTTTTAGTATGCAAAGGCATACTTGGTTTTTTTTAGTTTAGTTTAGTTTTGTAGTTTTGTTTATTGTTTTGTCACCCCCCCCAGTCTCCCCCATCATCCAGAAAACTGGTTCTTTGCCATTTCTCACTTATTTCCCAATACTGTTGCTCAGGCTGTCATGCTGCCTTCTCTCTGCATCTCCAGAATAACCTCCAGAGAACTGATGGTTGTTTGACTGATCAAATAAATACATTTTGAACTTCAGAGGATTAGGGCAGATCTTTTTGTGTAGAATTTATGTTTAAAAACAAGTCTGCTTCTCTGCTTTTGCTGCTAGTTTGAAATGAAATATTCCATTACCCTCATGAAATATACATTTGCCCTAATGATTTTGTATAAAATTATTTCAGATGTTCATATTTTTTATGCAGATTAATAAAGTATGATAGTACTGATGAAGGAAACGGCAAAAATGGGTAGTTTACACAGCAGGTGTTATAATGTCTCATGTGACCTAGTTTTAAGTCACGTGTCAGAGGACTTAGAAAAGGGAAATGGTGTCATTTGTAAGATTTTTTTTTTCTCTGAAATTCATTGTAAAGATTTCCTATGCAAATTTTTGTCACGCTTTCTGATCTGTTTTAACACACAGCAGCCTCCTGTTCTACGTGTTTATAACCTTCTAATGTATACCTCTGCCACCTCTTCCATTTCTTCTCACATAAGATGTCTGTGTCCTCTCATGATGAAAACTTCTTCAACCCTTGAAAATAGGTGCAAGTGTTTTCTGAAAGACTTGCAATATTTCTGTAAGGATTTTGCCTCCTAAATGACAGTATAAATATGGGCCAGTATATCTAGAACAAAACAATATTTTCTTACTTGTGAGCTGTACCTGGCAAAGATGGGGTGGATTAAGGCAGATTTTCTTCAGCATTTGTGTGTCCCTGTGCAGGTGATAAGGAGAAGGTAATAGCTCTAAGCCCCAGCAGAGAGGATGGCAGGAGGAAGGAAGATGTTCACCTCTCATTGCTGGAGAGCTGCTAAGTTTGCCCAACGACTTTTGTATGAGCACACTGATGATATAGAGCAAGACAGGATTGCTTCAAGTGACCTTAGCACTAAGGTAAACTGCTAGAAAGGATGCTGTTAATTTGGAATAGACTTATCTACTCTCAAACTTGCTGGAAAGCAGTTCAGCACAAGCAGCTGTCTATACAGATGTTTTAAACACCATGCCTTTTAAACTGGAACTAGCAGTATGATATTTGAATAAATCACAAAAGCAAAGACTGGTAAAGTATGATGTTTAAATTTCAGTTCTAATATTTTACTGTTTAAATTCTATTGTTTTATAATTATTTTACTGCTCGGTCTTTTATGACAGATGCTTCTAAGTGGTACCATTTGCTGTGTCTGTTGTCACACTACCCTAATTTGTGTTTCAATTTTGTAAGCTTCTACAGGAATCATTCGAAGTCCACTAGAAACTAGGCAATTCTTTTTGGTAGACTCAGACAAGCTTTCATTCTGGCCCCTTGAGCATATAAATAAAATATAGCTTTTATAGTAGAAGTTACAAGAATCTTCATGATCCAGAACAAGCGGTAGTAGTGTCTTATGTAATAACACTCTTTCTCCTTCTTGTAGGTCCTTTTGTTCTGCATCACAGCTGCTCTGTTCATGTTCTTCTTCAGGTAGGTTGCTGATGTATCTATTTGTGTTGCAAAAATTGTTTTGAATAGTGTTTCTTAGAGCCTGCTGTTTTTTTGTATTCTTCTCTATATTCTCCCCTCAAGCTGAATTGACTAAAGTGCTTCAATGGCATCATCCAATGCTGTGAACATAATTGGGCTAAAAGGGGAAATGTTGAGTCTTCTGGAAAATATATTGATTATTTAAGGAGTTTAATCTCCTAAGTAAGATCCTGGAGATTTAACATAGTGTGAAAACAGGTAAAATCTGCTTTTCATGGCTCTTTTTAAGAGCTTATGGCAGATCACCTTTTCTCTTCTGGTAAAAATAGAGAGAACAGGGAAAGCTAATTTTGCGGTTTTAAATAATACCAAATATTTGACTTGTGTGCAGGTGTAACTACCTTCTTTCAATTTTAGAATAAACTTGTTTCACATGTTTTCACAAGTTATGAATTATATTCATGTTTTAAAACTTAGAGTAGTGGGAGGTGGATGAGACACTCCTTTTAATGACTTGTTTCTCTTTCAATTTGCAATATATATGTATGTCATTTATCTTATTTCCCTTTAAATACCAGACCTCTCAAATTTTCTTCATTATATCTCAAATTGGAAAGTTGCTTTTTTAAGTGACCTTTGACTACAACCCTTTGACTTAGAATTTTCTGCATGCAGCCATCTATGGTTCTTCAAGCTGTATGATCCCCTGGTAATTGCAAAACTCTGGAAGCTGCAGCTTGTTTTTCATAATTCCATTACTTACGGATATTGGCCAAGAACAGTCTGTGGATAGAAGAGGGCTGTTAATTTAGGGGCTTCGAAGAAGCATTCCTTCTTTCATCTATAACCTATTAAAAGCCTTGCATTGGCAGTCTTCTTGCTTTATTTTCTTCTACGTCCCTGAGTTAAGCCATAAACAGCCTCCGAAAATTTGACTTGTAAGGTTGAGGTTAGACACCTGTCTGCATGAATGCTGGTCAAACAAACTCAGAGCACTGAAACTCTGGTCAAAACTATAAATGTTGTATGATCTTGGAGGAAGCTAATTGTCTCCTATCTATGCCTTTGGTAATGAAGTGGTGTTTTAGAGAGAGCCTGCAAGTTTAATCACAGAATCCTAGAATAGTTTGGTCTGAAAGGGAACTTCAAGATCACTTAGTTCCAGCCCCCCTGCCATGAGCAGAGCCATGTTCCACTGGACCAGTGCTCAAAGCCCCATCAGCCTGGCCTTGAACACTTCCAGAGACGAGACATCCATGGCTTGTCAGGAAAACCATTCCGGTGACTCACCACCACATGGTATATTACAGTAAGGAATTTCTTCTTAATATCAGATCTAAGCCAACCCCCTTTCAGTTTGAGGCCAATACCTCGTCCTATCACTACATGCCTTTGTAAAAACTCCCTCTCCAGCTTTCCTGTAGCCTCTTTGGAGGTGAGAACTGACACAGAGCCCAGATGTATTTGATTAATTTTTCCCTGACCTGACACAGAAACACTGGCAGTTGAATGAGCTCCAGGCCACTTTCTCTTCTAAAATAGTGACTCTGTGCCAAGGCTGATGGAATATCCTGTTGAGGAATCATCAACAACATTTGATTCCTTTCGTCTTTGTGTTTTAACAGTGGAATTAAAACAGAGGCTCAAGTTTAGTTTAATTATTGGGAAAAAAAGATCTATTTGTAAACACCAATGAATATGCTGAGACAGATTTGTGAAAAATAATTAGCACAGACTAGTTTTTGAGTTGTTTTTTTTTCCTTGGTGTCTTGTGAGTAGGACTTCTTTACAGTGTGCTACTTTCCTAAAGAAAACAGGTGTGGGGGGTCTGGGTGAAAATACCTCTGGGTACCCACAGAGTCTGGTCAACTGCTCAGGGAGAAGAGGCAGCAGAGACGGCACTTAATCAGGCCTCAGAGTTGTCCATTTGTCTGGACTTGCTGTGACTGTGAGCTGGTTGCTGTCTGAATCAATATGTGAATTAACCATTGATGCCCTTAAGAAAGATTTTGGACAGCCTTGGAAAATCCTGCATGGAGTCCCAGGGAAGGCAGTCTTCCTGTCTCTGTTGTCATCTAAAGCAGAAAGTAATTGGGAGAGTCATTAAATTACATTTAATGGCTCAAAATCACTTCAGCCTTTTTCTTAATCATAAGTGGATCAAACTGACAAAATCACATTCATACTTTGGAATAAACACTTTTATTCAAAGTCAGATCTGTTTGGCTTGTGGAATATATTCCTGTTGACTATAAAACACTGTTTACTCTTAACAAGCATTCACTGACTTAAAAACCAGAAAATTCTCTTTTGCATTGTGCTTAGCTTGTTCCCACAGTGGCTTTTTGTCCTTTCCACCCAACTAAAATGTTAACAAAGGTACTGAGAGCAGTAGCAGCCATGGTCACCAAGATCATATAAAATGTCTTTCATTATTAAAGATAAAATAGTAATATCTATATGGTGTAATTTGAAGCTTAAAACCTTTCTAAAAAGAGACTTAATGTAAGTCTGCCTCTATACCATGAAAGTCTGACTGAAGCTTGGGATTCAAATGTTGCATGGAATAAAAGCAAAGTAGTCTTTTATTTTCTGAGTTCATGTAAACTGCATTTCCTGAGGTTATCGGGTTCTCTGATCTTAAAAATTATTACTGTCACTAGTAGGTGTAAATTTGGCTGCTGTTTCTGCTTCAGGTAGTTTTGATCTGAGTAATTTTCCTTGCACAGCTTGTACCATGATGCACGGTAGCTGCATTGGACTGAGCCAGTGGTGCTGATTGGGAAAGCATTGGAGAACAGAGATGCTACACAGCATTCACATGGACTTTGGTCATTTTTAAGTAACTGCATACCAGCATGACTTTAGGTGATCTTAGCTGAATCTAGGAGATTAAAAGTTATCAGAGTTGGAAAGTTCAAAACTGTTTTCTTTGTGGAAGAATTGAGATATGTTCTATAGATCACACAGCTTCCAGGGAGCTTTCAGGTTGCCAGGTTAATAGCAGCCTGGAAAGTTGAGTTTGCTTAGTGTTGCTTCTGGAAGACAGTGCTCTGGTTGATAGTTATCCATTAAAAGAGAAAAAAAACAATATGGCACTTAACTGCACATGGTCATACCTCTCCCTTGAAGTGGGTATCTTCCTACCCACTCCTAATTGCAGGAAATACTACTGTAACAGATGTATGAGTCTTGGTCTATGGAAGCATAGGCATTGTTCTTCTTGATTTATTTGAATGGTTCTTTTTCTATTATATTGGTTGTCTTCAGTATCTCACTATAATCTCTGTCTTATATTGTTTTCTAAGCAAATTCTGTATTAGTGGTCTGCTGATGAGGCAGGTGTTTTGTACTAGTTGAAAATGTCACCAAGCAGCCTTGATATTTATCACTGGAGCTTTCCCCAGATTCTGTTGGGCTGTTCAAACATTATTGCGTCTGCTACAGGACAAGAAAAAGTAGGTGCTAAATCTCAGGAGTAGAGAAGTGAGATTACAGAACTGAAATGATAGAAGGAAAAACCAGGAATAATTACTTCAGAATAGATGAAGTGAGAGAAGAGTCAGAGTAAAAGGTAAATTCAGAAGAGCAACATACAAAGGAAGACAGTAGGAAGAAGGAAGGAGAGAGTGACCAAAGAGGGGAAAAAAAAAGGTCATGTCAGGAGACAGGAAAAAATAGAAGAATATACTAGGAAAAAAGCAGCTGAAATGCAGATGATAGGTTTACAAGCAACAGAGTTATATTTACAGAGGAAGCATATTTTAGTGCAGTACTTTTTTATTGCTTCTCTTTCATCCTTGTCTTGTGGTACTTTTCTTCTAACTTGGACCTCTGTTTTTTCTCAAAATGGTTCTGCTCTGCTCCACTGGAAGTGGTGAAATTAAGATGAATTACTCATTTGTGGATAGCTGTGGTATACACAGTATAGCAGGATTTGACTTATGTATATTTAATTTACACATATAGGCAACTACAGTTGCAACAGGATTGTTCCCCTTCCACCCATATTTGCCTAAGATTCTTAGGTGCAGAAGTGTGTCAGGGGAGAGGAATGTTCTCATATCTGTAGGAATTAATTTTTAGGTGATATGAACTCCACTGTCTGAGTGTTCACTACTTACTCAAAGAACACAGTACTTAGTGGTGTCATCTGATGTTGTGTCATCGTGTTGTGAGTAAGACTTCTTTACAGTGTGCTACTTTCCTAAAGAAAACAGGTGTGGGGGGTCTGGGTGAAAATACCTCTGTGTATGCACCGTCTGGCCAACTCTAGTTCCATTCAGTGAGAAGAGATAGCAGAGAGGTTGCTTGATCAGTCCTCAGAGACTATTCTTAAAGTATTTTGTAATAAAAGTACACTTTAATGCTTCTAATTGTTTTCTAAATTGCAGTTTGCATGGCATTAAGTTTATGGGTAGAAAGGTTTTGATTATACCATGGTTTCATGCCATCTTATTTCAGTTTGAATAATTTGTGGTACTGTCCAGAATACTCTTCTAGATTAATTGTATAGAAATGAAGAAGCAGGAGAGATCCGACAATGTGTAAAATAAATACTTATAAAACATAGTGAAATTGTTTTTTTAGTAGCAGTTTCATTTTGGATAATATACAAGGGATTTTTTTTTTGTAAGGGTGATGCAATGGCAATGGCTGTGCATTTTTGTGCTTGAAGAAATCCACTTATAAAACTTGCAATCTCTGTACAATAAATGAACACCTACATAGAATTCCTATCCATATAAACTTAGAAAATCCAGCAATTTGGGTGTATATGTGTTGGCAGACTACAGTACTGTCTGCTATAGTAGTTAATCCTTAGACCATATACTACCAGCTTGTAATATGCACATGTTAATTCATCTGCTGTGAACCTTAGAAAGCAAAGCTCTACCTATGAGCTGAAACCAGCTATTAAGGGAAGCTGAATGTTTCTGATGATTGATTGATCATGAGATGAGGATGAAGGCTGCCTTCTCTAGAGATAAATGCTAGTGTTTTTTTCTGAAACAGTAATTTCAGACAATCCAAAGTTACTGCTGTGATTTCACAAAGCAGGACATCAGGCTTTTCATAACTCAGGATTTGCATAGCTCACAACAGAAGGTTCTTGATCTCTTAGTGCCATTTATATATTATGTGCTGATTAAAAATGGTTAGTGAGAAAAAAACACGTAAGAAATGCAGATGCAGTGTCATATACTGCTACTAAAGTAGAGTACTGAAACTTGTGTAAAGACATTGAAAACCTTTGAGAAAGGTTCTTTTGTTCACAGAGTCCTTTATGCTATCTCATTAAGGAAATTCTAGCTTCCCAAATTACAGCTATTTGCTCTTCTTTCTCTGTGAAACACATATCCTGTAATTTATTCAGTATTTTTGACATGGTATTTCAAAGTGCCTTTATTTTCTTTTAAAAATGTGTGGTACCAGTACCATGTTAGTCTCTTGTTTAATCACCTAAACTGCCTTCTGTGCTGAAGCAACTGCTTGAAAGATATTTTTGCCTTATAATTCTACTTTTGTTCTACCGTAGAAGCAACAAGCTTAACAGTCAGAGTTGCTGAATTTAATATGAAATAATCATCCCCTTTCTTATAAAGATTATTTTGGAGCCTTTTCTATTTGCTGTAGAATTACAGGAGTGCATTAAAAATCCTCTGCTGTTGAATTATTATGTAATAAATCAGAAGAAAAAAACAGATGAGGACTTTTTTTTTCCATGTTTATATGTTTTTTACTATCCTTACATAAACATCTCAAAGTTAGTGATTCAAAGCCTTGTTTTGGTGAATGTCATGAAACTTGATTTCTGAGGTATTTTGGATGACCTGCTGAGTAGATGAAAACATCCAGCCTCCTAAGAAATGCTATAAATATCAGTTCGCTTTATTTAGTGTGAGCAAAAGTAGAACATGGATTGCAGGAGGGGGTTGGGGATGAGAAGATAACCTTCTGGGTTAACTCAGGCACTTCTGGCAGAGACCTGCTGCTGGACTTGCACAGACTGGGTTCAAATATAAATATGGGTAAAGGTGAGATAATCCATGTTCTGTTTATCTACCAACAGAATAAAAAGTGAAAAAAGAATTTTAATTTTTTTCTTTTCATGAAACGTCTTTTTTGTTCTTTCATGGTCTTCTAGCATTTTTAGCATTTTAGTTTTTCTTTTTTTTTTTTTTTTTGTCTCTTAAATCTCGCTGTGCCATATAGCACTTCTGGGTGTGGCTTGAAGGGAAATTTTGTGGTCTGCTGAGTTTTGTGGAGCTCTGGTCTGAACTCTTCTACATTCGCAGGAGAGGGAGATGATCTCCTCAGGCTACTGCTGGACATACACATATAGTTCAGAAATTATAAAGATGCATCTTAAATGAATTTTTATTACTGCAAGAATTCGAGGTTTTTAGATTTTCATGCAGGTAAGAAACATATCTGGACCTAGAGATTTTACCCAAAAAAAGTGTATTTAGTGTGAAAAATTGCATTGTCCAGCAGGATTAAGTGGAGCACCTTTAGTTGATTTGTGAGCCTCTCCTGACACTCTTGCACCTTTATTGTTTGCAGTGGCTGCTATACAATATCCATGAGCAAATCCCACTTTTGCAATTTATGTTTTCTCATATTTTCAACTGCAAATCATTATTTTTCACCTATTCCTTTGGGTAGTACTGGAGGAAGAAGACAACAGTGGTATTCATAAAATTTGAAGAAATCCATTTTGATCCCCAACATAGCAACATAGCATAAAGAGAACCTTACAATAATTACATCTTTAACTTGTCTCTAGGGCCTGTTTCCAAGACTTATCTTCAGCTTTAGCAACCTGTCTGATTTCAGTTAGGAAATAGGAGGGAAAAATAGGCAAATTGAAGGCAGTTCTCATCTTGTGTAGGTTTAACTCATGTTGCAGAGCTTCCTCTCTCCAACTGATTATATAGGGGATTGTGCACCAAACTTACTTGCATACTTCTAGGTGGAGTACCTCTTGGCTAATATTTTTCTTTAAAGTTACCTAGAGATCCTATTAAAATTATTCTGAGGAATAGTAAGTGTTTGGAATTAATGGTATGCTGATTGATGTTTAAATGATTTTAAGTTTTTTTCCTAACCTTTTTGCATACATGGCCCATATTGTCTTTTAATTTCTTGGCTTTGATATGAAAAAAATTTACCTTGTGTTCTGCTAATAAAAGCAAAAAAACCAAAAGGGACATGTATTTATTTAAGTATTGATTTTTATGGGTTATTGCCAAAGTTTTTGGATGGAAATTACAAGAAAAGGACATCATAAAACAAACTGCTGTCCTGCTTGGAAAAAAATATGTGAAACGTTTGAAAATATCCTTTTAAGTTCTTAACAGAATTATTGTAATTTTTACTGTAATATAAAGTTCAGTAAACTCTGTGATGTCTTTAGATCCTTGTCAAGAGGAAAAAGTGAAAGTATTTATACCTTTTTGGTGTCCTAGAGATGCATCTTTGGAACTGGAAGCGTTTAAATTTGCCATTATTTATTTCTGTCTTTCAAAATGTACATGCCAATTTGGTAACAGTATTTAAAGTATTGCTTTAAAGTAGAGATCTGTCATGTAGTGCTAATTTTACAAAATTTTTTTCTAGTACCTTTTCTTGAGAAAGAATGTGTTAACAATATATTCAGTTTAGTGATTAGAATGTAGCATTTAATATTCATGTTTGCCCTCTGAATATATGTGTTTGTGATACTGAAATATTGCTAGAACAGACATAGCCTTAAGATACCAGGAGTTACTGGACTAATTTACTGAAAATACACTGAGAGAAAACTTCTGACATTTTTGATAATGATCATTGATTGTGAGATGCCTGTTACAGTTTCTCCCAAGGAAATACACACCAGATCAGCCTTTAATTCTTGTACTTGTTATTTTATGGTCAGCTGGGGAATGGCTGTCGTGCCAAGCCAAGCAATGTCACCGTGTCCGTGCCTACCCCCAGAAGAGGTGCAGAGTGCATGTCCATATACACTATAGGAAATGAAACCAAACCTGAGAGTCTATACTGCAAGATTTAGGTGTTCAAAAGGATAAGCATATATCTATTTACAGTATTTTAAACACTCCTTGTGGTAGTAAGATCAAAGCGACTGTTACCTGGTGCTGAGCTGTGCAGGTGTCATCTCTGCCTCCTCCTGTCCGAGCCAGCAGCTCCACAGTCTCCTGAAAAGCAGGTGAGAGTGTAGAAAGGTGAGATAGAGTCACAGTGACAGATGATTAGCATCGCTTTCCCAGAGTAGTGATCGACTGGGAGTAGTGGTGGTGGGAGCCAAGAGGAGGGAAAGGACTGGGAGGAGGCTCCATATGGAGCTGTGTGCAGTGGGAAAACAAATGCTCCTCTTGAGTCCTTTCAAAATATTTTTTTCTTTGAATCCTCTTGAGGATGACTGATGGATTATACTGAGTTTCAAAACTGGCTGTTTCCCCTTGACCTACTCCTGTTATCAGATGCACTGCTTGACCAGAGAAGAAAAGAGAAATGTGAGGAGGAGAGATGGAACAGTATCCGAGGTGAAGGAGTAAGAGGCCAAGCAGGACAGGGTTTTGACCAGCCATGAACCAGCTGTAATTAAAGGAGTAGGAGAACATGGGTGTTTGCATTATTAGAGCTGTAGTGCAGCTTTTGGTCTTTGGATTTACCAAAGCTCTTCAGAAAAAGTACTTAATTTAAAAGTATAGTGAATCATCAAAGTAACTAATTTGCAAGTCATCAGGTAATTTTTTTCTTTTTTTGTTTCTGCTTCTTGATCTAACAGAGAAACATTACATGCTTTTGCAGCATGCTGTCTACAACTCTGTTTTTGTATGCCTAAGCAGTACCTAAGTGTTATCTCTATCAAATGATAGCCCAGAATAAAGGTGGTCATTGTCCTTTTGGCTTTTGAAAAAAGGACGGATACTTCCTCCAATCCCTTGAACCACCTTTCTTGTTACAAGAAGTTTGCCAGTCCCGGTATATACTATTTTTCGCTTTGTCTTTTCAAGTTTAAAAGCTAATAGTGGATTGAAATGAGTAGGCAGGTATTTTATTGTTGTATTATACCCTTATCTTCAAACTAGCTCTGTTCTTGAAGGCCTGAGTTATGGTTAGGTCAGGTCCAAATGAGGAGTATTAAATGTGTGGCCTGAACTTGAGTTACTTTTCATTTTCCCTGTGTTGAGTCATGCTACTCCCGATTCCTGCAGTCTGCAAAAAGGCTGCAGAGTAGGCTTTTTCAGCTGCCAATGAGGAAAGAAAATTATGTTCTGTTTAGTTCCTGTTTTTCCTATCTTTTTTTTGTGGTAGTAGTTTTTCATATTGAGATATGCTGGTATGTCTGTTCAATGGTAATACACATGTCAAAAATGAAGAAGATTCTTTAAAGCATCTTTAAAGCGTGTGACTCCTCTTTTGTTGGGCTTCACTGCTTTTAAAAAGCAACAAAACCCTTTTACACTAAATTCAGATGTCTTACTTAGTTGCTTCCTGTGGATTAAGTAGTACCAATGATTTTACAGCTATGAGGGAAGAAAGGAAAAAAATTGATAAAAGCATCATAGTTTCTATTGCCACATTGCGTGCTACACATGCCAGTTTGCATGCAAGGAAATAAGTGAAATAGGGATTTTAGTACTGTGCATACACTATTAATAATGTAACTAAATAGCCTACAGAAATAATTTATTTCTTTAGGGGTTAAAATGGAATACCAATTATTACAAATAGTTCATTGCATTTGCTAAATTAGTAAGTTTACTCTTGTATAGAAAAATACAAACATTTGAATGCAATGTGACGAGATTAAATTTAATTTACCATGTTTAGTCACTTTTAGCCATATGGTACATAGGTTCCTGGAATGTATTTAAACTTTTTATTTCCAACAGTAAATCTTGTCCTTGTTTTAACAGATTGCTTTACATGTAGCTGGATCCAGTTGCACAGCCTCCTCAAGAGAGGAAATGCATTGCCTGCAGACAAGCAGTACAAGAATTATGGCTGTACAATAGGGAGTATTTTTCCACCATTATCACTTTTCAGTGGAGATTCTTTTTCAGATACGTAACAGTGACTCAATGAACCAGGAAAGTGTTTACCTGCAAGGTGATCTGGTGGTAACAGGAGAAGCTTTCGAGGGCTAAAATTTCAGGCGTCGCTGTCCAGAGCCATCCCCAATGGAAGAAAAAGAGGGTCTCCTCCCCTTCTTTAAGTTTTGTCAGTCAATCACAAAGGACTTTTGTACTGCTAGCATATTGATGTGTCTGGGCTTTGGCTGTTTATCATCTTCCTGTCATCCTTAAATGCAAAGTGAAAGAAAGGAAATAGCTTCTGGTTCTCAGGCTTTGAGAATAAACTGCTTGTGGCTGCTGGGGACCTTGGCGTCCCAGCTGCCCTGGAATGCTTTCTGTGGGGATGTGATCACTGGCACTATCTCACATCATCCCTGTAGCTCCCAGGCACTGGCCAGAACAAGGCTAATATTACAAGTCAGATGATGAAAAAGCAATTGAGGTTCACAGATTCGATTTCTGTCTTTGATCCTGGCATTAAAGTACCAAGCTCTGTGAGTGGAAGTATAGTGCAGACAAGATTTCTGGTCACTTTAATCCCACTGCTAAAAAGATCCATTCACAGGATATAGGGATTGGCTTGTATTTTTGCAGAATTTCAAAATTGTTAGATGTATTTTATCTGTGTTTTTTGCCAACACTACAAGAAGCTAAGTTTTTTTTCTTCCTTACTTAAAATTATTCTTTTCTGTATGATTTTTCCTATGTGTGTACTGTATAGTAAAGATTTGGCAGCTAATTGACTTACCCTTTCACATATGTTTGAGGCACTTAACATTTTCCATACAAGTACTAAAGGAGAAGATTTAAGTACCCTGCTGAAGGTCAGAGACAAAATTTGTGTGCCTTCAAGCCTTAGAGTTCCAGTTCAGTTCTTAAATCACAAGGCTATCTCTCCTGCATTCCTGTTACAGGACATAATTTAACTTTAAAAAGTGGGGCATGGTACAGAATTGCTGCCAGAGAATTAGGTAGGAAGGAGTATATAAACAGCTATATAGAACCATAGAAAGAGAAAAGAGACAAGGATAGTATGCAGGATAGTGTTGAATGCTGTGCACGAGTCCAGACAGGTGATACCACTCACTTTATCCAATACTACTGTAACCTCATTGTAAAAGGCCACCAAATTTGTCAGACACAATTTACTCTTAGTGAAACCATGTTGGCTGTCAGCAATCACTGCCTTGTTTTCCATGTACCTTAGCATAGTTTCCTGGATCTCCTCCATGATCTTGCCAGGCACAAAGGCGAGACTGGCTGGCTTGTGTTCCCTGGGTCTTCCTTTTTTCCTTTTTTAAAAGTGGAAATTTTGTTTCCCCTTTTCCGGTCACTGGGAACTTCACTGGCCTGACACAACTGCTTAGATTGGATGAAAAGTGGCTTAACCAATTCATCTGTCAGTTCCCTCCAGATCTGTGGATGCATCTCCTCAGGTTCTATGGATTTGTGCACCTTCAGGTTCCAAAGATGGTCTCAAACTTGATCTTTTCCTATACCAGATGGCTCTTCCATTTCCCAGTCCCTGACTTTTCTTTATGCAGCTCAGGTTGTGTTGCTGGAGCACTTGATGATGAAGACTAAGGCAAAAAGGTCACAGAGCACCTCATTTTTCTCCAAATCCTGCATAACCATGTCTCTCATTTCCTTCTAGAGAGGACCCACATTTTCCCTTGTTTTCTTTTTATCACCAGTGTACCTACAGAAGCTTTTCTTGTTGCCGCTGGTGTCCCTGGCCAGATTTAATTCTCCCAGGGTTTTATCTTTCCTAACCTCATTCCTGGCTGCTCAGGCAGTCTCTCTGTATTTCTTCCAGGCTACCTGTCCTTGCTGCCATCTTCTCTAGGCTTTTGTTTGTTTGTTTGAGTTTGCCTAGGGAGCACCTTGTTCATCCATGCAGGCCTCCAGGCATTTTTGCTGAGTTTTGTCTTTGGGATGCATCACTCTTGAGCTTGAAGGATATGATCCTTGAGTAGCAACCAGATTTCTTGAGCCCTTCTTCTCTCCAGGGCTGTATCCCATGGTATTATACCAAACAAATACCTGAAGAGGCATGCTTTCCTGAAGGGTATTGAGTTTGCTGTGTGTCGTCCTTGCTGCCATAAGATCTTGATCCCCACTGCTTCATAGTCACAGCAGCCCAGGCTGCCCTTGAACTTCACATTCTCCACAAGCTGCGTCTTGGTGAGAACAATGCAGCATAGATCCTGTCCTTGTTGGCTCCTCTATCACTTGGAGAGGGAAGTTATCATCAACACATTCTGTACTTTTATTCCTCTTGTTTTCTTTGCTGTCCCATGTCCTTGGCTTGCTTACTTCTGCCCATTTGCTGCCTGTCAGTTCTTCCTGGTTTTGCTGCTGCACTCTTAAGAATAGTTACCTAGTTTTGCTGAGCTGTGTAGTTGCTTGTTTAAATTAGAAAAGAAAAATATTCTCCTGACATTAAAGGAAGAGAGATCCCTTTGAGCAGCAGTTAGGAAAAAGTTTAAATATTGACATTAATTAATGTATTAACAAAATCGACCTATGAAAGGAGAGTCACACCAAGAAGTGAACTATAATTCTTAGAAAATGGGTTTAGAGTTCAGAAATCCCTGCTTGTCATTTGAATGTTACCTGCGTCTATCTGATTGCCACAATCCTTTGTGGTGAGACTGAGTGGTTGCAGACATCAGCGTGGTCATGAAATGCAAGTCCTGAGCTGGTAACTCACACTCATCACATGTTTCTGATTTGATAGCAGACAGGGCAGAAAATCTCCATTTCATGAAAAGCAGAAGGCAATTACATTAGAGTCTGCATGTTTTGGTATGTATTTTTAAAATAAACAGTCTTTCTGTTTATGAAAGGGTTGCACATGGTCAAATATTTTACGTGTAACTACTGTGCAAATTGAATATATATTTGTAGTCCAAAGACTGTAGTCCCAAATATGGCTTTTAGCATATGACATTTGTATTTCATTTTAGAAAAAGGCATATTTTTAACTACAGGCATTGGAAATACTTGAAATTCTGTTCCTGTGAGCTAATTGCTGACTAGAATAGGAAAATAAGAGCTACTTTGTGGTTAGATGCTTGTGGTCTTTCTTTTGGCTTTTGGCCCTTAGATAAAATGTCAGAGAAAGCACAGTAATGGATAATGGCATCTATCAGTGTACCCTGGACATAATTTGAAGCCTGTCAGATGTCTGCTACTTTATAAACATTGTTTTACATAGTTCTTCTTCATTCTACCATCTGTTTATTTGGTTGGAAGAGTATAAATTATGTCATAGATGATTTTCACAGACATGCTTCAGTTCCTGAAGTCTCAATTTCACAGAAAAAGAAACTGCTGCAAGAAAACCCAGTTTCTTCTGTGAAACTGAGACTTTATGGACCATTTCAAATATTCTAAAGAATGAGACATTCTTTATTCTCTTTCATATGTTTGATACATTGGCTAAAAACCATACTGAGGAAAGGTTTCTAGTCTTACATTTTTTGCCTAAATGAACCTTACCATGAACTAGCCAGATAGGATTAATATAATAATAAACTCTAATTCAGATTCTGACTCTACTCTTACATTAATACCAAATCACGGTTCTCATCATAAGGTGAAACTATGGTTCATTTTAACTGACTTGTAAAAAAACTTGGATTTCCCTTATGGTGTGAATAAGATAATTGTATAAGTAGATAGTGAGTGAGGTAAACCCTAAAAACATTTAAGTTAGAACAGTCATATTTGAGTGTTTGCTCAAAGGAGTAAGATTCGTGCATTTTAGATTTAAGTCTGTTTTGTAAAGTAGGTAGGATACCTTAAGTGTTTTAAATAGCAATTTTCTGATATACCAGAGTTTTTTTTCTCTATAAATTTGAATGAAAACATATTTAATTTTTTTTAAATGAGACATTACAGCAGTGTTTAGCCCAGGATCATGCAAATGTTAAAAATTCTGGCATGATTCCTCAAATACACTCTTTGAAGACACTTAGAAGAAATAGAGGTGAATAACAGTGTGCACAGTTATTGATGAAGAATGAATTGTGTCAAGTCAATCTGGCTTCCCTCTGTGAAGATTAGAGGCTTCGTTGGTTCAGAAGTAATAGAGGATATCATATATCTTCAGTAAATCTTTAGACAGACTCTCATGTGACATTCTCATAGGAAAGGCCAGAAAGTACACTGTAGGAAAAAACCCTCCTACTTAAAACTGGCTGAAAAACCCGAGTACTGAATTTACCATCAGTGGAAGGGATAATTGGTTCCATCCACAGGTTTAATATCAAGCTCTAAGTAATCATCCTGATCATTATTAAAATTATTGAACAATGAGAGCAAATGTGTCTTCCAAGATGTCTGGCTTTTCCCACAGATTTAGTGAATGTGTCATTCAGAGCAGTTTGGCAAATTGGAAAATCCCAAAATACACTATGCAAATTGAAGGAGGGTTCTGCCTTTTAGAAGAGGGAAATCAACTGTACAGATGGAGAATTTCAACCTCTTTGTGGGTCACAGCACTTCATAGCAGTGCGTAGGAATTAGATGGCAACCTGAACATGAATCAAAGTACCAAGATGTGGAAAACAGCAATTGTAATTGAGTGGATATGGCTGGTAGCTGGATGGACACAACCAGAGAGTTGTGGTCAATGGCTCTGTGTCCAGGTGGAGCCGGTGAGGAGTGGTGTCCCTCACGGCTCTGTCTCGGTACCTAGCTCTGTTAGTGGTCTTCATCAATGACATAGACAGTGAGACTGATTGCACTTCCATCCCTGGAAGTGTTCCAGGCCAGGCTGGATGGGACTTTGAGCAACCTCGTTTAATTGAAGATGTTGCTTCCCACGGCAGTGAGGTTAGAACTAGATCTTTAAAGTCCCTTCCAGCCCAAACCATGCTCTGATTCTATGATGATATAAATAAGATGCAGTACTTGTTTTTGATGGAGAAGACTATTTGAAATTTCTTCTTTAATTTTATGTGATTATTCTATATAACTTGTGGTCTAAGTTCAAGTGTGATTATGACTCTGAGAGTGCATGTTGATTCTAAGCGCAGGAGAACTCAAGTGGGCTGGCATTCATACATGGAGGTTAAATAGCTGGTGTCAAACTAACATGGACATTTCAATATTTATGTTGGATTTTTAAAAAATAATGATTTCCCTGCAGGAACTGTTCCTGCATAGAGCGTGAACCATCAGTCCTAAAAGAGCATCTATTGGACATATTATGTTTTTTATCACCTAGGTGCCAACAAACAGTAGATTGTATTTAGTGGTAGAATTTCTGAGAGAGGACTGCTGGCAAAATAAATATGTCACCCAAGCAACAAAGATCAGCTGTAGAAAAGAAGATGATGTGTTGGGGAGTAACTGGAACACCTTTGTGACTTTATTCAATGTAAACATGTGTGGTAGCTGTCATAGGCTGGGTCTCTGTACATGTTTTTATACATTCCTTCCAGGAGTGCAAGGTCTTCTGAAGAAAGAAAGAAAAGATACATGATTGTAGCACAGATATTTATTTAGCGGCTGCTGTAGAAGGCTTTTGAAATCTCCTCAGTTATACAATGGAAATACCAAGGAACTTAGGATTTTTTCAATTATTCATTTCCTGATTTAGAATATCTTTTCTCTCTCTGTTGCTGCATGAAGAATTTACTGAAGAGATAAGTGCCTGTAGCACTTAAGGAAAAACTGAAGTCATAAAATGCTTGAAACCATAATGTGTAAATAAACTAAAGCTTCTTTCTGGAATTCTGCTTCAAGTTTATTCTTCTAATTTTGTAAAATCAGTTGATAAGACCAGAAAGTGATTTGATTTGTCCCCATCCTTTTGAAAAGTTAAATGTTAGACCCAGCTAAAAGTTAACACTATTAGGTTTTCAGCATGTCTCACCTTCCAAAGCTGACTTAATGAAATTGGAATTTAACTTATCCTCTGTTGTCACTCTGTAGTAAAGACTGACAGGTTACTGATAATTTCTTGCTGATACACCTCTTCTCACAGGGACAAACAAAGGCTAAACCTTCTTATGAAAGCAAAGCTTTCAAGCAGTTTAAGAGGTTTGGAGCTTTATTTGTGGCTTCTGATAAGAGTGTGAACGTTCTCACTGTACTGAATGTGCTGTGAGTAGGTGACAGGTGTCAGTCTGAGTTACATCAGCACAACCCACCCAAGCAGTTCTAGTCTAAAGAGTCATATTAGAAATACAGCGTAAATCCTATTGATTAAAATGTAAAGCCATTGACTACTCTAGGCCACTATCAAAATGGTTTATTGCATGTTATAAAGTGCTTGAGTGTGTTTTAAGAAGTGATGAATATAAAGGAAAATTTCAGGAATAAATTATTTGGACTTCTTAACCAATATGCGTGCATTTCTCTTTGGCAGTGTAAGAATCATTTGCTTGTGTTACATGTTTGATAAGCTGAAGTTGAAGATGTGATCACTTGCAGTAGGTTCACTGTTCATCTGCTGTCAGTTGCCTTAGGGAAGCATAGAGTAACTTAGCCCGGAGTTATTCTTGTGATCTACCAAAGCAGTCTGGTGGTTCTTTATTGCACTCTCAGCCTTTCAGCACATCCTTATTTCAGAAACATTTGATTCACAGACAGCTACTATTAATTTTAAAAATGTAAAAAACTAATTTTATGCATTATTCTGTGCATATCCCTCTTTAAAGTGCCCTTGCAGTCTGGTGGCACAGCAGCAATTAATAGAATGTTGAACATGCCACCTGGTACTCAGAATTGTAGATAACACTGTGACTGATATGCACATTTGCGCTCACATGTATCTGTTGACAAGCAGTTATCTAGGTTTCAATGAGAGGCATTAAAGAAAAATGCAGCATTTCTCAGGAAAGAGAAAATTAATATAAAGTCAATTTTTTTGGAACATTCTTAGTCTCATTAAATAATGTACTTAAATGTGGAAATGCCTGCACTTTCAGTTCCATTTCAGTTCTAATTTTAATGAAGTCATCTGGCATTAGATCTGCAAATGTATTTTAAGGCTTTAATTTATACTACTATATTAATTTAATATGAAATAAACAAAACTTTGGAAAACAACCAAAGCTATGGTGGTATGTTTTAGGTTCTAGGAACTATTTGGTTGACTGCCTTCCACTTAATTTAAAATTAATATGTACATTTTAAAATGTGCATTTCTTTTATTAAAATGTGCATTTCTGTTACTTGCCCTCTAATTGGTACCTCTCTATTCCTCCTTGTAAAGTACAACTTCAGCTGAAACTATTCTTTGACTTTGAGCAAAAACAGTTCGTATATAAATACTATATTTTGTGCATATATATATATATTCAGAAGCCCTCTATTACTTGAAAAAACTTAAGATTCCATGTTTGGGAAGATCTGGTGCTTTCAATTGTCAGAGCACCAAGATGAGATTTGCAAATACTTAATAAGTCTGAGGTCTTGATTTTTCCAGTCTTTGCTTCTCTGTTCTATGGATTACACATAAAGAAGTTAGAGGGGCTTTTCTTTTCCGGAAAGTGGAAATGTTTAACCCTTAATTATGTCCAGTATGTCTAACCTATGACTCTTAGATCAGTGCTGGAGGTTTCCTTTCCCCAAATGAGATGGTCTGCTAGGCTTGTGATTTTTCTGTCATTTTATTTTATTTGCAAAACAAGGGAATGAAGGAAAAACCTACACACCCTTCAGCATTTCAGAAGGTGTCTGATAATGTAGAGATAAAATCAATTCAGGTCTGAAGGGCTTTAAGGTGTGTGCAGTGTAGGATAATTTCTCACTTCCACAAGTGCTGCTTGGCATGCTGTGTGCTACTAGACTGCTGGTAAACCTCAGGGTGCTATTTACACATGGCTCTTACTCTGCCATTGTGTAGAGTGAGCTTTTGGAGAATTTCTCTTTCAGTAGGCATCTGCTCAGTAATAGCCTTTTTTTTTCTTCTTTTTTTTTACTTAGCAGGAAATGATTACCTGGCATACTTTACATTCATCTCAAGAACCCAACACCTTCCCTGTTCTGCTTAGCATCCCTTCTCCTGTGCTTCACTCTTTTCATCTTATGTCAGATCTAATTTGGTGCAGATATCTTGTTTTAGATATCTCAGTAGGCAGAAGGTAGATAACCTCATCTGCATTTTTATATCGACAAAGGTTTTCCAGCAATCTCCTCTTCATCTGGGAGTTGTCAACTACCATTGTTTTATAATGTGCACTCAAACATCCTTTTTAAGTTGCAATTTTCATGTGATGTATTTCATGCTGTGTTAGAATTGCAGCTTAAAAGATAAAGACAGGTAAAAGAAAAAGAAAGTTTAAGAAACTACATCTGAAGTGCCATTGCATTGGTGCTTCGGAAGGCATTGCCACTTAAGGTTAATTTAGAGTTTGTAAGAATTAATAGTAAGTCCATTTTTTTAAAAACACCAGATGTTGTAGTTCAATGACATTTCCTGAATAAGAACTTTTTTGATACCAAATATGCTAGCAACTAAAAAAAAAAGGCATGAGAAGAAAAATAATTATTTTAATTTTCTTTTTATTTAAAGCATTCTTTGCTGTTATTTGTTGGAATAATAGATTAGCACTTTTTTAGATTTGTTGATTTAAAAAATTGTTGAAGTGGAATATTGCCTGAATTATTTTGCCTGGTGTTTTAAAAGTAATACTTGGGAATTGGATATTTAATCTGATATAATCTCACATGGTTTCTGATATGGATATTTACAAACAAGAGGTTGTTGCTTTGTTTTCACAATCGAGTAAGGTGGTAGTTGATGGTGAATATGTTGCACCCCCAGCTTGAGCAAGACTCAGTAAAATAAAATATTCATTGTTTTCTTTGCATAATCGTGTAATGAATATTTCCTAAGCAACACCCTATAAAACCTCAGGCATTTTTGAATATATAGAGGAAAGAATTGTTTGCATTGTGTATAGTATTTCTGTAACCAGGTAATTGTCTTTCTTTTATAGTAGCTGCCAGAGTTGCTCAAGGTGGTACATTAGACATTAAATGGAGCTGTAAGCATCAAATTGAGCCTAATATGAGGAAAACCAAAGGGGAAGTAGGTCTGCAAACTCCGTCTTTCCAGAGCCAGTGAGGTGGCAGGTGGGAAGCAGAGCTGCTCTGGTCCTCAGCCTTGTGGCACCCACCTGTGAAGGGGAGGTCAGGGACCCCCACGGAGCCCAGAGCTCCTGGTGCTCTAAAGGCCTCACAAGTTACAGCTTTGGAAATCTGTCTGTAATGCTCATTAAGGAAATATGCCCTGAGTCCTGAGCCTGGAAAATGCTGATGGTCTCCACCTTATGTGAGGGACATGGGATGGGGGTTTTCTCTTGAGCAGAATAACAGGAAATGTCTTTAGATCATAATATATATATTTTTTTGCATTTGTTTTAAAACATGATGTCAGTGGGCTCCTGGCTACACAAAAGTAGAGAGTTATTTGAGCTCTCTGAACACTGGCAGTTGTAGTTACTTTCATTGGTGTATGACTTTCTGTCTGTGTCTGACCTGCATGAGCATGGTTGAGACAGAATTCAGGAAGAATGCTCAAGGACCAGCTGTCTCTCTTGCTACATTTATACTATTCAGTAATTAAATTAAGCTCTTCTGTAGTCAAGGATTTTATAAGAATAACATTGTCCAATACAGTTAATTTATGAACTATTTATCTATAAAACATTTAAATTTAGGCATAAATTAAGATCTAAGAGATGATTGTATTTTTTCCTAAAAAAATTTTATTTTCTAAAAAATCTGTATTTTCTCTAAAATTTGTGTTTTTAAATGTGCAGACATAGGCAGCAACAATGTAAGTGCACAACTTGAATAAAATTCTGCATTTAAAGCTGAGCACTGAGCAAGCTAAATGCACTTTTATATATTACACAGATCCTTCCAAGGTTATGAACATACATAGAAATTATTGTACTGGAACAGATCAATGATTCATCTAGTCCTGCTGAGAAGCACTGGTGAAGCATGCCAAAACATAAATCAAGGACTTGATCAGGATTTCAGGTCTGTCACACAATGCTTAACCCAGCTGGAGACCTGGCAGCAGAGTGCAAATCATGGGTGACTGATCTCCCCCCACCTCCATCTTCCTGCCCCACAGGAGGTCTCATTCCTTCATTGAGTTAACGTCTCAGTGCTAGAAGGCACTTGCAGAAGAATCTCTCATGAAGCAGTGGTCTTCTGGGAGGCCACTGCTTGTGAGCCCTTGCTCTGTACTTGCAAGGTGGGACTGTGTGGCTGGGGTGCCTGTTAGAGCCAGGTCTGTGCCACAGGCCTTCTGGACTGACCTGCCTTCCTTCCCCAGGAGCCAAGGACACAGCTCCTTGTTCTCCTATCTCTGCAAAAACGATAGCTTGTGTAGTTGGGGGCAGGGGGACAACATACATCGAACTACTCTTTTGCTACGGTCATTATGTGTTTCAGTATTGCTAATGAAGAAGCATTTGCCCTGTTCCTTGGAGGAAGATGCTCAAGTGGTGATTTCTGAATGGCAGAGTATGGCACTTACAGTGTGAAGTGTGTCTTGTTGAGGTGCAAACCAACCCCCACAGATCTGCTGTAGCCACAAGAAACAGGAACAGTCTTCATATGAGGCCCTGTCATGTGTAAACCAGTCTGATAATGGTTGGGAGCACGGTTGGTCATGAGCTTAGGACAGACGTGAAGGATCTACAGTTTGATGTAGCAGCTATGCAGATGTGACAGAGCTGGTTTCTGAGTAGTCCATGGTGTGAAGGTTCTGAATCCTTCTTTGGGGAATGGAAGAGAAGGAATTTCCATTTTGGAAGCAATTAGGAGAAAACATGATTAACTTATTTAAAGCCTCACTGTTGTAGGTTGAGGAAACACAGAGGAAGCCATGTAGAAGCCTTCCTGCAGGGCTGCCCTATCCCTTTCAGGGGTGGGAAATTCCTCAGTATTGAAGAAGTGAGTGTTGTCAGTGGTGATGATCTGAGAGACATCTGAGGCATCAAAAGAGTCCTCTGTTAGGCTCAACTGGAGTCCCTCTAGAACAGCACATGTCCTGCTGTGGTGTCTGGCAATGGCGTGCTTGGTGAATACCCAGCAGTACCATTGCTGGATGTCTGTGGTTAGAGATCTCAGAGCAGGCCTGTTCTGGTTCATTTAAATTTGTTTGGATTTCAAAGCTGCTTGAAAAGCATAGGGTGAAATTAGCCTGTTAGTGAATGCCAGTGGAAAGATGCAGCACAAGTCAACTTAAGTGTTGTTGACATACTTGTAGAAAATACCAGATTTTTGGTAAATTCCCTATTCTTCCACCAAATACTATTTTTTTAAACTGTGTATCTCTGACAGTGTTTCTTTAAATAGTGTTTGACTGATGGTTGTCAGGCAGCATGGGATTTTAATGGTTTAAAAGGGATACTTACCACATAGTTAAAGGTGACATAATGTGGATTTTGGTCTTAGAAAATTAAATACTCTATTTAGCAGATTTACTTTTGAAGTAACAGTAATACAAAAGGATAAAATATTCTCTTAAAGCTTAAGAGGACTTCAAAATTGTTTCCTGTGTAAAAATCAGTTATGATTGGGAGCTATGAAATACAAAATAAATATTTGAACCAGTGTATTTATAAGGCACATAATTAGAGGTGTGGTATGACTTTACAAGATTGGATTGGATGGAATGTTAATTTTGGATTACACTTAGGAGCTCATGTAGTGTTAAATAAGCCTGAGGTGCTGTGAAGATGATTGAAGCACTATACAGATGTTCATATTATTGAAAATATGATTTTATGACAGAAAATGTCTTACAGAAGGTAGTAGCTTGATGCATTGATTTCTTCAGCAATTTATGGCACAACTCAGTTTCACAGCTCTTTTCTTCCTTGTCAGATTTTTCCTGGCTTCAGCAGAGTTCTGGCTACACCTTGCACATAGCTAATTTTACAGACAGAGAGCTGCCTCTTTTTTTTTTCCCCCTTAGGGCATGATGAAAAAAAGACTTTTGATCTGTTTATGAAACTGTATAAAACCAGCGCCTTCTGACTTTATATCTCTGCTCATCCAGTTATAATAATAGTTTTACTGAAGTGATCCTGCTGTTTTAAATTGAAGAGGCAGGTGCGTGTCAGTGATACACACCCAGCAGTAGATGTGGAAGAACAGTATTGTCAGATACTACCCCGTGATTTTATTGCAAAAGTAGGTATAATT
This sequence comes from Rhabdornis inornatus, assembly GCA_013397075.1. Lineage (NCBI taxonomy): Eukaryota > Metazoa > Chordata > Aves > Passeriformes > Rhabdornithidae > Rhabdornis > Rhabdornis inornatus. The sequence goes on along the minus strand of VWZS01004485.1, from coordinate 587,462 downwards.
TATTGTTTGAGGAAAAGAAAGCAGCAAAATATTATTTTGAACGTGAGCCAATTCATATGTTCTTGGACATTACACAGACCACCCAGATCTGAAGCCATGTTTTATGTCTCTTAAATCTAAATAGATTCAGCTGAGCATTGAGCTGCCTGCCCGAGGCCAGCGGAACACTCAGGAAAGGAAAATCCACCTTTTAATTTCCCTTTCTTTTCACATCTTCCTTAGTGAATGCAAATAAGTCTGATGAGTTTCTGGAATAAGGAATAAGAAGATTTGCTTATCAGAAGTGTGGTGTTTCCTTGCTGAGAATTAAGTTTGCTTGCTCTAGGTAATGGGCGTGATCCTGCAGTACAGTGTCCTTCCAGCCTTATCTCTGTGTTGCCACGGTATGGGCACAGCATCTAACAAATTGTATCCCTGAGGACAGGTACCTATACTAGAGGACAAGGAAAAAAAAAAGGTGTGTGTATATTATATATGTGTATCATTGGTGACTTTGTTTCATAAAGGAATTGGACAAAATTCAGTGAAATTCCACGCCTTTCTGGCATACCCTGTAGAATGGTAGAGTGGCCCACCAGATGCTCTCCAGTTTAAATATCTCCATTTAAAAAAGTATCAGCAGGGGAAAAAAAGGTAGGTTTCTCTGATACTGGGAACCTCATTTAAGAATGAGAAAAATGTGAATGTCCCAAATTGTAATGCTTTACTGTTTCATTCTGTTCTTACCTGCAAATGAAATACGGTCTTCATAATGTTTGCTTTTATGTTGTGATGGCTACAGTCACTGACAGGCTCTTTCTCAGCTAACCTTGAGAAAAATCCATTATCCAAATGATACCAGAGAACCAGCATCCAACAGCAAATTTTCCATTGTCATAATTTCTGAAATTCTGTTGAGACCCATCTTGGAGAAATAAGTCAGTTTTTGCCAGTAAAATGAATAATTCTTTTGACATAAGTATATGAATTTATTCTTAGAGACACTGATGTGCAAGCTGGTGCAATATTTCAGTTTTTCAACTAACACTGGAATCTGAGGAGTAACTTATAATGTACATTATATTTAATTTATATGAACATCCATAGTTAGATTTTTGCATTGATGTATTATGGAATGTGGATTTTCTTCATAAAGCACTTGTAGCTCAAATAATCACAATTCATTAAAGCATTGATTAAGGAAATCTGTGGCAAACAAAATATGGCAGTTTCTTCTGGCTTTGTATAATTTTGTGATGTTTCCTTTGAATGTTTTGCAAGAGAGGAAACACTGTATCTGTGATATATCTGTTTAGAAAAATGACACATGTAAATTTTAAAACTACTAGTTCAGTGAGATTTTTAAGCAACTAATGATGTGATTTTAAAATTCCTTGTGGATTTAAATTCGAGCTGCTTTATGCTGGCAGAATGAGGCAATCTGAGGGCAAAAAAAGGGTAAAAAAAGTGATATATGAGAATCTCCATTTCAAAATATAATGGATTGAATTTAATATGTGACTTTTGAAATTCATATTGTGGACATATGTTAATAGAAATTTCCCACAGAAACAGATGACGAGATGTGAAAAAGATAAGAGTCAGGGAAAGTTTGTTTTTCTTAAGTGTATCTTTTTCAGGTTAGCCTTTTAACAGACATAATTTCTGTCAGAGGAGATAACTGTAAAACCTCATGTATTAGTCAAGTGAAAATCGTATTTTGCCTGGTTTTTAGAGGAGGAAGGATGTTATCCACAGCACTCCCTTGTGTTTCTGCCAGTCTCTTTCGTAAGGAAGCTTTGAACCCTAGAGCCAGTTTTGGTCCTATTTGTAAAAGCATGAAGGTCCCAAAGACACAGAAAATTCTGCTTTTTTCATAACAATAAGCAGTTGTACAGACAAGACAGCTGTGCTGGTGATCACAGGCTCCTGGATGAACCTGGTCCTTTGTAGACCTCAGAGAAGCGCGAGGGTGTTGCACTCATGGAATATTCTTGCTGTGCACGTTTCCTGGAAATCAGGTTCTTTGGATTCGTTTGCTCCTGGAAGAAATTGTTGTTTTAACTGTTCGTGCAAAAAACAACTTTGCCACTCTCCTGTTGAAGTTGAATGGGGATGATAAAAAAAAAAACCCTGTATAACCGATAATACAGGACATTTAAAAGTCTTAGTATTTTTCTTGTGTCTAAAAGGATAACTGTTTATGTGCATTCTTCTCAGTGTAAATTATTTTTTTTTTAACTGTTAATAGTAAAAAAAGAAACACTACATTTTTGAAAACAAACAAAAAACAAAAAACCGAACCTGGAAGGGAGATAAGTTCAACAAGTTATGGTTTGATGTGCTGGCATGTTCGATAAAGTGGCAATAAAAATGCTCATTGTGTGCAGATGGTCAAAATCTGATTTGGGTAAGGCGTGACTTTGATGTTTCAGAAGAAAAAGTTGAAGAATACTGTTTGACAAGAAGCTCAACATGTCCCGGCAATGTGCCCTTACAGCCCAGAAAGCCAACCATCCAAAGCATCGTGGGCAGCAGGGTGAGGCAGGGGATTCTACCCCTCAGCTCTGCTCTGGTGAGACCCCACCTGCAGTGCTGTGTCCAGCTCTGGGGTACCAGCACAGGAAAGATGTGGACCTGTTGGAGTGAATCGAGAAGAGTCACATGAAGATGATCATAGAGCTGGAGCCTCAAGATAGGCTGAGAGAGATGGGGTTGTTCAGCTTGGAGAAGAGAAGGCTCCAGGAAGACCTTATAGCACCTTCCAGGGACTTTTTACAAGGGCATGTAATGATAGGACAAGGGGGAATGGCTTTACACTGAAAGAGAATGGATTTAGATATTGGAAAGAAATTCTTCAGTATTATAGTGGTGAGGCACTGGCACAGGTTTTGCAGAGAAGCTATGAATGCTCCATCCCTGGAAGTGTTCAAGGCCAGGTTGAATGGGGCTCTGAGCAGCCTGGTTTAGTGGAGTGTGTTCCTGCCTAAATAGAGGAATATGAACTAGATAAGATTTAAGGTACCTTCTGATACAAACCATTCTTTAATTCTATGACTGTTAATCTTTAGTTTAAATTAATTTGGGACAAAATTTCAGTGTGTCCCAATAACTTTTAAAGTTGAGTTTCTGTTTATAACCATGTGAATTCTGTATTGATGGAACAACAGGAAAAAATACATACAAACCTCAGAAAACAAACTGGGTGATACTAATGTCTGGTGAGACAGTCTGAATCCTTGAGGAGGGCAAGATAAATCTGAAGATAAAAGATGTCTTTTATCCATGATGTCTCTCTCCAGCTTCAATATACAAAACACCAGCAGATTTGTATGCATACTGCTTCTCTGTGAAAACCTCTCTTGGCAAACCAGTAGGTTTAATGAAGAGGTGTCTTTTTTTTGACACCACTACTGCACAGCCTCTTGCATCTTCATGAGCCTTCCATGTGAGGAAAGATGTTCTGCAGCCCCTGTTACCCATTTGCAAGGCATATGAAGGTCTGGTACAGAGTATAGATCAAACTGTATCATTTTATTTTATCAAGAGAGAGCTAAAACGTATGTGACCAAGTGCTCCGTGGAGCCTCTGTGACTTGACCACATAAATATTCTGAAGCTTCAAGACACATGCTGCTTTGTCAAGGTTGTAGCTACAGGGTTTATTAGTTGTCTGGGCATCAGTGTGGCTTGCCTCTATCAAGAAGTCTTAATTCTGGAATATTTATCCTGATAATCGGAATACACAACATTTTGGAGGCTAACCTTCCAGAGAAGGTCCTTTAAATAATGTAATTCTGTCTTATTATAAACAAATATCAAAAAAACCACTATGGAAACTTTCTGAAACATGGTTGAAAGCATTTCTGCTCTTCCTGGTTCAAAGTGCTTGTAGTGAACTTTCCTTTGCTCCTTATATACTAAACTTTCTTGCACATGTTTTCTTCTGGCCCATAGGGATGGATGAGGGATCCAAAAATGAGAAAAGAATTCTTGAAGTACTCTTACTACGATTTGACATGAGTGAGACGGTCATTGGTTACTTTGGCCTTTCAAACTGCCAGTTTTAGATACATCTGCATGTTCTGCAAAATGGGGCCCTTAAAGAGGACGTGGCTCTAGGGCATTTAGAACTTACCATTACTAGTAGGATTAGCAATATAGCTAAAATGTTCTTCCTAAAGGAGTCGAAAGTGATATTCCAGACTGCAGTGTGACCCCCAAAACTCACTTGGCTGCATTCCCCCGGTCAATTTTTCGCAAGCACGTTATGAAACACATTCGTCTCTGAATGCCATATAATGTTGTTTTGCAAGCTAACAATGCACATTTTTTAATGTATTTTGAAATGTATTTGTGAAAGAAGTAGTTATACTTAAAATACAGAGCAAAGTGAATAAAAAAAATCCTCAGAACATCCTAAATCCCCAGACTCCACCCTTTGCTCCATTAGAGATAAATCAACAATGTAAAATTGTTTTTCTCTAGAACAAAAGTTTCACAGCTGTATTTAAAAGTATGCTGATGAAAAGTGATTCATAAGGTGAAGTAATCATTTTTATACAGTGCATTTGGCAGACTCCAGCCAATTACACCATAAAAGAAATATTATATTTGACAGCAAACTGTTAGGGATGTGAAACTTGAGAATGAAAACTATCTGAAGACTTACTTATGACTATGCTGCTCTCTGATGGTACCCTGTTTTTCTTACCCAATTGTGGTCAGTATGTGTTTTTCCTATCGTTGTGAATTTAAGCTTTAGATAAATTTCTAACCTCCTTCTATTGTGAATTAATATTGTTTGTTTGGTTTAGACAAAATTGGAGGCTGTTATATCTAATTTGTCTGCTACAAATTATTTACTACATACAATTCTTACAAGCTAAATATAAAAGTAATTAAATTTATAAAGTTTTGGGCTACCTTACAGGTTTTTAAATTACATCCATTTTGTCTATTGAATTTTTTGTTTGAAAAGAGGATGTGTGATTCACCAAACTGCTATGTACGTAATGCTAGATGACTTAAAACTGTAACAAATAATTGCAAGGACTTAACAGAATGGGATAAACCTCTTTATTGCCTTTGGCATGAGTGACTTGGGAGCAAAAGGTTGCAACCTACAGGGTCAAGAATACTGTGTGGAGTGTTTGAGGGTAGTAGATTTATCAGACAATCCTATTCAGGCTCTGCTTTTCCACTGAAGCTGATGCTCTGCAATTAGTGGACACCAGTTACCAGGGATGTTAATGCTCCTTCTGGGCTTTGTTTGTTTTGTTGTTTTTATGGAGTACTGATTAGGGCTTCTGAGTGTGGAATTCACTTGCAAGTGATTTATTTTGTATCTCTAGGATGTATTCCAGCTGTTTTGGTTTGGTTTGGGTTTTTGTTTCCCTGGGAAATCATGGTTTCAGATAGCAGCCAGAGTAGCAGACTTTGAGAAGTTATAATCAGTTCTTCTTAATAAATATTTCTTCTAAGGTTGAGAGAATTTAGTTTTCTATCTGTCATTACTTTATTTTTATTATCCTTCTCAAAAAAATTTCCAGTATGTTACTTTATTAGGAATTAAATGAAACATTCATCAAGGATTTATAAGAACCTATTGAATAAAGTTAGAAGTGAGGATGTCACTACATCTGTGTATTCTAGGAAACCCGTGGGATATTTTACAAAAGAATGTGCCCTTGCTTAAGCTTCTCATTCAGAAATTAAACCCCTATTGATACATGGAAACAGACTCCTATTCATATGTTCCATATGATTTGTAGCATCCTAATCCTTGCCATGAATCCTTTCCTTATTCTCAGCATCGTAGACTGAAACACATCAATTCAAAACATGGCCTCTTCACTTTTTTTTTTTTAAATGTCAGCTCTTGGTTGAATTCAGTTCTAATAATCTCTTTTCACAAGTGCTGGGTGCTTCCTAAATCCTGTTTAAGAGTAGTTTATTTTCAGTTATTTAAAAACTTGTCTTCTGTGCATATAGTAAAATTTACCATGAATCTGGACATTCGTGCAACTGCCTAATTTCATGAACTTTCAATTTCTTCCACTTTTACTGGTGCTTATACTTTTCACCTTTGACTATCATTGTATTTGGGGTGAAACATGTAAAATACTACTGATTTTTAAAAATGTTGTATTTCTAGTAGCCAGTGGAAAATAATGAATTCAATTAAACTTTAGCAAGTAATGGGTAGAATGAAAGACCATGCAGCTGCTACGTACTGCCTGATTTACATACTTGTTAATAACTTACTTGACTTCAGTGTAGTTTTGTTGAACTGTAGTTGCCATACTAAAGTAAAACTTTTGCTGTAGTTTCCTGCTGGATTACAAGTAAAATTCTGAACCCATAATAATCTTTTCCACAGCTGGCTAGTTTTTATAACTTTATTATAAACAAATAAAATTATATAGGTCCAAGAATTACCAACTGCCATATGAAGTTAGGAACACTGTTCACATAATGTTGATGAGTATATTAAAGTAGTAAAAAATCACCATGAGCATGCCACTAGAACTTGGCTTCCTCTCCACCTAATGACTGCAAATTAAAAATCAAGCAGCCTTGTCTAATCTGCTTTTATGGCTTTGCAGTGTCCAGAGCAGTCCATGAGTCAGCATCAGGTGTAGTTAGAAAAAAGACACGTTCTGGCTTGAGAAGAGATAGATAGAGGAATGTAATCCCCTGAAGAAAACAGTCCAAATATCCTGGCTATTGCTCTAAACATTTTCACTGGAAAGCTGTCAGATGTGAAGGAACAGTTCATGGTGCAAATCTTTTGTCTTCTGATTTTCTTCCTTTCCTGTTAAAATGTGTAGTATTAGCAGGTCAAGTGGGCCAAAAAATTTCCTTTGCATATTATGCTCTTTCTTTATTTTGCTGTATTTAGTTTGGTGCTGGAATTTAATGGGACATATTGTCGGCAATCCCTGTTTATTTATTCTTACTAGAGCCTTATAAAGGGAACACGTCTCAGAAGCAAGACAGCGACATAAGATCTCTCCTGAAGGACTCTGTACAAGAAAACTCACAGAAAAATAGAGAAGGATGGCCAGCTTAACTGGATGGGTACATGCACAGCCCACAGTTTCATATTGAGTCCTTGGTCTACCAGTCACACTTGACATTGTTTCTTACAAAATACTGACTTTGAAAAAAGTGCTTGGCACAGACCAGTAGAACAGTTAATTCCAGTTGGCTGCACATTTATATCAAACCCAGAAGTAGCGGCAGATGTGCTTTCTGGCTCTCCTGCAGCTGTCTCTCAGTTGTGTTCCGTAGCCAAGCCAGTTGTGTCGCTTCTGCAGTTGTGGGTTTTGTCCATGTGGATTTATTTTACCTGGCTGAGCCTCTTCTTTGGGCTGATAACTGATAAGCACTGGATAACACCTTTACTTTTTCTTCATGAAGTTAAGCTAAAGAACTGACCTTTACTTTTGCAAAACAAACACGATGTAACACCTTCTGTTCCCGGGCCTGCTGGGATTGCAGCCACGTGAAGGTTGGTTTGCACAACCATTTTTATATGGCTTTATGTTTTCAACAACAACAAAGTGCATTGAGCTTGCTGGCTAAATGTAAAATGGGTGCAAGATTAATTTTATTCTAGGAGGACAAATGGTTACATTTGTGACTTGAACATTAAAAATGAATGAAAATTCCAATATGAAATAGGTGAATTCAAAGTTAATCTGATTTTCTTGCTCTCATTTACTGTTTTCTGAGGGTTTTTTCAGCTGAAGGAACCAAGGATTGACCATGGGCTGATCCCTTCTGGTTTTCATTCACTGCAGTGATACTTTGTTATCAAGGACAAAGAAACCTTCAGAATAGCTTTAGAGAATCTCCACTTTCCATTCCTCCTCAATGAGGTTATGCAATTGGTTTAAATTTTGGATATGTGAGGACATTTATGTTAAGTGTTGGCTCTATTTTTCAGTCTTTTAATGTAGAATAAAAAGACTTGGAGTCATGAGAGATCGTCTTATTTTCTCCCCATTCATGTCAAATATATGACTTTTGTTTTTCTTTAAAGTCTTCAGTAATGGAGAGTCCGTGACATCCTTAAGCAATATATTCTTAGCTATTTTTTTGGATAAGATTTTTACAGAGTTTAATTGAATGTATCTTGATACAATTTTGGTCTATTCCTTCTTCTCTCATCCACAAACATGAAGGAAACAGATTATTTGCTTTACTTTGTAGCAAAGACTTATCACATACTGCTGTATTTTTCTTCCCCTTGTCTCACTCTACCCTCTTCCCCTTTGTAATGCACAAGACAATTTATTTCAGCTCATAAAGCTTGATAAATACAATAGAGCAAGACAATTCAGTGTTTTACAAGTTATAGCCTTTCTTTTGCATCCCAAATCAGCTTTTGCTTTTTAATGCTTCACAGTTCTTATCTTGTTTTGTGTAATTGATTGTTTCTGCATACATATAATGCACATGCACTTGATAAATATCATCCTGTTTTTTTCTGAATCTTCCACTTAATAAAATCATAGAATCACAGAATGGTTTGGGTTGAAAAGAGCCTTAAAGATCATCTTGTTCCTGCCTCCGTGCCATGGGCAGGGACACTTTCCACTAAACCAGGTTGCTCAGAGCCCCATCCAAACTGACCTTGAACACTTCCAGGGATGAGGCATCCACAGCTTCTCTGGGCAGCCTGTAACAGTGTCTCACCATGTTCACAGGAATTTTTTTCCTGATATTTCCTGATATTTTTACCTATTCTCAGTGTAAATTTCCTACCTCTTGTCCTAAGACTAAATGTCTTTCTAAAAAGTCCCACTCTGGTTCTCTTGTAACCCCTTAGGTATTAGAAGGTCTCCCCAAAATCTTCTCCAGGCTGAACAACCCCAACCCTTTCAGACTGTTTTAGCAGCCTTTGTAGCCCTTTTCTGCATAGTATTATCTGCAGATGTAATAGACATGCACTTTTTTCTCTGTCACCGCTCTTGCTACTGAAATTACTGAGTACCAGACATGCAGGATTGGTCCTTGTGGAGTGCCACTTAGTACGTCCTTCCAATTTTTCAGGAAGCCGTTGGCAACTGCCCTCTCACTACTCTAGTCTAACCTGTTTTATATTCATTCTAGATATCTTCCATTAGATTATGTTTCTGTGATTGTTTTTAAAAGAAAATGTCACATGCTCTAGGTCCAAGCCTGAATTAAGTCAATGGCATATGACACACATTGTTTTGCATTCCTAGTCACAAAATGAGACCCAGTGTTACAAGGATTTTTTTAAAATAAGCATGTATTCATTGTTAGTCATGTCCTCATGATTGTCTTCCAGGTGCTTACAGGGTCTGTTTATGTGTGGTCTTCCTTCTTAGGAAGCCAGTTGAATTGCAGTTTTGTCTAATTCCTCCTTTCCCAGACAGTACCATAGTTAGTGTTTAGCACTGTCTTTTCTAAAAATAAAACATCCCAAAGTTATGCAGATTTCTCACTATTGAGGTCACTTTGGTGCTCACAATCAGTCTGTACCTGGCCTTCTCTAGGAGCACCAGGAAAATTCAGATTATGGTACATACTTTGTAGTTGACAAAAGCAAATGTGGTATATTTACAAGGTGAAATAATGGAGGGGGGGCGGGGCTTTACTGATCTCTTTAAGGATACCAACAGCATTTAACTTCCCAACAATTTTTGGAAGATTATTTTCATAAATACCATGTTCTTGCTTAAATTAGTTAACTGCAGAAAGTATTCCATGTAACATAATTGATTTTATTTTTCTTCAAATTTTTGAGGAAAGCTTGTGTTTTATCAGGATGATTATATACATTCTCAGTATGGAGTTCATTCTTTCTTAAAAATTGTTTTTTCAAAAAATCAAAATTGGAAACAGGACAGATGTTCAGAAGTCACATTTATGAGGTTATCAGAAGAAGAAAGGACAAGAATTGTCCATCACAGAAGTGACACATCCTCCCTCTGACTGTGACCTGTAGGCTTGGGCTTTTTGTCAGGTCACTCCAGGTCTCATGACCAGTCTCTCAAGTTGGTCTTTTTGGTTTGTTTGGGGTTTTTTTGGTGATACAACTTTCTATTCCAAATACTGCACCTGGATGTGCAGCACTAAAAATATGATCTAATTGACCAGCACTGTAGTAATTTAAAATAAAACTCTTATGTTAGAGTAAAATGTGGTCTTTTGCTAAAGTATAAGCCAGCAACGGAGTTACTCAGGAGTGAATTTCTGTGGTTGCACTAAAATTTGGTTTTCAAAATAACATTTTCTTGAGGCTGTGCAGAAACACTTTGTTCCTCTGTGGTTCTTCCAGCACAGATTTTACATTTTAATGTAATTTCAAGACTTCCTATGGTGCTTATGAGCATCAGAGGCAAACACCACAGCGTTCATCTTGGAGGTGTGGGTGTAACCTCTAGCTCGGCAAGTAAATATGCATGGGGCAGTCATCATCACAAAGAAATAGAAGTTGAATTTCAACAAACTTTGCAACATGGTCATTTAGTTTGTGTGTAACAACTAGCGGATGTTGTCCTAATGCTTATGGCTAAATACTTGTAACAGTCTCGATGATTTTGGCAACATTCTGCATTATACAGAATTAAAAATATTTCTGAATAATAGAGTGAAGATCTCAATTCAAGTCAACGTTCTGAAAATAATTCACTGATCTTCACTTGCTATCCTAGTCAGCAGTGGCCTGGGCACATTCAGAATGATTGCTAATTTCTTTAAAATATTTTTATAGCTTTTCATTTTGTTATAAATTTATTCTGGTCATATATGTTATTAAATGCCAAAGGATTAATAAATACAAAAATATAAATGGATTTTCTCCTTTTAATCAAATTTTAAAAAATCAAATCAAAAAGGAGAGAGGTTTAACTCACTGAAATTTGGAATCATCTGCAAAGAGCATTAATATGTTTACAGTAAACAGTTCCAGCAAATTTAACCTCTTATTTTTTCTTTTCTCTTTTTTTTTCTGTTTGCAAAGAGCCATTGGAAAAAGCCAGAGGAAAATTTGGCAATAGATAAATTTAGCACAGGTCTCCTTTTAAGATAGAATCGCTGCAGGTGCCACTATTATTTAATAATGAGCAAAACCCGTTGTGGGTTTAAGATAATTTGTTTTTTAATCTTGTAACAGCATGTCCCTTTAGTGACTGACTCATTGTTCTAACAGCAGTGAGACAGCATCAGTGCAGCCCTGGCTCCAGAGGTGGACGTGGGTTTGTACACGTGTCAAGGTACATTTCTCTGTGTCCTCATGCCTCTAGAGAGGATTTGACTTCCCATCTTCATGTCTCCAGGGGTTTTTTCCATTTCCTGTTTTTGTTCCGTGCCTGATTTGGAGAGAGTGTTTGGGTTTTGCTTTAACAGAAGTTTGCTGTATTTTGTCAAAACACTTGTAAGAAAAGGGTCAAAATTGAATAGTGGAAAATTACATCACTTCGCAAAATTCAACAAATCAACTGAACTAAGTAGATAAATCCTTAACTTCATTGTTTAGTCAGCTTTTTTAATTGCTTGGAGAACTGTATTCAGCTCTGAAGTCCTCAGCACAGGAAAGACGTGGACCTCCTGGAGCAGGTCCAGAGGAAGGCATGAAGAGGGCTGGAACACCTTTCCTGTGGCAAGCTGAGTTGGGGTTGTTCAGCCTGGAGAAGAGAGGGCTTCTGGGAGACCTTAGAGCACCTTCCAGTACCTAAAGGGGATTTATAAGAAAGGTGGGGACAGACTTTTTAATAGAACCTGTAGTGACAGGGCGAGGGTTAATTGTTGTAAACTAAAAGGGTAGATTTAGACTGGATATAACAAAGAAATTATTTATTGTAAAGGTGGTGAGACACTGGGTGAAGTTGCCCAGGGAGGTGGTAGATGTCCCATCGCTGAAAATATTCAAAGCCAGGATGGATGGGGTTCTGAGCAACCTGACCAAGTGGAGGGTGTTCCTGTCTTTGGCAGGGGTGTTGGACTAGAGGTCTTTAAAGGTCTCTTCCCCTCATACTGTTCTGTGGTTCTATATTGGCTTCTATTAGCTGTGTGAGGCAGGGGCTTTGATGAACAATTTTAAGTTGGGAACGTGGCCACCTGAATGATTCAGTTGTTGCTCCTGAACCCACAGCACAGCATTGTTGGTACAAAATGATATGGAACATCTGCATCCAGCTAAAATAACAAAAAATTTTTGGTTGTTCTCAAGATCTTTTAAGAGAAATTCCACCTACTGAAATTGCAGTGACTTGCACATTTCAGAAAGTGCTAATCTCTGAAGAAATGAGAGTTTTGTAAGTAGTAGGATAATTAACATCACTAGAAATCTGATTTCAATTTGACACTAATGCAGGAAACTTGATTAGCAATCAGATGTGAAGTGTTGATTGATAGCAGCTTTGGTTTACAACTCTGAATCCAGTATTGTAGTTTAACTTCAGTATAAACAGCTTTCTTTTCAATTGCAGTGTCACATTCTTCACAGAATTGTAGAATTTTTGTTCTAAAATATAATTCCCTGGATTTACATGAGAACTAAATGGGACCACAGGTCACTGTTGACTGCATGGTTTGTCATTTTCATGCACCTGTACTTTCCAAGTATTGTAAATTATGCATTCAGGTTAGGTCAAGAAAAGAATACATCCTCCATGGTGCTAATCTCACCCTTCTCCTTGAATTTTGTCCCTACTTACTCTTTCTTTGTTAATTTATTTTTTGACAAAATATGGTTTTATATTCACTGCATGTGATGGTTACAAAACCATGGCCTTTTCAAAGATCATTCTATACTTCAGGCACTACTAAAAGAAATGTCATGGATACATTATTTAGTGTTTTAACACGCAAAAGTTAACTATCTGATTTGGAAACACAAGTTATGAGACTTTTGACTGAATTTTGATCCTGGCTACATTTACACATTTAAAAGTTTGAAGTATAATTTTTACAAACTACAATTCCTCTGATTTCAGTTATTTTTAATGTGATTTCTGACATGTTTTCCAAAAGCTGCATATTGTCCATGGGATACAAGATTAAATTTTTTGCTTATAATTGCACCTTACAATTTTTTCATAGTTCTAGCTTGAATAGGTAAGACTTGTGTGTAAAGATAGAAAGAAAAGACATGTTTATTCTAAAAAAGGGGAAATTCAGAGAAGAGAGGATCTGGGTATGAATAATTTTTTTCCTGTAAATTTACCTCTGGATTTCCTCTGTGCAATTATTTTTTGAGAAAAAGAAGTGAACTTTTGAGAATGGCATTTAAGGGACAGTTGGGGGGAAATGTGAAAGAGTGGCTCTACTTGTAGGAAGAAAGGGCAAAAGAGAAGATGGTAAAGGAAGAAGAGAACTGCATGCAGAAGATATCTCAGAAAAATGGCACCTGTTGCTATTAACAATGGGGAGAGGATGAGGAATTAATCATTTAAGATCACAGAGTCCAGCTGAAAAACAGAGGGAGGGAGATATAGTAACCTCTCTAAGCAACTTAAAACAGAAAACAGATTATCCTCTACAGATCAGCATAAGTCACAAAATACTGTAGATAGCCTTTAATTCCTAAAAGCAGAGGATTTAATAGCAAGAGGTATAGCTGGCATGTTCAGACACAGTCACATTTCATCACTGTGATCTTCCCTTCTTCATAAAGAAGGCACCTTAGCTTGTAAACGTGGTTCCCCCAACCAGTCTTCACAGGCAGAAGTGCTGCAGTAAAATGCTAACATGTCTTGTACTTGAAGTGCTTCCTTCTACATGGCCATAATGAGAATTCTGCATATAGGAGTTTCTCATTTACTCTTACCCTGAAGCATAACATAAGCACTGTGGCGATGTTGTTAAACACGGCATGTTGTTACTACTGTGAGCTGCTTTCTGCTTACCAGTTCCATGGGTGAAAAGTAACGTTCCCTCAGAAGGTTTCTTGTTCAGTATATCAATTGGTCACAGAGAAATCTTGAGAAGAGTTATGACAAGGCATACTAATAAAAACCCTAAAACAGACATACTAATAAAAAACACCAAAACATAATTGCTGGCATCCAGCCTTACAGTTCAGTGTGGGAAATTCTTCCTGCAGGATGGAGGGAGAGTACAGCTAACTCCTATACAGCAGCTCTTTACATATATGAACATAATTACAGTTAGTTCATATCTTGTTGGAAGTATAGTTTGTATCAAGTCTTGGCTCTGTTCCACTTTTGCTGTTTTCTTTATGAAAAAAATAAATGTGTGTGGCCGTAAGTTAAATTTATCTTATAAATACTTGTGATTAAAATCGACCCTATTTGCTTGTGTGCCAGAATAGTCCCAGCAGGGGAATTTTGAGAACCCAGATTTATTGCTTTGGCTCCTTGATTCTTCTGCTCCTTCAGCTCCAACCAGGGCTCTGGCCAAACACGAGCTGGAATAGAGTAGAGAGCATTTCTGCTGTGTGATCAGGTACGTGGTGCTAGCAGGGACAGCTGGCAAAGTCACTGGGGCTCTTGGCTTTGTACTAGGGACAATCCTCATCTGATGGGAAAATGTAGCCAAATTATGCCCTGTTTAAATTACTGCTGGCTGAGCAAAAAGCAATATTGCCCTCCTGCAGTATGGCATTTGGTCCCTGGGAATTTTAGGGTGGTGAGAAACACAGTGTAGTAGGATGTTTTGGTTTGGAAGGAACTTTAATGATATCCATGGGCCGAGACACCTTCCACTAGATGAGGTTGTTCAAAGACCTGTCCAGCCTGGCCTTGAACACTACCAGGGATGGGGCATTCACAACTTCTCTGGGCAGCCTGTGCCTCATCACCCTCACAGCGAAGAGTTTTTCCCTAGTATCTAATCCAAACCTGCCCTCTCAGTTTAAAGTCTTTACCCCTTGTCCTATCACCACGTGCCCTTGCAGAAAGGTAGCTGAGCTACACTGAGTTCTTCTGATGCCATACAACTCTGTTATCCCAGGCTTTGCAAGTTGAATAGTACCCTAAAAATCCCTGTTTAATTCACTATTTATATTGTTCCCCTCTCAGAGGTGTCTGCAGTGCTGGGCACCTGCAATGCATTGTACTAGGCTCATTTGAAGCTTGAATAGCTCATGAGGGTCAGCAGCAGAGTGCAGGCTTTTTCACCCCTTGAGCAATGAAGCATTGAGTAAAAGTTATTATAACCAATTAGTGGTGGCATTATTATTACCAATTAGTAGCTGTATGAAGCAAATCATTACTCTTAGTTCAGTTATTAGCATCCAGGTGTTCATGAAATGTGCCATGTGCAGCCAGTGTTGTACCTCAGCAGTCACTGTCGAATTTGTCACTGAATTTGTGATGTCTCTCCGCAAGGGGGTTGTCACCCCCCCCCAAAAAAAAAAAAAAAGAGAAAGAAGAAAAGAGAAAAAAAGAAAAAAAGTGTGTTTGTGTTTGAAGTCAGCTTGTAGGGCTTTTTTGGTTGATGCCAGTGTTGTGGACCTAGTGAGTGAATAAAAAAGGACATTTAGTTCTCTAGACCAGCATTCAAAAACCTTAAATATAGCAAATTCATGATCCATGATGCAAAGCAAAAAACTAGAATTCCAGTTTTGTTGTTGGTTGCCTCTTCAATCGTGAGAACAAATTGACTATGCCAGAGAAGGGGAGTTACAGTAAAATTACTCTTGACTGCAAGTATTGTTTCTCTAGGACTCCTGTTTATATAACCCTTAATAATCACTGTTTCCACACAGCCATTAGTTTTATAGAATGGCTTTACAGAAGACAGTTTAGACAGCATGTAACATTAATTGAATTCTATTTAAGAGCTTAATTGCACTTTTTACGTTTTTTAAAATTAAAGAAGTTAAGGGGGAAAAAATTCTAATTGTGTCTTGTGTCACTTCCTTACTGAACTACATATTTAACTTTCATGCATTTTTCAGGGAGATTCATAGCCGTAGCTCCAAATACACAAAACAAGTAAAAAATAAGAAAGGTAAGCATAGCTAATAAAATTCCAGTACAGTAAATACTTTCTGCATAGAATTGACTTTTTTTTGTGTAATTGGAATAGGCATCAGAAATATTTTTGTTTTCTGGAGAAAAAAATAAGGGATTGGAGTGCTGTTTTCTCTTTCGGTGATTCAGATGTCGTCTGATTTTCAATATTAGTGAAGAAAGGATTTGGCATTTTCTTTGAGGTTAGTGTAAAGGAAATGAATTGTAGGATAGCATCCATCAGGGTGCTTCGAGCACAGCTGGGCAGGGACATCTGGTGGTGCAGTGAAGGAATCATTGAACACTTGCAACTGGAAGTGCAGTTGCATTGGAATGATTAAGGCAAAAATGTAATTATGGTCATACTGTGATTACTTTTCTGTTCTGATATTATTCTAGAAACACTTACATGCATGTTTAGATGGCGGTTTGTATATGGTTTTAATTTACTGGAAAAGTAGAAACTGAAGCCCTATTCATGAGTTGGCAGCTTGCAGGCGTAATGTGTTGGACACCTTTCACTAAATGGTCATTTAACCTACAGTGAGCTTCAGGGTTAAAATCAAACTTACGAAACTGGACCGTGGTTCTGTGGATGGAATGGGGTATATGTTAAACCTGTGCATTTGGACTCTGGACTTCTGTCAGTGATTCACTGTGATCTCTGGGCTAAGCTGATTTGAGTTGTTTTAGTCCATCACTTAGTTTTCAACCCATCTTTGAGTCCATTGTTCTGTAAAAGTGCTGTGACAGTGTTTCAGCTTCTGAATTGTATGTATGGGTAAATAATCATAAAAAAAATTACTACATATCTTTGGTTTCAAAGTTCTGTGTTAATTAAAGATACAATGAGCAATTTTCTTTGTATGTATTTACCTTGAACCTCCACAGATCATAAATATGTGACCAGTATTTTAACTGCAGTCATTTTAAAAGACAAACTCTTTGCAATTAATTTTTTGGTTCTGTGTGTAACTGTGCACATGCTGACAAAACCAAGTCCTTGGAAACATATGTGTTGAAGTTCGTAACCTTGGGAAGAATTTCTCAGGAGTGTTTAGTGCTCTGATGTCTTACCATATCTGCACCAGACACTCCTCTGCCAGGACAAAGCAAAGATGTTCATTTGTGAACATCTTTGATCTTGATATGTTTCTCATGCTGTTTGAGTATATCCAGCCACTGGTGGTACATGTTGACCATGCATGGAGCCTTCTGGGAGATGGTGTCCTCTGCTCTTGAAGCGTGTGGGCACAGTTCCTCCAGGAACAATGTGGTCTTTGCAGGTGGTATGCAAAGGGTTGTCATCATCTGCTTACTTTTACAAAGCTTTTGCAACTACTGTCCTGACTTCCCTTAGAGTAGGTATGCTCTTGAAATGGTGGTGTTGATAAGTTACTAGTTTGTGCTTTGTGTATTGTGTCAGGAATGCATTTTTATCATGTATTCCCCATACAATTCTATGAAAAGAAGAGGGGAGAAGACACAAGTATCTCCTCTCTCCTATGCTACCAACATGGTTTTTCAGGAGGAATCAGTAGCAGCTGCAAGCTTCAGCTCCTGTCATTGTATCATGAACAGGAAAAAAGTCAATAACCTAAATCTTTCCTAGCCAAATATGGGCTTCTTCTCACTGTGGTCATTCTTCACACAAGGAACCCTATAGGTGGTAAGAACAGAGATATATATATATACATACACACTATCAAGCTTCGAATCAGAGCAACCACTGACTGTATAATTGAAAAACGGGGACGTTCACATTAAGAGTCTTCTTTAAGTGAGAAGCTGCAGAGATCAGCACTTTGCACTATTCCCTGCAGCTTTTCACAAGAAGGGTGGGTGTTTCATTGGGATCCAACCCTCCTTTCTCTCCTTGCAGTAAAACTTCTGTTTTGTTAAACTCATCATGATTACTTTTCCATAAAGCAACATGGCATCTTTCATTGTTGCCCTAGTGGTTCTGTTACCATCCTTTAAAAATTTCTCCACTCTTGCTTTGGATAAAAAGGAGAAGCACTGGCATTTGATGCTGTATCCTTTGTTTCAGAGATGTCCCAGGGCTGTGGTGACAACAGGCAATCAAGGATAGTCACAGAGTTATTGCAAGCGTGCTGGTTTTTGTTAATGAAAAGCTGGTGTTCCTCTGCAGCCCTTCTATGCCATATTTAATCTGTAACACTTTACATTGCCAACAGCCCATTATAGAGAAATCGTTGGTTTTGTCTTTCAGGTGCAAAGATGGCTTGAAAGGATTTACATATTCTGCGCTAAAGTAAGTAAAGTTTCTGTGTCTATTTAAGACAAGATTTTGAGGAAGCATGCACACTGGCATTGTAAGAAAAGAGTATTCCTAAGATAAACCATGCTGCTCTAAAATTTTTCCAGCTTTTGGGTATACAGCATATTTTGAAGAAGACATAATCGTAGAACCATTTGGGTTGGAACAGTTCTAAGATCATCCAGTCCAGCCGTTGATCCAACACTGCCAGGTCCACCCCTAAACCATGTCCCCAAGTGCCACATCTACATGTCTTTTAAATACTTCCAGGGATGGTGACTCCACCACTTCCTGGGCAGGTTGTTCCAATGCTTGACAATCGTATCAGTGAAGACTTTTTTCTAATACCGATGTAAAACCTCCCCTGGTGCAGATTGAGGCAGTTTCCTCTTGTGTGCTAGCAAGAGAG
The DNA here is from genome assembly GCA_013397075.1 of Rhabdornis inornatus. Taxonomy (NCBI): domain Eukaryota; kingdom Metazoa; phylum Chordata; class Aves; order Passeriformes; family Rhabdornithidae; genus Rhabdornis; species Rhabdornis inornatus. The sequence continues at coordinate 568,835 of VWZS01004485.1, read as the reverse complement.
AAGTCCCTTTGTAGTTGGGACTGTTATTAAAGGAAACTCAGACATTTGATTGCATGTTTTTGAAGGAACACTAATATTCTGTCTTTCTAAAACTGGGATTCATGATAACCCATGTTTTCCTGGAAGCAAATGGCTGCTGTGTTTTTACCTGGAGCTTATTTACTGCATTACAGAATGACAGTTTTTATATCTTCATTACCCTCAGCAATACTGCCAAGGTACAATGTAACTTGGATTATAGTGCATGGTGTTAGGAAATATCTTGCAATTGTGTCCTCCTTTGCCCTTGATACACAGTAATTCTACACCTAAGATGAACCAATATATTGACAATACCAACTTCTGGGTGACGAAAGAAGGCTGAAGATTAAGCCAAGCAAAACAAAGTTGATGCTTTTGGTGGGAGCAAAAGCATTTTGAAGATTCTGCAAAATAGATATTTTATAAAAATATTGTAGTAATTATCAATGTTTATGTAACCCCATTTTGCTGGAGATAATGAAGATATTTCAAGTGCCTTTTTATAGTCTTTCTTAATGTTCTTCCTTTGTCTGAGAGGTGGACTTCCCTACTAATGTTTTTGTTTTTAGTTTTAAAAAATTCCCGTCATCAATTCTATCCTCTAGCTGAAATATATCTTTAAATATATGTCAGTGGAGTGATCTTCTCTGAAGAAGTACGAGGTTTGGCAGATGTATAAGATGGGTTTTTACAGACCTGGGAGTAACTTAAATCTAGTCTAAGACTTAGAGGCTTATACAGGACTTTGTGTATTTCTTTGAGTTATTTATGTAATTGCTTTGTTCTGTTTTGCTTTTTTCTTTCAGGTTCATTGTAGGGAAAGAAGAAATCCCCACACATTCTTTTTCACCTGAAGCAGCATTTGCAAAAACAGATAGAAAAATCAAGCATAGTGAAAAAGTATCACAGCCAATGAACATACTTGCACTAACAAAAAAGCTCATGGACAAAGTGTGAGTGAAAAAAACCAAAAGAAAAACAAAACAAAAAGAATCGTTATTATATAGAGCACTTTAATGTCTGTTATTTGTATTTGACAATGTTTTCTAATACTTCTGCTTTGCATTTCAGTGTTCTTCTATTTCATTTTTACTAGGTGGTTAATAGTGGCAAATGATGAACTCTTGTGAAAGCAAAACTTGAAGACCTATATGTCATAGCTATGACTTGCAACATGCAGTTGTCTAACAAGGGAGAGCAAATTCAGTCCATGATGAGTGCAGGAGTTGCTTTTTCTGCAGTTTTCTGCAAAACCAGTTCATGGCATAGTTCTGCTGGAACTAGTGGTACTTAAGGAGAAAAACTGCACAGCAGCAGACCTTACTTATGTCACTGTAAGTGACCATTACATCGTCTTTTGGGGGACCTGCATCCCTGTATTGCATAAAGGAGAACTACCTAAAAATAGGATTGATGGTATATGGGCTGCCTTTGCTATGGGAGATAGGAAATTGCGAAGCAAAGAGTGAGTCTAAAACTGTTTTTCACAAGGTCAGATCTAGACATCTGAAGTTAGGCAAGGTAGGTGCCCCCCCTGTCTACAGGATCCAATTCACTATCTTTTAGTATGAGCTTAAAGAAGTGAGAGCAGTGAGCTTTTCAGTCTGATTTGTTCAGATGATTTACTTCTGCTGTGAGTGATTCCTCTGCTTCAGGCACTTTGGATAACACGTGCAGTCATTCATTTACAGGGAAGATGGAGTAAAAATTGGATTAGGGGTATGTTCACATGACACCTATGAATCATCTTCACTTCCACTGACTTCTTCAAGAGCAGTTTTATGACCAAATCTCTACCTGCTGTCTTCCAAGTGTACTCAAAGTAGTGGCTTATTTTACTTGCTCAGATGATGAGCAAACATGAAGTGATCCCCGTCACATGGTGACTTCCTATGATTTGCTGTGGGCTTTAGATGAAAAACATGAGGGAAGTCATCAGCGGTTTTTCAGGCATGACTGTATTAGATAGCAGAAGACCTACAAGGAAAAGACACCTACAGCCATAATCAAATTATTTTACCTGAATTGCATATGCCTGTTTTGTCTTAAATTGCTGTTATTCAGTTTGCTAGAGATAGTTCTTAGCTCTTCTGTTGTTGGTTAAATACAAAGATTGAAGATGGAGAAGAACATTTTTTTCTTTAAGATTTTGAAACTCCCAACTCAGACTTTCAGCAAACTTTAAATGTGGAGTTTTTATGCTCTCACTGGTTTCTCTTCCATATGGTTCTTTTCAATATAATTGAGTCTAAATGCCTGTAACCTGAGCACATTCTCATTACAATTTTTGCTACATAAACTGACCTCACAGATGATTTATGGCCATTAGACTTTATAGTACACGATTCAAAACTTCCAAGATATTTGACATAGTATATAAATTGTGTAATTTATTTTACATTAAATCTTAAATACTTGGATATAGCAAAATATAATGTTCAGGCCTGGTATGACATTACTTATTTTAATTCTACATAATGCAGGGCTAGAAACTGTACAATCCCCACATCCCACCAGCCCAAGCTAGTCTGTTTTAAATGCTCAAGGTCAAATTCTCAGTCCAAACAAAGAGCTACATAAAAATCTACACTGCAGAAGAAATATCCCAAAAGTGAGAGGCTTGTAAGTGAGAGAAGTCTCACAGGGTGTTTGTATGATCTACATTGCCCTTCAGTGACCCTTACAGTGGTGTGAAAGATGAAAGGACACTGGTAACATATGCTTGCTCAAATATCCTTCCAGAACCATGGAGCAGATACAAATCAGGAAAGGTCCCATCACTTCTCCTTGTTGACCACAGCAGAAAATTTGTTATTTGATTTAGCATTTTACGTGTAGCATGGCAAGAGGTTGGATCCAAATAAGCGTGCAGACACTTTTTTCTTGGTGTACAATGAAGTATTGTTAGTTTTTATTGTCTTTTTATGGCATCATAAAAGTTCACAGTGCCCTTCAGTGGGTAATGGGGAGAATGAGTGCTGGGCAAATAGCACTTTATGTATTTTTAGGCAAGAAAAATTTATGAAGTCTCCTGTCGCTGACACTGAAAACAGCTACGAGTTAATACGTGTTTCATTATGCTTTTTGCAGGTGCAAACATGGCCCAAGGCATAGATGCTGTAAACACTATGGAGATAATTGCATCTCATACTGTATTAAAGTAAGTGCAGAAAAAGTTCGATTGACAAACTCTGGCAAAGAGGGGGTAAAAGTCTGTAGTCAGGAAAAGCATATGCTTAGGAAGTGAGAAATGAGCCTGTTACTCATTCTTCTTCTATTGAAAATGTGACAAGCCAGAAAACAGATTTTCTCAATTTAAGATGGGGTGGTGGTGGGGTTAAAGTTCTCTGTTCTTTCAGATTAGGTGTAGTGAATGAGTAACATAAAATGTGTGGGAAAAAACGGACTAGCAACAAGGAACTTGTTTAACTATGTGATGCACTTCACGGCTGAGCCCACTTGTGACTCCCCCCTAAATAAAGCACCTGGAATGTGCTGCTGTGGCAGGCGGCCGTGGTTCCCATGCAGCTGCACAGCTCTGGAATGTCACTGCTGGGCACTGCGTGCACTCCTCCAGTCGGTTATTTTGGGGGCTTGGGGTAGTGAGAGATCGGTCACAGTTGTTATGCCCAGGAAGAGCTGTTTATCTCTGGTGGTATAATTCACCCTCCATCATTAATGTGATCAGCTCATTTTTTTTCATAGAATTACTGTGCAGAAATTTGTGTTGGCTGGCTGGAGTTGGCACAGGTGGTACCACCTGCTGTGCCTGTTTTGGGAGTTGGTAACACTCCAGAAGATCCCAATCCCTTAACAGTTGACCTGTTTTTATATATGGAGCAGCAAAAATGTATTTGGGAGTATATTCAGATGCTTTTAATGAATATTACTTTCAAAAATAACTTTTTAAAGTGTTAAAGGAACCTGAGGATGGGGAGGAAGGTGGATATTCAGGAGTATGCATCCTTTTCACTTATTAATTCAGCATCATTTTGTTTTGTTTTATATATCCTTAAATGGAATGAGAGGAGGAAAAATCCTAACTGATAATAAAGCTGAATAAAGACTTGACCTGACAAAAATTACATCTTAAAAAAAAATTTTTCTAAGGCTGTTCTGTCTTTAAAGAAGACAGTTGTGCATTTTTTTGAACCCGTCCTTTGTAGTCTTTTGGTATAAATTATTCTTGACTACAATAATCTAATAAGGAAGATATTGCTGAAGTGGCAGTCAGATTCTCTTATTTCCTGTCTGTTCTGTGACTTTTTATTTAAATTAAAACATGAGTGAAAAAAATTATTTTTATGTATTTATATTTTTAAAGATCCAAAATTCTAAATGTTAATTTCTACAGCTGTTCTTGGAGTTGATCAGTAACAACTGTCAGCTGACATGATTTGAACATGTTTTTACAATTCCTTTTCTGTAGTGGAGCTTTCAAATCTGATAATAATGTGATGAGCTGCTTATTGCCAAAATTTCCCCTCAGTGCTGTTTTCCCTTACCCTTGAACAACTTGTCTTCTCATTAATACATCTGTGCTTTAGCTTTCATTTCCATGCTCTTTTTCTCCTGCTTCACATTTAAATGCACATTAGCTTGTTAGTATCATCATGGCTTTCACATAACATTCAGTAGTGTCATACCACCTTTAAATACTTGAAATGCTTTTGCTTGTAAATGTGTGAAAAGAATTGTGAACAGAAGCAGTGAAACAATATTTTTCTTCTTTTGGATTCCGCTTATTTACAGTGAGGAGCCATTAGCCAGCAGTAGAAGTCCAGTTGTGTGTTTTTTCTGCTGGTGCTGCAGGCAGGGCCAGATAACCCTCCAGATTTACTGGTGACTAGGGTGACCTCAAAGAAAGTCATAGGATCACACAGTGGTCTATGGAATGGAAGGGACCTTAAAGACCATCTCGTTCCAGCCCCCCCTGCCATGGGCAGGGACACCTTTTACTAGACCAGGTTGCTCAACCTGACCAACCTGACCTTGAGCAGTTCCAGGAATGGGATATCTACAACTTCTCTGAGAATATTTTCTTACGATTGTAGTCTCAAAGTTCTGTCTCTTGAAGTAACGTGGGCTACTATATATCCAGAATAAATATTTACTATCTTAATTTATTTTAACTATCTTCACTAATTCCTAATATATTGCAACAGGTTGACAGAGTCTTTGGTATGTTTCTGAACTCTCTTTATGTGCACATGTGCTTTTCTGAATTTGAGTTATAGCAAGTATCTTGAATGTATTATTAAAAAACTCAAAAGCAGAAAGAAAGGTTTATTCAACAAATTCTGGAGATATGTCATTCCACTGTGCTACTACTTCTGGCTGATCTGAGCTCCAACTCAAAATCTCTGGAGAAATGGCTCTTAGCAGAGTTTTCCTTGCTTACTTGTGTTTATTATAATGTCCTGCATATGCTCTGTTGTGTACCACATCCATTCTTATTGGAGGTCTTTTTATGGAAGATAAAAGTTACAATACTCTACATGGATTATAAGATATAATACTTCCTGTGACTGTGGAGAAACCATCTGTAAGTGTGATACGATTTCACGTGGTGGAAGTAATGAGCTAAACAGAAAGATTTTGTGCAGTTCTTGGTATCTCCCGCACATCAACACTAAACCTCAGTCCTTTGGTGCTGGTTCCTCAACACTTCTAGACTGGCTACTAATAGGAATAAAAACAGGGATGTGTTTGAGTGTTTCCAGTTGTAATTTAGATGTTTCCTCACTCCACTGAAGTCACCTTTCCTCGATAAAAACATCCAACATACAATTCTGTTGTTTCTTGTTTTGGGCTTTGTTCATAAATGCTGGGTTTAGGACTTTTTTTTTTTTTTTTTTTAATGGCATGAAGGATTGGAATTTTTTCAACCAAAAAAAAAAGCTGTTGGATCCTTGGATGACTTATTTTCTTCCACTTGATTCTCATAAACCACTTCTTGAGTAGCAGGAAGAGTAATTGCTTCAGGAAGAGTTTATTACTGGATCTTTAACCACAATAAATTTTTATGAGCTTTATGATGCATTATAAAATTCTTTAGGAGGCAAAAATGGTTTGAGTTTCTGAGTCTGAAAGATTGCTCAGTCAAACCTTCTGCCAGATTTCCTTGTCACTGGAATTGTGTCCCTGTTCCTGTAATTGATAAGGTGCCTGCCTTATTTGCAGGTGAGTGCAGAAATAGTTTTCACATAAAGCATCTTCCAAACAAAAACTGGGTAAAATTTATTCTGAATTATTAAAAAAGGTTCACCTTAGGGTAAGAATAATGATAGGAAGCATTGGAGGAAGTTAGAAGAAACTGGGGAGAATAATTTGGGAAAAAAAAGTGAGTGTGGTTTTGTGTTATGTTAAAAAAAAATAACAGATCTTTATCCAAGGTGGAATAGTAAGTAAATTCTTTGGAAGCCATTTTATCTTTTCTCATTAGCTCTGCACATGAACTCCCCTTGAGTTTCTCCCTTTCCCTTCCTGTAGGCATCCCACAACCTCATGTTTGGCTGAGGCAAAATCCGTGAACGTGTGCCAAGCCACCAGGGTTAACTTCTAATTCTCACACTTTCTGAAATTTATTTTTGGTGGACTTTTTCCACCTTACTGTTTTCTCCAGATATTTGAGTGTAGAAGTGCTCTTTTTTTTCCACTGCATTGCTTTCCTCTATAAACCCATTTGTGGTTAAAAGCTGGTCAGTAACCTAGAAATGAAGTCATCAAGACTATTTGAAATGACAGAATTTTGGAGTAGAAGAGAAGGCTCTCTCTTGAGACCTTTCAGAAATTCATAGAAATTAAAGAAGAGTCAATTATCTGTGATTTTACCGCTTTTGCTATTTTACAGGGTTACTGGGAAAAGAAAATTCTTGAGTTTGAAGGTGGAGATTGGATACATTTATGCATTTAACATATTACCTTCAGAGTGGGTTTTAAACTATTCAGTGTCAAAAATAAAGCCTTCTGTAGAAACTTTTGCTTTTCCTTTTTCAGAACTTGTGGTTTCTTACCACGCAATCTCTCCTTCTTCTCTCTAGGGCTTCATTAGGATGTTTAGCATTGGTTACCTGATTCAGTGTTGCCTTCGGATTCCTTCCACCTTCCGACATCTGCTTACACAACCATCACGGCTACTTTCCCTCTTTTACAACAAGGAAAATTTCCAGCTTGGAGCTTTTCTGGGATCTTTTGTCAGTATATACAAAGTAAGTTTATAGCATACGGAAGTGACAAATGCTGTTTTTTATTTCACTTTCCAGAATATCACAAAGAGCCAAGAAGTCAAGCTGCTTAATAGTACTGGTACTGTTTCCTACAGCATGTCACTGACCAATTTTATACTATTGCAGTAATCAAATTGTAAACAGAAAGCTATTCTTCCATTCTATGTGTTTTTTCCATAATTTCTAAATAAACCAGATGGATTTTGCAGCTTGTTTTCAAGATCAGGAGATAGAGAGTACTTCAGAGAAAGTGAATTTAGATTTCAGAGGGATTTGCTGCTCCACGAAAGCATTTTAGTGCAGGCACAAGTAGTGAATGCAGTAGCATCTGTGTTGCCAGAGAGAAGCCATGTGCATTTTGTTGGCTGACATATCTGGAATTCTTACTTGACACTAAATAGCAGGAGACTGCAGAACATATAGTGTGTAGCTGAGGAGACATTGCACTTACTGCTTGGAAATCTATTCTTTCTACCCCATTATAAGATGACAGATTGTGAACTGATATGCATTCATACAGCATTGTTGGAATTAATCAAATTATGTTTATTTATGCCAAAAGAGAATGTGGCAAAGCACACACCCTAATGCAGAATATATTACACAGTGCAGTGCTGAAGTGTCTTTTGCACTTTTGTATTCTTAATCACATGGCATTTTTCAATTACCACTTGCTCTGCAAATCCAAAAGCATGCTGTGTTATTCAGGGTAAATATTATTTACTGAAAAATAAAAAAGGAGGTCTTACACATAAGCAAAACAGCGTTTCACTTGATTAGTGATTAAATTGAGAGACAAGAATTTATAGGTTACAGAGTCTAAAATTTTTGATGATAAAGTGCAAATGAGCTGTTCAGAGTTGGCTTGAAAATAAAATTTTTGCTTAAACTTTAAGAAAAAAGCCTTTAGAGAAGAAAAGCATTTAAATTGCAAAAGCTAAAAAGATTTTTATGTGTTTAAAAGCTCCAATTGAGAGGTGCAATTCAGCCCAGTGGATACGCATTTTATGAGGGTGGCATATGCTGACCTTTATTTACTATTTTTAAGTATGTACTGGGTACTGCTGAGGCCACACCTCAAATCCTGTGTTCAGCTTTGGGCCCCTCACTACAAGAAAGACATTGAGGGGCTGGAGCGTGTCCAGAGAAGGGACCGGAGCTGGGGAAGGGTCTGGAGCACAAGTGGGATGGGGAGCGGCTGAGGGAGCTGGGGGTGTTTAGCCTGGAGAAAAGGAGGATCAGGTGGGACCTTACTGATCTCGACGACTGCCTGGAAGGAGGCTGCAGCCAGGTGTGATTTTACATTTCCCTTACAAGACTCCTACAGTGGGAAAGTTTGCCTCCTCACTTATCAATTAAATTGCCTTTTATAGTTACCACCTTACCAGGTAGAAGAATGCATTATCCCTGGAAGTGTTCAAGGGCAGGCTGGATGGGGCTCTGAGCACACTGGTCTAGTGGAAGGTGTCCCTGCCCATGGCAAGGGAGATGGAATGAGATGATCTTTAAGGTCCCTTCCAACCCAAACCGTTGTATGATTCTGTGATTATGGGTAGTATTGCACTACACTCTTAATTCATACTGTGTGCTGTATTACTAGCTTAGAGGGAATACCTCCAGTCTGTGTGTCATAAGGAATAAGTAGGGCTAAGCCTGCATTCTGTTCACCTGCAGGGTACAAGCTGCTTCCTGCGCTGGGTCCGAAACCTAGATGATGAGCTTCATGCGCTTGTAGCTGGTGAGTCCATGGAAATTTTGTGTTGTGTGTGTTGGGACTCTGTAAGTATTCCTCTTGTCTGTCCTGCCATTCCCTTTTCAGACTTCTGTGATGAAAATAGGACTTTTTTTCCTATTCCTTTGTACATCAAGGTTGTGTCAAAGTGGCAGCGATGTTTCAAGTAGTGTCAAAGGAAGAGTTACAATTAAAATTGTAAGTCAAATTCAGTGAAATATGGAGTTTATGGTCAGCTCCAAGGACAGTATATTACTGTGTGCATAAATATAAACTTGTCCTTTAATTTGCAGCTGTGGAGATGTGAGATGAAAACACTGACTCTGCCATATGTGACAGAATACACATTGGGCTCCACTGGGTCCAAAGAAAGATGCTTTGGCCATGAAATTCGTGTGGTGGTGAGGCCCTTCCCTCATGTGCATCTGTCATGTGTTGGAACTGCAGAGATCTCTCATCCCACAAAAAAGGGAGAAATTTGATAGTGTGCTCCTGAGCACTGAAGTACAGATTTGTTTCAGCTTTCTGAAACTTTCTCTTTTTAGTGATGCAAACCATATTTGGATGGGCAGCAAAAGAACATCACGGAACTGTGCTGTCTTTAGCAACAGAAATAAATAGTCCTGTGCAGTGTTTGTTGGGCTGACACACAACAGCGGCCTTAACAATGAAAATCACAACCTTAACAATGCTTTTCTAATTGTTACAGGGTGTCTAGCAGGAATTTCTATGATGTTTTACAAAAGTACAACTATCTCTATGTATCTGGTGTCTAAACTAGTAGAGGTAAGTTGTTACCCTCCTAAAAGAGGTCTTCATTTCATATGTTTTTTCAAGGTAGAAGAAAAGAAAATTAACTTCAGGGGTTTTGTCAGGCAATTCCAGTAAAATACAAAGTTGTATGGTGATGGTGTTTCAATACATGTGTGCCAAGAGGCAGTGCTGCCATGTGGTCTCATTTCTTTCTTTCTTTCTTTCTTTTCTTTGGCTCATTTTATATGTCCTTATACACTGATCTTCATGTATGTTCTCCATGAATTCTTTTAATCTCCTGACAACTCTTTGCTTTGTAGTTTTTTCAGATTTTTTAAATCAGAAAGTTCCAAGAATGTCTATTCTGCCAGAAACATAAATCAGACCTAGTCCTTAATTGCAGATTTATTGCCAAAAGCTACAGCTTAACTTCCTGCCTTTGTTCCCTAATTTTGGCATTCAACAGTCTAAGATAACTGAAAATAGCTTAGGTTTTAGTCTATAGCTGAAGTTGTTTGTCAGTGTACTACAGCTGATTGAATTCCCAGCTTTGGAACGAACTTTGTTCTAATTACTATTCTTCAGGCTTGAATTATTTCTCTGAACTTGTTAAAATTAGGAGCCCAGGGAAAAAAAATAATTACAGAGTTTGGGTATGTTGATTATACTTTTCTAACCAGCATTTGATTTCTTACTGTGATTTTTCCAGAAAATTGAGACTTAGTCATGGTTAAATCGCCAGCACTACCATTGGAATGAGTTGATAATGTTCTCTCACTATGCATCATACCTAAATCACAAATTTCTCCTGCAGACTTTGAAGGCCTTTTTCTGTAGTGATATTTATCCACCTCCGTTGCCAGAGCAGAATTCATTTTAAAGAACAAAAAAAGAAGAAACTTTTTTTTGTTACACATGAAATTAAACATAAAAGCGGAAGATACTCTCTGTTCCTCCTCCTGGTTATCCCAGACCAAGCTCTGAAGGCAGCAAGTATTGATCATATAAATGCAAATCTGAGTTATCCATATTGACTTTTAGAACAGCAGTTGTAAAAAACAGTATTATCTCAGTATTATCTTGTATTGCTGATGGTTTTCTCTGGACTTTGAGACATCGTGGCTACAGTGAAATAAGAAAAGCGCTATGTGTTCTTTCTTTCTTTCTTTCTTTCTTTTTTTTTTTTTTTTTTTTTTCTTTTTTTTTTTTTTTACTACTTTTATCATCTTATGCAAGCCAAGGGTAACTGACCAAAGAGGCGTGTGCTGCTTTGCAAGGTCAGGCTGTGCTCAGGAAAATAAACTGTACATGTTTTCTCAGAAAGTAAAGTATGTGATTTCAAGCTGTTCAAGAACAGTGAATATTCACTTTGTTGGAATAGCTATTGCATTGTTCTTTTGCTTTTTTAAAATGAAGAATTTAACAGAGAAAACTTTCCCCTTTTTGTCTTTAGATTCAGTAACACCCAAGCTGTTCTGTGCATTAATCACCTCTTGTTAGGTTGACCTTGTGCAACTTCTATAATCTATCCTATTCAACGTCACATTTGTGGGCATATAAAAATATAAAGTTAACATGTTTTTGTTAAAAGGTAAAATAAAAAGATGTTTTGATTTTGTTGCATTCAACATTTTTTGTTTATTTTTACAGACTATATACTTCAAAGGCATTGAATCAGGGAAGGTTCCCTATTTTCCTCATGCAGACAGCATCATCTATGCCATTTCCACATCAATATGCTTTCAGGCAGTAAGTATGTTCTCTAAGAGAACATGAAGTTCTTTAAATCAGATGTTGAATGAAAAGAGGAGCACAGGGAGATAGTTCTATAGAAAAGATGGTGAGATATAGTGATTCACAGCATCTTGCTCCTGCATCCTGGGGCTCCTTCATCCTGGTTTTGAGTGTCACTGTGGGAAGGTCATTTCTAGGACTCAGTTTCTCCTGTGTTTATAGCTGAATACATATACAAAGCATTGAGTTCTTTGGAAAGAATCTTAAAATGCACTCACCGAGAAGATGTACATTAATGTATGAACTTCCATGAGCATGTGAAAGGACGATTTTTCAAGGAGGCAAACAGTATGATACAATATTTTATGGTTTTTAAAATCAACTGAAAGTTGCCACTGACTTAAATTAATATTGCCTAGTTGAAAAAAACTGAAAAAAATAGTAAAAACTCTGAAGTGTTACATTTGAGACAAGCTGTAGTTACCATCTTTTGCACTTCTCAAGTTAGCTACATGCCTTTACCCTCAGTCCTTTTGTCGCCTGCCTCAGCAAGAAAAGCGACTTTTCAGTGCTACCCAAATAGCTCTACTATTCTACTACATCTCACCATTTCTAGACATTCTGCTGAAACATCCCTGCATGAACTGCATATTCTCTGGACCTCCATGACTGTGACATTTTTTGTGTCCCCCAATAAAGAAAATATAAAATTGCCCTAAAGCAATCTTCTGCAGTCTTGTGCTTAACAGAACATTTAAGAAACACTCCTCCTCCTCATTGTTCCCATGTACTTGGGAATACCTCTAAGTCTAGTATCAAAGTGAATTGATATTTTAGTGCCTGGGATGTGCCTGAAGGTTTCCAAAATACTGCTGTCAGGGACAGTCATGTGAGACTAACAAACAAAAAGTTCAAATGAGAAAATAAGGGTTTCTTGGTTACTTAGTAACTAATTGGAAAACAAATGTAGGGCTAGAAACAAATTGCTAGGTTTAGCAGGAAGAAGGAAGGAGAAATGAAAAAAGGATCTACGCTGAGATGTTTGTTATTTGCTATATTTCTAAGTGACCCACAAAAGTCATGGAATAGAGAGAAGGCATGGATTTTGGGTATATGGCATTATTGAAGATAATTTAATATGAAATATAAATATGGCTACAAGAAATGGTGGATCACAAAATGCAGAAGGGATAGGGGCTTAAGCAGGAGGTAAATTTAGCATCCACCAGTCCACAGTCATGTACATAGGAATGATTGTTGTTGCTTTCTCTGCAGCGAGATGTAAGTTAATTGTCACCACTGGTAAAATATTGTATTCTGGGAATACCAGTCTGTGCTGGTGGTGGTTATACAGAGCATTGAATTCAGCAGAGGGCAGTAAAAATGAGTTCCATAACAATCCTTTTGCTGATTTTGGCAACCTAATGTAGCAGATGAAGCTTTTGCCTAACACTGTCAGCTGGCTCTGACAGAATCCTCTCCTTGCAGGCTGTCATGGAAGTTCAGAACCTGAGACCTTCATACTGGAAATTTCTTTTACGACTAACGAAGGGCAGGTATGTGCTCAGGGGTGTGTTATGGCTTGTCTAAACCTGTCACTGATCACACTCAGCTTTCTCTGTCATTCACTGCCAACAGCAGAGCCCTAGAAGTACATGAGGGCTAATTTCCTGTGGATTTACTTTGCTTTTCAAACGGTTTCCAGTACTCTTGAAGTTCTTTGCTGATGAAGTGACATTGCTGGGTTTAGTGTAATGACAGGAGCAGACTTAACTCTAGTGAAGACTATTTAGCAGATGAGTGTTTTACTTGAAGTCTTTTTAGTTTAGTTTAGTTCATATGTTGAAGAAACCACTTAGTATGTACAGTGATTAGCAACATGATATTACTATGGGTTTAAAAGCATTACTAGAAATGTCAGAATATCTCCTAAGAATATTTGAAAGTTTCAGTACATTTTTATAACTGTTTCAGTTGGGAAAGGATTTTTTTTTTCTTGGAAACCTAATGAAAAATTCTTACTGATCATAATCATGAATATACACTGGATGTAATATCATACTGGATGTTTTTCCTGTTTGCTGCAGGAATCTAAAAATCTTTCTTTTAAAAATAGATCTTGCTGTAACTGACTTACAAAATTACAGTTTAGTGAAATGTACACTGTTACACTGGTGCAGTGTGTGGCAGGAACAAGGCATCCAAATCTTGATCAGTTTATGAATGGGGTTATAAAAGGTAATGTTTCTTGTGACAACAAACTCTCCAGGCTGTAAAAATAGAAGTGAAATCAGAGGCCAGTCCCTGGAGCATGTTGAACCTACACTCCCTGGTACACACAAGGTGATTGAATACATTGCTAGATTTAGTGGGAAATTTTCCTTGGGATGCCTGGAGGCAGTCCTCAGGCAACCTCTGAGGCCATACAAACATGATACAGGGAATGATGTCAGTGCAGATGTCCAATTTTGGCTGCACTTTTTCATTTTGTTCTAATCCTAAGCTTGCCTTAGTTTAAAGAGATGAAGGAATAGAAGTTCTGTTCTGCTCATTTATTTTTTCTGAAGCAAACCTCTGTAATAGTAATTTTGACACTCTCTTCATAAAGGCAATTTCTTTTGACATTTCATACACTTTTCATTCTATAGTTGTGAAGAACAACAAAATGGAAATAGGTTGTAGCACCCATAAAATTGGCATCCAGACTTGGGCAGGCAGAGTCACAGTTTGCTCTGCTGGAGTGAGAGAGAACAGTAGTATAATTTGGTTTGAATTTTTTTGTGAAATTAAAAGCAGAAGGGGACTCTTCCCCTTTTTCATAAGTTGCATTATTTGAAGTACACTTGCACAAACACTGTTAGCCACATTTTTCAAATGCATTTCTTTTTTAAAATCTTTATTGCCTGAGGTGAAAAACTTCCAATCTCCCAACAGTACAGGTTGAAGACTATATGTCACAGATTTTCATAAACTTTCATGTCATGAAATAATTTTACTTTTTTGTAAGTGAGTTATGCATTCATTCTTTCTTGTCTTTTCTTTTTCAGGTTCGCTCTCATGAACAGGAAAGTTTTAGATGTGTTTGGTACAGAAGCATCTAAGAACTTCAAGGATTTCACGCCTAAGCTTGACCCAAGATACACAGTTGTGCCACCAGAGCTACCACTGGAGCTGTCTTGAACACAACAGTGTGGCTCGTCATCGGATGTGATCAGCATTTTGTCCTGAAAAGTTAATTAACTTGACAGTCGTATATATGGAGGAGGGCTAGGGCTCCACTTCAGTATTACTTCAATGAGAAATGCTTTTTACCAATCAGAAGTACTGAAGCTTTGCAGGGAGGTGTGGCTTAGTGATTAAGCCCCTTCCATAAGCAGAAAACATTTCTGGATTACTGTAGTTGGTTGACAGTATGGTAGAATCCTGAATAAATTAAACAAATGAGTAATATATTTAGAGAAGAGAAGTAAAACATAAATATGCTTCATAATTTCAAAAATTCCATAGTTCATACCAGTAGAATATTTCTTGGTAAAACTAAAATTAATTCTTAATTTAGAAAGGAAGACAACTGTCATAGTTTAGGTCCAAAATTTTACCTGGTCTTAAAAATATTGCAGTCTGGTGAAAATGCCTCCCTGGTTTTCTAAATTGCGTCACTGATTTGTCTCAAAAGAGCCACCACCCCCTCATTAGTTAAAATTAGGGTATTTTTACACAACTGTGGTTGCAAAATAAAGCATTCCTTAGGAAAAGAAAATGCATATTGATTCAGGAATCACATTCCAGGGCTGTAAATTCTGCTGATGGCACAGATAACAGACAAGGAAAACAAGAAGGCAGTACCGGTGGCTGCTGCGTGCCGAGGAGCAGCGGGTGTGGTGGTCAGCATCTGCCAAGTGGAAAAGGACACAACTGGCAGAGGAAGGAATGAAACGTTCCAGCCTCTGAGATGGTGCTGGAAACAGCAGACAGTTACAAAAATAAAAAAGCCAAGAACAAAACAAAACAAAGCAAAACACACCCCCTCCCCAGCTAAAATATACTGAAGCAAAATGTTTCTTTTTGAAAGGGTTTGACATTGTCGCCTTAGATGGCATCGCGTTGTTTGTTGGGCTGCAGCACCAGCCAGTGTTTCAAGCATTTCTTTGGAAGAGAGCTGACCCCTGAGGTTAGGCTGTTACAGAGAACAGTTTTGACAATCATTATTAGTCTTTATTCCTTGTAATTGGTGAAGAGTGGTTTTCCATTGGGCCATCAGACCCACGACTGGCACAGTTACATTAAATTTGATGTGGTACTCAATGCAAATAACTACCTACACAAAGTCCATCTCATTTTTACTGTACATATTTCTGCAGATTTGTGTTCTAAAGTGAGACCTTGACATGCTATTTGCGCTTTTTTTTCCCTTTGCTTTTTTGGGCTTTTTGAAATTATAACCCGTTCAGGTGATGCTGGATGGTGTTCATTACCCTAGAAGTTAATGAAAAGATGAAGTGTATTCACATAGAACTGAAAAGAGGCGAGATAAGCCAGGGAAATTGCAGTAGGTTGCATGTATTTTAAAAACAATAAAAAAAGAAGAAATCAGTGTTTTATTGGAAGTTTTTATCAGATAATATGAACTGGACTAATTAGTAGACTCTTTGTCTTGTAACACTGTAATCCTACCCCAGCCATAAGCATATTTTAATTCCAATTAGCTGAATTTCTTAATACCGAATATACATTAATTTTTATCAGATTTATTGTCATGAAAATTTTACCAAATTCTGCACAAAATCTGCTTCTTCATCAGCTACACTAACAGTGATGTTTCGTCACTGTTACTAAAGGTGCTTCATCCTTTTAAACAATGGTTGTCCAATTTAGTGTGGATAAAGTTCTGCAAGCTAGTTTGTATGCAATGTTTTGTTGCTTGGAATTATATTAGAATTCCTCAAGAGGAAATAAAAGTTAATTGAACAAGAACTTTAAAAGGATTGTAAGAGATTTGTAGTGTTTTTCCACTGGAATATGGTCTAAAGTATTTGACCTTATAAAGTCTGAGATGTTATATATTTCAGGTGTATATTAGGACTCACACACTATATTATGAATACTTTCTAGTGTAACTATATATACCATTCTCAAACTTAAAGATATTTTATAGATGGATTAAGTTTCTCCACTGGAATGACAATTGTAATTGTTTCTCTATTTGAGGGGGTTTTTTGGGAGAAGAAATCCAATAACTACATCTCAGCAGCTAAATAACAGTTTTGTCTATGTTTCTCGCTTCCAAAATTCACAGTTCTTGTTTCAAGTTATTGTCATGTAATATAAAGAGAAATTAAAAATTTTTAAATTATTTTTATTCAAATTGAATATATGTAAGAGGAAAAAAAATAAAGTCCTAATGTTCTTCCCAATAATAAACAGTTGCTGCTTTAAAAAGTGACTTTTTTGGCCATGTTGTTAATAAGCTCTCTGGAGCTGTAAGTGAAATGAAGTCATAGTACCATACAGTGGTTTGGGTTGGAGGGGACCTTTCAAAGGCCATCTAGTTCCAAACCCCCCTGCCACGGGCAGAGACACCTTCCACTAGTCCAGGTTGCTCAGAGCCACATCCAACCTGGCCTTGAATGTTTCCAGGAATGAGGCAACCACCATCTCTTTGGGCAACCTGTGCCAGTGCCTCACCACCCTCCTTGTAAAAAGCTTTGTTATACCCAATCCAAGTGGACTTTGGTTCAGTGTGCAGGCATTAGCCCTGGAAGTAATTCTTGATGGTGAAGGAACGTCGGGAATGTGACTGAGCATTTAAATTTGTTGCAAAAGAAAGTCTTAATGCAATGTCAGTGCAGAGGTAACACCTGAGCCATTCAGCTGGCCACTCCAGCTCCACACTTCCGTGGCTAATGAGGTAATGTGAGTTGATGTTACTGTTTCTTTTTTAAACACAGCAAACCACATCTCCCAGTGTCTCAGCAGGGAAGAGCCTCACACCCTGGACTTGATGGTTTTAGAGGTCTTTATCAACCTATGTGATTCTGCATCAGGGTTATGAGACTTCGCTGTGGTGCAGAAGCACAGGACTAGGGGGATGTAGCAAAATGCAGTTCGGGTCAGCAAAGTCATTTTGGTGGCTGTAGCTTTGTGCCTAAATATTGGTCTGGAGGTTTCCATTTCCAGATTGGTTTTCCTATCAACTTGCAGGGGGAAGGTGCCTCACAAGTCACTTCCTTTGACAAAACCAATACATTTTCCCTCACATTCTTTGAGAATGCAACAGAAAAATATGACACTTTTCCTTGAGCTACACAGTTTCATGGGTTTTCTTAGTATTTAATAGCAGATCTTGGATGTTTTAGTTATCCTGTAGATACATTAAGATTTAAGGCAATAAGTTTTCTCCCCATAAGAAGCCTTAAAATTGCCATAGTGGATATACTGGCAAAATTACCAAGTGCTCTCCGTTGCCTTTCGCCACACTGAAATGGGATCACTTGACTCAGGACACAGCACAGCACTCACCTTTTGCAGCTGATGGATTATGTCCTTCCATCTCCATCAAACAGGACACTTGCTTTTCGAACATGCTACTTTGAATGTAGCAAGCAGAAATGTGAATTAGAGCCCACTTGAATCTCAAGGACTATTTTTTTCCCCTGGCACAGGCCAGAGAGATTTCCACTTGCTAATTAAAATAACAGTCAGAAGAATTTTAAACATTAATGCCAAGATTTTACCCAAGGTAGAGGAGTCTGGTTGGAAATCCAGGCAAATGATTAATCTCATGCTGGTGGAATCCAATCGATGTTTTTTCCCTCAGCTGCCACAACAGAGACATAAAAAAATGCTGCTGTGGCTGTTGGAGCAGGAGCTGATGAGCCTGTTCCCAGGCCTGCTTGAATTTTACAGAAGACCTGATCACACAGGGTCAGGAACAAAGGCAAGGCTTTTTTTCTGTATTTTCCTAGTATTTTAGAATGAAAGTCTGCTTTCCCATTACAGGCAGTAAAAACTTGCAAGGGGCAATATTGGGCTGGTATGAACAGATCTAGTGTGAGTCCCACCTTAAAGTACCGCTGATTGCATTGCATTGATACAAATATAAAAAACCTAGTTCTAAAGAACCCAGAAATGTTGGTTTGTTCTTTGTCTATTGGCTGTAAAAAAAATGAAAAATAGAAGACACCTTCCCCATTCATTTCCCCATTTCTCACCATGACATGTAACTCAACTGGGAAACTCCTTTCCTGTGACCATTTACAGCGAGTTGAAAAGGTGACCAACATGTCAGCTCTAACTATACCCAAAGGCTTAAAGAAGACATTGGCTCATGTGGTGCAGTCCTTAACCCATCGCCATCACTGCCCTGTGGGTTTGAGACAGTATTATCTGTGCATTATGTTCACCTAGAGGAGTTGTGGGTAGTGTCCAATGAGGAGCAGTCACTTGGACAAAAGTCATCTCTGAAGGCACATGGCCTTGATTTCCCAGCTCATGTACCAGGGGTGGTGAAGAAATCCAGTTGGTTTCCATAACAGTACAGCTTAATCCTCTGCAAGGTCACAAGGACAGCAAGGAGGTGTCCTGGAAACCAAGAGGTGTCCTGTTCAGTCAGGTGCTCTGTCCCACACTGTTAGTGAAGCACAAACTGCTGTGGATCCCAAAAGCAAAGCAGTGCCACTCATGCAGGGGATGTCAGAAAGTCAAAAAGCTGGTGTGTGCCCTGATAGCTCTACTTCATGCTTGCAGGCTTTCAAGGATCAAAAGACATCACCTGTCATATGGGTTTTTCTGTATGGGACCAGCTTCAGCTGCCCAGGCACAGCCTGCTGAATCCAGGCAGGAAACCAGTGGCCCCAAGAACAAACGGGATTGTTAAGCCCAAGGCCACTCACCACTGCAGGCTTCCTCTGACGCCTTGGAGCCTGTTTCCCAAGTCACTACTGGAGTCAAACAGGGACTGGGTGGATTAGAGCAGTCCAGCAAAGGGGACTGAGCCAGACCGGCTGCTGCCATCAGAGCTGTGCCCAGCAGCTCCCTGCCACGTGCAACACACAGAACAAAGCTGCTCTGATGGAAAACCTCCCCTTTGATAGTGCCCTTCACATGCTGGCCTGCCTGGGAACTCAGCTCCATGCAGTGTCTGATGGTCAGCTGTCTGTGAGCATGACTTCAGGCTTTATGTGTCTCTGGGAAAGAGAGGGAGCCTGGATAGCAGCCTTCTCAGTGCTCCTGTGAGAAGATGAATGCTGAAGTCTTGCTCACCTCAGCTGGAGTTTCTGCTCACCTGTCTGTCCCCCTTCAGCCACATGGTCCTCATCCAACCCCACAGTCACCTACAGCTGTTGAAGATTATCTGCATCTCAGCTCCAGGGCATGTAAACTCCAGAGATAATCCAACAGGGCGAGCTCAGCCTTTTTGCTCAGCTGGGAACAGCAGTAGTGGGGCTGCCCTTCTTAGCTGAAGATGTGTTTGGCTTTAATGCTGGCTTTGATCTATACACAGACAAGGATGCTGGGCAGGAATTACTGCTTGCTCCAGCAATCATAATACCACTCAGCATGGGATTAATTTTTGATTCCATGAGTTAGTTTTACATTATTTTGCTGTAGTAAATTGGATTGGGAGGAGAATATTCTCACAGAGATGAGAGTGAGTCCAAATAAAACAGTGTGTGTAGCAATGCAAAGTGATTTGCCTGGGAACCTGGGGGGCCTGAGGCCATGTTTTCAGACATTAGCTCAGATCCTTGGAACAAATCTTTCTTTGAGTTCTTCATTCTAAAGAGTTTTCTGTTTGATAAGAAGTGATCTTTTTCTTGCTGTATTGGGCAATGTTGCCCAAGACTTGACAATAAAGCCACTTTATGCTCCCCTCCTGTACGCTCCCTCCTGCAGCAGTTGAGAGCACAGACTAGATTCCTAAGCGATTTACGAGTATCAGTCTCCACTTTTGGAGGTTCGGCCTCAAATCATGATTCTCAAAAGCCACCTGAGATTCCTTTTAGCTTGACAGTACTGTGTTCCTTTCAGAGGTGAAAATCTCCAAGGAGCTTCTGTGGTGCTGCTTCTGCATGGATTTCGTGAGCTGTGATGTCGGGAAGCCTTCTGCCTCCCAGATAACAACAGGGATGCAAGGGTCCCTTTGCCAAGGCCAGTCCCCTGGGGCAACCACTGACCAGAGGGAATGAGGTCTAGCCCATGTAAACTCCTGGACATGTCTCAAGACCTTCTGGCTGTGTACTGGTTGGTCCTGGCCAACAAACGTCAATGAGCTGACAAACAAATGAGCCCTGAGAGCTCACCTTTTCTGTCCCAGCAACATCCCCTGGCACCCCCCAGTTTAGAGGTATGGATGCAGCATTGATACATGGCCAGAAAGCTGCCCATTGGAAAAGGATCTGGAAGTGCTGGTCAACAGCAGCTGTACAGGATCCAGAGTGTGCCCAGGTGGCCAAGAAGGCCAATGGCATCCTGGCCTGGATCAGCAATGGTGTGGCCAGCAGGAGCAGGGCAGTGACCGTCCCCCTGTACTGGGCACTGCTGAGGCCACAGCTCCAATCCTGTGTTCAGTTCTGGGCCCCTCACTGCAAGAAAGACATGGAGGGGCTGGAGTGTGTCCAGAGAAGGGAATGGAGCTGGGGAAGGGTCTGGAGCACAAGTGCGGGGAGGAGCAGCTGAGGGAGCTGGGGGGGTTTAGCCTGGAGAAAAGGAGGGTCAAGGGGACTTTCTCATTTTCCACAATTGCCCAAAAGGAGGATGTAGCCAGGTGGGAGTCAGTCTCTTCTCATAGGTAAAAAGCACTAGAACAAAAAGAAAAGGCCTCAAGGTGTATTAAGGGGAGGTATTGATTGGACATTAGTAAAAATTTCTTCACAGAAAGGGTGGTCAAGCATTGGAACAGGCTGCTGCAGAAAGTGGTGGAATGAATCACTGCCCTGGAAGTGTTCCAGAAGCGTGTTGGTGTTGCTTAGGGACATGGTGAGTGGTGGACCTGGCAGTGCTGGGATAACTGTTGGACTCAATGATCCCGGTGGTTGCTCCCAGCCTTAATGATGACATGATTCTGTGGGGAGGGACAGGGCTTCCCATACCTCCAGCACTGCCGCCGGGCTGCTGCTGCTGCACAGAGCAGAGCAGTGGGATGAGAGGGACAGCAACCTTAGCTGGAGGGCTGGCAAAGATTTCATTGTGACTTAGACTTGTCAAGGCAAGGCTTTGTGCCTTTGTTTTCACAGGAAGTTTCTGATTCCCAGTTGTCGCTTACTGCTGTTAAAAGGGAGGAAAGTGACTCATGGAGTTTCCTATCGGCCTGAGGAGATATGCAGGGAAATTACTTAGCAGGGACTCTGCCCAGACAGCCGAGCGCCTGGCAGCGAGGCAGAAATCAGGCAAAGCGGTCTCCGATTCGTTATCATGGCTGCAAATTAATTGCCCGAACCAGTACTGCCCATAAACACATTTCTCCTGCGGGCAATCACGGTGGGAGGGAGCGGTGCTGCTTTGCCAAGGGCCGGGGTCAGACAGGGTGATGTGCATTTTGTAGCTTTACCCTCCAAAACTTACTGCAGGAGAGGAAACCAGAGATGGATGTGCCTGTTTCCTCTCGCTCCCCCTTTTGTCCATTCCCTGGAAATCCCTGTGAATCCACTAGGAAGTGCACAGACTTACACGTGTTTTGCCAGCAGGACCCGGCTGTCTGTGATCCCACTGCACCCAGGCTTCAGGGCAGAGCAGCCAGCGTGTCCCAGGCAGGTCCATCCCCAGGAACTGCTGTGCTGGGGGCCTGGCAGCAGGAGGAACATCTCTGTCCCCCCTCCTTGGCCAGACAAGACCTTCCTAGGGGTGCCACTGAGGGTACAGGTGCATCCTACAGCACAGAAGGAGCACTTTCATGTTCCAGGGGGAAAACCTTGCTGAGAGGATGCACTCTGCTCTCATCAACATCCTTTTACTGCTTCTTTAAATAAAATACCTTCTTTTGCCTTTGAAGTCAAGAAATGAAGGAGGAAAACAAGTAACTACCATGTGAGGAAAAGCAGTCCCTCCTGAAAAATATGGAATTTCTGAAAAGCTCTGTGTATCTGTGCCAAACTCCATAGGGAAGACAGTATATTTTGTGCCAACGAAACCATGAGGCCATAAAAATTGTGTGTAGAGGGAGAGGAGAGGAGAGGAGAGGACTCCATCTCTATGTTGTCTGTAGGTATATGACATTTCTAATGTCTCTTTTGAACTAGCTGAAGTTCCTCCTTCTGCAGGGGCACATGAAGCAGATGAAATGCTGCTCATCTGGTTTAATTTTAGTTTATCTAATAATCTCTGACACTGTGAATGAAAAAGTGAATTGGTTTTAAGGGGTAGGCAGTGAGTGTGGAACCAAGCAGCTCTGCTCCAGTAGGAGTGATGGGGACATCAGCACATGGATATGGCATCTTTTGAGCAGATCAGGGGACTTCAGCAGATCAGTAGGCAGGTTCCTACTCTCCTGCCAGTCCTGTGTCTGAGAAATTGCCCCTTTTTTAGAGTAAATCACTTGTCTCTCATCCAGAGCCTTTGGGAGAAGTTTGCCCACCAAACCTGCAGCATGCCTGCACCATGCCAAGGGGTTTGTCCTCTGCTCTCATCTCCTTTTAGAGGCTTGAAAGAACTGAAGAAAATACCGTTTCTTCTTACAGACACAGCTGCTTGTACTCTCCAGCCACACAGCCCTTGCCTACGTGACTGTCATGAACACTCAGATCCAGCCCTGCTTCCTGCTTGGGCTTCCCCCATGGAAGATGAGGAGTCCTCGCTGTGCTCAGATGCCAAGGCGAGAAATACCTCCCTATCAATAAACATGTTTCCAAAACTCATCACCCAGGAATCCCTCACATCCCTAACTGCCCTGATGCCATGAGATGACTTAGGCAGATATAAAAATACACCCACAGGAACACACACATGTGCAGAGGAACACAGCACAGGGTACAAAATGTTTGGGACTTTGCTCAGTTTTGTTTCATGTGTTACATTTGATGCTACAGTGAGAATAGACATTTGATTTTCTTTTCTAATCAAAGGAGAACACGAAGGAAACATTTTAATAGAGATGAAGTGTGTATTGCACTCCTATAAATGCTTTATAAAATTCTGTTGCTGAGGGTTGATGTCAATCTTTTTCTGTTAATAGTACTTTTATCACAAATGTACCATAGAAAATAAAACTATTGAGATAAATTATATCTAACAAATATAGGGTGGTCAAACTAATTTCTTCCATCAATACATGGTTTCTTGTCCCTTGTCTGCAAGCAGATTTTTTGCAATAGTTCTGTCCTATTGAAGTATTTGAATTCCCTGGGGCCAAATTTTTACCTTCTAATTTTTGGGGTGTCTGAAATAGGGTTTGCTCTGGATGCAGCTTTGCCTGATGCAGCTGCAAAGACTTCACTCCAGCAGGAGCTGGATTCCATCAGGTGCATGAGCTGCACCTGGAGCCCACAACTCACTTCAGAAGTCTTCACTCCCACTCTGTGACAATGATAAAAACTTCATGATTTTCAGCTGTTGATAACACATCAGGAAAGAGAGATTGCATTTGATGCCTATGCTCATTTTCAGGTGACTTGCCAGGATGCACTTTGTCAATGAGTGCTGTCAGGGGCAGGACAGAGGCCCTCACCAGATGGTTTCCCACCAGAAGTTACTGGGGTGCAGGTGGGTGCTGGTGGATTTGATTTTGGGGCATTTTTCATGTGCAGTGAGTGCCACATTTTGTCTCCCTGGACCCACAGATGGAAACCACCATGACCTGGGCTGATAAGCCCTGGGTTGCCCATGGCAGGGATGCACTGATCCAGAGGTATAGTGTTATCCCTGGAGTAGGGAGAGGAATTTCTGGTTTTTGTGGGATGCACCCCTGAGCTGGAGTTCATATGAGAACAAAATCACCCAAGACATTTTTCTGAGGCCCGTGTCTGCTCTGCTGCACTTCATTTGTGAGATTTTGGTACAAGATGACCTTCCCTTGCTTTGTCATAAGCTCTAAGGCAGACCCAAGCCCTGACGTGAGGACTGCTCCACAAATGTGTAACCATGGGCTTGGGCCCATGTGCCGGAGCCCAAGCTTCCCAGAGCTGCCTCTCCTGCATTCTGGATAAGCTGGGCCCTCTGCAGGACACAGCTGGGGTCTGGTCCATCCCTGCATCCCTGGCCCAAAGTGCCCCAGCTTGCTGAGCAGTGCACAGAGCCTAATGGGGACAACATGGTGGCAGAGGACTCAGAGGGCAGAGGATCTTTTGCAGCTTTTTCCAGGAGTATCAATTGTTACACCCATCCTGAAGAACTGTCTGCATCCTTCAAGAACATACCTGGAGCTGAGGTGGGAGAAGTCAATGGAAAGAGTCTTTTGCTGCCTACAGCTCCTTCAAAATTAGGCAGATGATGAGCAAAAAGTATTCATAGAGCTGAACCTACAGTAAGGAAAAAAAAACAAGAAAGATGCAAGACCTCCCACCCCAAGCCTCTGGAAGGTGTCCTAATGGGTTCCTACAAATCCAAGGGTCACCTTTTATCACACTGATGGAGCAACCTGTGCTGATTCCTCCCAGCATAAACTTCAGGCTCCCCAGGAAGATCTCAAGTCAAGAAGCAATCAATGAAATACCATGAACCACCATGCACTGTTGGAAATACTTAAAAGATTCTTTATGATATCACTGAATCATTGAATTGTTTAGGTTTGAAAAGGCTTCTAAGATCATCAAATCCAGCCATCAATCCATGACCACCAAGTTCACCACTAAACCATATCCACTAGTGCCATATCCTCATGATTTTGAATATTTCTGGGGATGGTAACTCCACCACTTTTCAGGTCAGCCTGTTATAATGTACAACCACACTTTCAGGGGACATATTTTTCCTAATATCCTATCTAAACCTCCCCTTATACAGCTTGAGGCCTTTTCTTCTTGTCCTATCATTTGTCACTTTGGAGAAGAAACCAACCCCACCTGGCTACATCCTCCTTTCAGGTGAAGAAAGTAAGAAGGTCCCCCCAAGCCTCCTTTTCTCCAGGATTAACACCTCAGTTTCCTTGGCTGTTCCTCATCAGCTTTGTGCTCCAGACCCTTCCCCAGCTCTGTTCCCTTCTCTGGACACGCTCCAGCCCCTCCATGTCTTTCTTGCAGTGAGGGGCCCAGAACTGAACACAGGATTGGAGCTGTGGCCTCAGCAGTGCCCAGTACAGGGGGACGGTCACTGCCCTGCTCCTGCTGGCCACACCATTGCTGATCCAGGCCAGGATGCCATTGGCCTTCTTGGCCACCTGGGCACACCCTGGATTGTGCTCATATAACTGTAGTAAAGGAGGAAGGAAAAGAAGAAAGAAATAACTGGCAGAAATGAAATAGAAATACAGCATGTCTTTACTCTCTGTGTTTGAAGAGCAAGACCAGACAGGCCAGACACGAGAAAGCCTGCTGGTGACAGAGAGGGGAGAAAAAGAAGTAAATTGTATTTATTTAGGTACCAATCAATGTGGACAAATGTTCAGCAGCTCTAACACTCTAACAAACCAAACCCTGCAGAGCAACTTTTTAAAAAATCTCTGAATAAAAAGTCAATATGGCCTGGAAAGAATTGGAAAGATATTATTTTTTGGTTCCCTTTATTTCTTGGTGGGAATGTGAGCTGGGGTACTGTGTGCCAGTTGCTGTCAGTAGCATCTATTCTGAGAAGACCCTGAGTGCCAGGTTACAGCAGCCCAGGCCAGGAGCATGTGGGCTGGAAGAACAGCTGAGCTGACTTGTCTATTTTAGCCTGTTCCAGGCATCCTTACTCTCCTCCTAGGGATGTTAACCAGGAGAAACCCAAGTTACACCCTGCAGCATCTGAGAAACGCTATGCTCTGTCAGAAAGCAGAACACCTTCCACTTGCAGAGCTGATGTGTTTTCCTGCATGGGTGTTGCTGTTTGATGTGTTGGTTTTCTTCTGACGTGTTTGACACATTTCTCTCTGTAAAGGTTTATGGAATAAATGTTCTTGCACTGTAGCAGGTGAGAGGATCATGGATGACAGCTGAGAACACCCTCTCAGATCATGGGGACGGCAGTCCTCTGAGTCACAGGACCATGGCAAGTTGCACGAGGCTTCCTGACAGTTCCTACCTCCTCTTCTTTGGAAGAGCTCCAGCTCTCCTTTTGTTATTTTTGCTGAAAACATTTTTTTTAAAAGACATAATTTTGCACCTTTTTTCTTTTTTGTCACAGAAGTGGTAAAGTTTGGAAATGGAAAAGTTTTTGGGTAATTACCTTTTTTTAAAAAAAAATCAGGTTAAATGAGATATTTATTACAGGTACCCGGGCAAGCAGCAACACCGAACATCTTTACATGGGAACATCTTCACATCTGCCCATGGAGAAGTGGGAAGTCAGTGGTGCAGGCCTGCCACAGCAGATTTGAAGCACGTTGTCTTAGAGTCCAGCCTGCCCTGTGTTGCTGTTGGCTGCTGGGAGGCACTGGGCTCCCCCAGGGCTGGGGTGGGCACGAATATCTTTGAGCAGGCTGCTGGGGCTCTTGGATGTTATGGAAATGCAGCTGCTGGAAGAGGAGCCACAGAGAGCAGGCATAGATCCTGGTCTGTTACTGAGGTGAACGTGGTCCCCAGATCAACTCTCTGGAGTATTCTGGCTTAAGCAGACAGCAGACAAATTCATTCAAATTAGCAACAAGTGGGCCCCTCTCTCCCCTTTTGGCTTGGTGGGCAGTCAGGTGGGTTTTCCCCTCAGCCAGGGCTGTCTGTGAGTTCTGCAACGCATGTTGAGGTCTTAAAGCCACCATTAGTCAGGAGGGCATAGTCCTTGTCTCAGGGGAGATGGGGATTTTGAGGGGATTTTGTACACATGCCTGGAAGGCAGCATTAGGGAATAATTGTTGCATGCAGCATGCTATTTCTGGAAACTTTCCCTCCTCAGCAGTCGTGTTCCTTGATCTTCCTTGATTTAGTGATTCAAACCTCCCATTTCCTTCTTTATTCAGACTTGTTCACAGTGTTTTCTTTCCATTTCTGCTTTCAGTTTACTCTATGACATTGGGCAAAGCTGTTCAATGTCTTTCTGTTGCTCCCTCTTTCACTCAGCGTTCATCACTTCTTGTCTGGGACTGTTTTGAATGGAAAAAAAAGAACATTTTAACTGTAAACATGTGGGTTTTGGATCAAGATGATCCTTCAATGTGCAGCTGTACAACAGAAGAAGGTTCTGCTGTCAGGGCACCACAGAGTGATGGACTTCTAAAGGGACTGTGGGAGCTCGTCTGTCCCTGTTCCCCGCCCAGATCCGGTCATTGGATGGCCATGAGGTTTTGCCAGTGGCAATAAATGTTCTGCTCTGTTTCTGGATAGACTTTTCCATGCTTTAGTCTCCTTTACCTTATGCAGGTTGAAATAGATTTTTTGAGATTGGGAGAAGAATGGTAGTGCAAGTAATAGTGTGGTCAAAACCAAACACAGTTAATGAGGGTTGATCTGTTTTTAATATGCCCTGGACAGAATTCATCTAATTTCTCTGCTTAGTTGGCTATAGAGAGTTCATCCTTGGACTGTGAGAGATGAATTCTCTGGTTTTTTGATCACTGTCAGCCCACTGCTGATTGGTGCACTGAAATGTCATAATCCAGAATGGCAGAAGAGCAAGATGCCTTCTCCTATTGAGAAGAGGATTACCAGAAAGAGCTCATAGGTAAGTACTGCACAATTAACACCCATATGGTAAAAAGCCCCAAAGGCTGTCATACTGCCCAGTTCCCACTCCAAACCACCACCCATTCCAATTCTATAAGAGCTGAATTTGAGGACTTTCAGTACTTGAAGGGAACCAGTAAGAAAGGTGGGGAGTAACATTTTAGCGGGGCCTCTTATGGTAGGAGAAAGGGTAATGGATTTAAACTGATGGAGAGATGATTTAGAATACGTATATGAACTAAATATTTTTATAATGGGTGTGATGAAACACTGGAACATGTTGACCAGAGAAGTTGTGGGCACCGTGTCCCTACAAGTGTTCAGTGTCAGGTTGGATACAGTTTTGAGCAATCTCGTCTTTTTGAAGATGTGCCTGCTCCCAGCAGAGAGAACTGGATGAGATGATCCCTTTCTAAGGTCCCTTCTCATCCAAACTACTCTATGAATTTACAGCTAAGACAACCAGCAATGAATCAGTCTAATGGATCTGTGGTCTCTTTTGTCATCACAGGACATTAGTGCTTCTGGACCCAGCTCTCAGCAGGTAAAAATCGGGAATTTTTGATACTCTCTGTCTGAGTACAGGAGACAACTTGATGCTGGTTATCTTGACTTGAAGGCTTAGAAAACAGCAGCCCTGTATTTCCCTCTAGTTTTCAGTAGAGCAGAGCTACTGAAATCAGTCAGATTCTCACCTCATTTCTATGCAATTCTTACCCATAAATACTGGCTTTAGCAGCATTTCAGTGGGGCAGTGCCTGGTGCAAGAGCATGATTCAGATTAGTGAAGTTACACAGCAGTACTGATAAGGGTGGATGAGAGAACAGCCCATTTTCCAAAGAAGAAAACCCCAAACTATAGAAAACAGTAAATCCTCAGGGAAAAAAAAAAAAGAAAAAGCTGGTTTGAGACAAAATTTCTCTAAGATGCTAGCTTGCCCTTGTCACAAATGTTTTCAGCATGTGATTTTTAAATCATAAACATTTAGATTAAGACCATAAAATTTGAGTAGGTATTTAGCAAACAGTGTAACATTGAAGACAGATCATTTTCTGAGTAAATAAGAAAGTATTTATAAGTTTGTGCTCACAAATATACACACATTTTGAGAATGTGGTTCTCCTCGTATTTGTAATTTACTTCATCATGAGGAAGATGGAAAACTTCGCTCAGCTTCACAGAGCTGTAATACTTTTATATAAACAATGCATTCAGTCCAGACAGCTATTTTAACTTCAGCCTAAGTCCTGTTTGCTTCAAGCTTTGAGTTCCATTAGTGCTCTTTCAAGTTAAGCATAGGCTTAACAGCTTTGCCAGATCAATGCCCAGGATGGGTGGTGGGAATTCCAGCTATCAATGAGACTCCAGTGCAAAGACAACTTCTTTGGTCTTCTTGTTGCCCCCGGAGCTGTTTTGCTCAGTTACAGGTGTGCACGTCCTTAAGAGCCCATTTGGGTTGTTCATAGCCTTGGGGGAGTCTCCAGTGCTAATTCATATTCCTATCACCCCCTGCCTGCTTGCACTGCATCCTATGTCCCCATTCTCAAGGCCTCTGCTATCATATCAGCCCTGCTTTCCCCATACAATGTATCATTATCCCAGGGTCATAAATGTTTCATTTAGTGCAGAATAAGTATTGTCTATATAAAAAAATATGGTTTTACCACATTATTATAACAAAGAAAACAAATCGGGCAATAATGGTCATGGTCTCTAGAAAAACTGCTGCTAGAGCTGAGCAAGCTAAAGCAAAACTTAAGGCAAGCCAAGACATGTTTGAACAAAGCCTGGCAAGTCCTGAGACCTTGCAGAGAAAAAATGAAACTTGTGGTCTTTTAAAGTAATGGCAATCCTGAAGTTAATGGGATACAGGGCAACAGTGAAATAAAAGCATTAAACTGGCTTGGTGCCCCAGCTGAATATTGAGAAGCAACACTAACAACCTTCTGTTAGCCTGGTGATTCCTCTTTTAGGAGACCCTATTTTAGGCCATGAAGCACTGTATCCAATATTTGTTTTAAAAGAGACAGAGTAGTTGCTCTGCATTATAGTTATGTAAGAAGTCCATTATCTCCTGAGAGAATTCCAACTTTTAGCTCTTTAATTATCCTTGCCTTCCAAGTCTGTTCCAAAATATTAAGTACACAGGCCTCAACAGTGAGCTGGTTGGCAGTAAGATCTTTTATCCCCTCTTTCAAAACATAATGGTTTTGGGGTCAATGGCCTTCTTTCCTATACAGAACCTTGGAATTGTGCAGTGTGGAAATCTGATCAAGGGACTCTGTCTCTCTTTCGAGAATCACAGAATGGTTAAGGTTGGAAGGGACCTCTGGAGATTCTCTCATCCAGCTGCCCTGCTCACACAGGGCTGCCTTCAGCCAGTTGTCCAGGTCCATGTCTGGATGGCCCTGGAATATCTCAGAGGATTGAGACCACAAGCACTCTAGGCAACCTGTGCCGGTGCTCCCTCACATGAACAAAATGTCTCCTGATGCTCAGGCAGTACTTCTTGTGTTTCTGTGTGTGCCACACACTACAGCACGACTGTACAGGCACTTCAGAGAGGTTCCCCAGATCCCTGGGTTTCTGGAGATGGTTTGGAAGATTTCTCCATAATGGTGCCTTGCAGGCACTTCCTTGCTCACACGCTGGAGATCCCACTTAAGCCTCATTTTGCTGACTTGTGGTCCCTTCCATGACATCACTCCTCATGCCCTTTGCTCAGTGATTCTGTCCATCTCTCCTTCACAAGACTGCTAGTTACTCTTCCCTTCATTTTCCTGGATTTAAAGCCCTCCTTATGAGATCAACTGTCACGATGAAAATGCCTTCTCTCTGCTTAGCAATCATCTTCCAAGCAGATGCTACTCTGCAGACAGTGTCCCGTGGTCATAGAGCCCAACTCCTGTCACTCACACCAGCACACAGGGAAAGAGCCAGATTCTGAACTTGGGATGGGGCAGCCCTTGATGCGTGTGCAGGGAAATGGGAGGTTGGGAAGCAGTGCCAAAAAAGAGACCTGGGAGTCCTGGTCGATGGCAAGGTGAACACGAGTCAGCAGTGCCCTGACAGCCAGGAGAGCCAAGCGTGTCCTGAGGAAATCAGGCACAGCACCACCAGCCAGGTAAGCGGATTTCTCACCTGGAATACTGTGTGCAGGAACAGGCCTTTTACCTGTAGTCACATCTGTTCCTCCTTCATCTTTGATGGTATGGTGGTGAGTCCATTTTGCAACTCTAACCCCTTATGTGAGACAGAAGCCTTCACCTTGATGCCAGAATTCACTGGCTTCCACTTTTCCCCTTCTCCAGAAACTTTACTTACTTTACTAGTGGGAGGTAGACACTGCCTGCTTCTCTTCTGCAGAATAGTGGAGACAGCCCTCAGAGAGAAAGACAAACTTTGGGACTGTAATTCACCAGGCCTTTCTTATATATTGGTTTTAGGGTGAAAGGACATAGTCCCTCAAAGTGCCTGGTTTTCTCCAGTGGCTACAAAGTTGGTCTAGATAGAGGAGTGTTATAATTTTTTTTTTTTATTTTTTTTTCTGTGCTGTGTGACATCAGGGCTTATAAAGTAGCTGCAAATTAGGAATAGTAAGAATTAAGTCACATTCCTGCATGCACTGTAAAGAACAACACAGGAAAAACTGGAGATAAAGAATGAACTCTGGCCATGTAATCTGACTGCTGGTTTTCAGTATTCGAAAAGCATTTTGTTGACAATGTGCCAGCAAACACTCATTTTAAAAAAAATACTGGGTGATCTCTGGATTAAAAAGCGTTGATGAACACGACACTAGGTGGCATTGTATAAATACATATGAAGTCTTGCACTTTTTCTATTTCAAAGGAACTATAAGGTATGAAAATCTCATTGAAATGTGTGGGATTTGTTCACTAATTTTTGTTCTCTGGTCATTGTAGTCTGATATTTAGCATTACTGGAATGCATGGAATCTAGTGATAAGCTAAGTTTTATGGTTTTATCTGCTACTGAAAATCTACAGCTCACAATCTGTTTTTTATTTACAGATTATATTTATTCCTGAACAACGGTGTCTTCTAGAATATAAACAAGAATAGATTCAAGCCTCATGGCTAATTATCTTTTGTGAGTAGATTAGAGTATGACTGGTTTAGTCCCAAGGTGGCCAATGAGTTTCTGTGGATCTCCACTCAGCATTCCTCTTCTGAAATAAATTTCACCTCCTTGTTTTTATGAACACTTGTGAGGTAGGTTGTCCTGAAGGATTACATCAGGACTGTGTGAACATCCCCCCTTTGTGTAAACGGGATATACTGAAATACTGATAATACCAAACAAGAAGATGTTGATAGGTCACACTAATAACAGGGGGAAATGAACCTGCTTTGTAGATGGTGAGAGATTTTAGGGTATATGAAGTGTGAAGTTACTCAGTAGGATCATTTCCACCTTGGTAAAACTGGAGTGTGCAGAAAGATACAATTCTTTAAAGGCATCAGGTGAAACTTTTTCTTTGAAGTGGCAAAATTTCATGTCTGTTCTGAACTTGGCTTAGTAAAGGGTACAGGGTAGGAAAACAAATTCTCTCCATTTCTCAGCCCTTCTGGGCAGATTCAGGACTTGGGGAGCTTCATCAGCTTGATTGCTACAGGGGAAATGGGCTCTGATGAAGCCATGCAAAACTGACTGAAGTCAACACACTGGAGTCTTCAACAACCTGGTCAAAAACTGGGAAAGTTCTCATGCCTTTCCTGGGAAATCATTATGACTGGGCACCTCTCTGAAGTGCTGGCACTCCAACAGTGCAGCACAGCAAACAGAAGGAATTAGAGATCTCTGTGCAATAGCAGGACCACAACCTCTACAGGATCATGGTGAGATATTTCCCACAACTGGAGTGCTCTAAAGGCTGGCTACAGGCTCCATGGGAAGGAGGTAAGGAGAGGGAACTGCCCTGTATGAGAGAGAGCATTGGGAACACATCGAGCTCTGCCTTGGTGTGAGTGATAAGCCATAAACTGAGACCTTGTGGATCAAGATTAGAAGGTGCTGTTGCTGTTGCAGATTTCTGCTACAGACCACCTGATGAGGTAAAACTAGTTGAGATCTTCCTCAGACAGCTGGAAGCAGTCTCACATTCACAGGTCCTGATGTTCATCAGGAACTTTAAGTACCTTGATGTCTCCTGGAGAGATAATCAGCAGACAAATAACTGTATCCAGGGCAGGGAAAAAAAACCAACAAAACAACAAAAAAACCCCCAGGAATATACTTTACCTTGCTTATCTGGGACAGGTCTTATTTTTACAGTAATGAGAAAGGTCATCAGCAAACCTTGGTGATGAGCAAAACCAGATGGTTGCCTTGGGTGGTCATCCTCTCTCAGTTAAGTTTTTGTATTTCTTTCACCCGCTGTCACTGCTGTCACCCAGTGTCACTTCAGATGAGCAAGAAGTCGGATTTGAGAACTGCAGGCTGCTCAGCCTTACCTTGAGAAGGCAACGCCCCTGAAAACCATTTCCAAACACATTAAGTTCAAAAAGGTGATTGGGAACAGTTTGCATAGGTTAAAGAAAGGGGAGTTTTTCCAGACCAAACCAAGAGCCTTCTAGAAAGAAATGATGAGTTCAGTGGATGAGGAGAAACCATAAGGCTTTTGACACTCTCTTCTGTAGCATCCTCATAGGGCAGACTAATGAAATATAGGGTAGATAAATAGACAGGGAGGTGGACTGAAAACTGACTGAACTGCAGGGGTAAGAGCATTGTGAGCACCAGCATGAAGCCCATGGAGATACTAAAAATCCAGCTGTACTTGGCACCTAGCATCCTGCTCCTGATGACCCCTGCTTTGTGCAGGGGCTTGGACTGAACAATCTCCAAGACATCCCTTCCTATCTCAAATATTCTGTGATTTTGTGAGCAGCACCTTCTCTGCTGGCCTCACTTAGGGTTGAGCCTGTAGCTCAAGCCTCCAATTTTGTAAGCATCTGTAAAGATTTTGGGCAGGACAGTGATCCCTGCCCTGCAGGACTGCCTCCAAAATGTTGTCCCGTTACTCAGGGAGACAAGTGGCAGATTCGTGTAGTCTCATTCTGGGGAAAAGGACAAGTCTCCTTTTGGTTATTGTCAGAGCTGTGCTTATAGCTGTAGGCCAGCATATAAATACTTGGTAATGCTGGAGTGTGTAAGAGTCAAAAAATGGCTTTAGCATTTAATCCACTTCTGATACTTAGACTGAAATTTCCTTTACCGGGGTGATTTCACACAAGACATATTTTAAAGTTTTGTGGCTAAGACAATGATACAACTGATAACTGGACTGCCATGCCATGTTAGTAGTATGCCTGCTAAACATGGGAAATTTATTTGTCTTTACACACTTAAAGCAGCAGGCTTCCTGAGACTCACCCCACTGTAGGTCCATACAACCTAAACAAACAAGTATGGGGATTGTGGCTAGAAATTTGCAATGTATTAGGAGAAAACCATCTTGCTTACTCTGGGGGACCTACAGAAGCAGACCAAGCTTTCTTGATGGTCCTGCTCATATGGGAGGAGGTTTACATGGGCAATGCAAAACCAAAGTGATCTTCTAGAAATTTTTAGGGAATAGAGCTGGTTGAAGTTATTTCTTTTAAAATAAAGGTTATTTTTCTCATGGTCAATTTTGTTATCTTTCAAAGACATGTTCCAAATTGATTTAAAAAAAATTAATGGTGATCTGTATCAGTCTTGTAACTCCCAGTTGTGTGAGATTGTTTATTTTAGTTAAGTTTTAAACAAAGCAAACTCTTGAAAGCAATTCAATGGTTTTAGAAAACTGGCTCTCATAGGTGGTGATTTACAGTATGTTTTTCACAAGATGAAAATAAAGAAACCAAAATATTAAAAAAAAAAATCTAGTTAAGCTGAGCCCTGTAGAACAGTCTAATTACTTTTTATTGTTTTACTTTAAAAGCCTAATTCAGCCATGCTCTTTGGAGGAAAACAGAATGCTGCAAGGACTAAGAGACATCAGCAATTGAACTGGCCCAGGAGAAGTTTCCCGTGTTTGCCTGGCCTCTCCTAATGCATTTTTGGGCAATACAGCCTGTTTTGCTGTGTTAATGGGTTCCTATTTCATAGTAGGGATATGAGAGAGTATTGAGATCATGGGGCAATAGAAGTCATAGAAGTATATTAGCACAAAGACCAATTATTTCTATCTTTCATAGCCAGAGTGAATGGTGCACCATCTGCTCTTTGCAACTGTGGAAAGTACTTGGTCAACTTGCAAGTCAGTGATTATTGCATTGTACTGACAAGGACCAATGTCACATGATTTCAGACATATGGAAGTGACTGCTTGGCTGAATGCTAATCTGCGCTGCAGAGCTGAGCCAAAAATTCACAGTAAATCATTTCTATGGCAAATTTGGATTCCTTTCTGCCTGTGAGATATTCTTCCTGTATTTTTGAGGGTCTTAAGCTGTTGTCTTCAACTGCAGTAAAGATTCCTTTCTTAGAAAAGGATACAGAACCTCCTGGGGCTGTTTTGAGCAAACACCCAGTATTGCCTGCTCGTCAAGCAAAATAATAATCCATGGATATGAATGGATGTATTTTCCTTTTCCTTGGTTTACTTTGAAATAGGGATGTTATATAGTAACCAGATTAGTACCTTTTTTAAAAAAAAAAAATTCAGAGTTAATAGCTGAAATAGCTTGTCAGTAATGCTTTAAGAGGTTGCTTTTTCTCTTGCAATTGTCACATGGCTGCAAGGGCACAGAAACAACTTTTCTGGCCCTTGGTATGACTGAAGAGCAGAGAAGGAAAAGTGCAGGACAAAAACCTCCCAAATAACAGCTGTTACTTGAGGAACAGGGCCCTTGCATGAACCTGCAGACCTACCAACCTTTTTCCCACTTCTTTCTACCATCAGTCATTTATTCTATCTCTGCTCTCCAGGAAATATTTTACCTCCTGAACTGAGTCAAATACTGAAGCTGTAACTGCTGCAAGGGGTAGAAACTCTGGCAAGGAAAGTGAGAGTGCTCAACTACATTTTTAAGCTGTTCATTTCAAATTAATTTCCTTTGGCACAGAGAAGACCTTGTTTTCAGGATTGATGATGGAATTTTTCACACATTTTCTCAAGAGGGGATCTGGGCCTTTTAGCCCTCATGGTCCCAGATCTCTGTGTCATGTTTCCTCCTAGCTTCAACATGCAAGAAAAGACACTTCCCATGAAGGTCATCAGATAAAACTAAAGTTGCTGATGATCTGAGGGATTTTTTCATTTTGACATTTTGAGTTTTGAATCAAATCACCAGTTGTCAGTAGAGCCAGCATTTGGGGGGGTGTCTGTGACTGGATTAAGAGTCGTAACCTTTTAGTCACTAAAGGTACCATTTTTCAAATGAAACATCAAGTCCTCTTTAACATGCAGTGAAAACATGTTTGATGCTTTCACCATGCAAAATAGAGCCTCGTCAGGACCCTCTATGGGTTGTATGATATGGAAATGCACACAGAAATCTACGTACAGTGCTGAGCTCCCTGCAGCAGTCCTGGGCATGTGGTGCATTGCAGCAGGTTCATGTTCTGCTTGGGTTCTTCCAGGACATTTGTTATGATTTCTGGGTGATATTAGTCCTCCCAGCAGGCTGGCACAGACAGATTCCTCTCCTCCAGGATCAGCATGGTAGATCCCAAAAAACAATTTCTGATGATATATGCCCTCTGCTCATAGGTAGTTCTGCTTCTGGATTTATTTTTTTAAGTGCTGGAGTGGAGTGGAATGGAATACAAGAGAGTGTCTCAAAGCATCCAGCTGTAGCTCAAGGGCTACCAAGCCTTGTGTAGCAGCAGCTTTGCCAGCACGGTCACATTGCCCTGACTTTGACATGTGCTTCTTAAGTGGGATCCTCTGCGGGTGATCTGATCAGTGAAGGACGTTTGTGGCTATAGAGGAAATCCTCTTCTGTACTGCACAGTCTCCATGTCACAAGTACCACCTGTGTGTACCACACCTTAAGACTGCCTCCTCACCTGGATTTCTGTGCAAGATCTCACTGCTTGTAGGTCCACTCAAACCCCCCCACATTCCATGCCTGCCTTTTGTTGGGAGGAATGGAAGAAGAAGAGTGTTGACATTCTGGGTTGTCCAATACAGTAAGAGAGAAATGATCCATGTCCCTGGTTGGGCAGAATTTGGCCTAAATCTTGAAAAAAAGTGCAATGGCACCTCCCTTGGCTGATGCTGTAACTCGAGTTTCCCTATTCTCATATGCAGTCCATCAGGCTGATCTGGCCATGGCTCAGCTGATGTAGAAGTGCTTAGCCCACCACCCTGATGACCAGTCCTCCTCACCTCCTCCTAAATTCTGCTGATGTAGTTTTCCCAAGACTCAGGCTGCCAAAATGTCCTCTTGAAAGACCTGAACAAGCAAAATGCACTAAAAAAGTTCTAGATACAAACCTGGATACAAGCATAGTTTTTGCTGGGGGTTGTAGAAGGATAGCAACTGGCATCAAATGCAGTGGGAGGGAAAGGTGGGGGCAAGAGGCCAGGGACATGCTGGGACTGTAATCTCTTAAGCCATGGCAGCACAGCATGTCTGGCCATGCCATTGCATCGTGTGAGTGGGAGGACTCAGACAGAGAGGACCCTAGGGAGCAGGAGTTTAATTCTGATCCCTAGATCCAGACAATGTTTGAAGGGTGGACACCTGCTGCAGCAGACCTGCCTATCTTGTCTCTGTTAGTGTGCTGGTGTTTGATTGATTCATCACTGTGTTGTGCTTTTATATAATTAATTTTTCTTGGCATTTGAATACCCTTTTATTCCAGCCCCTCAGCTAATATTCAGCGTCCCACAGACACATTAGTAGCGTGCTCTAATAACAGATAAGTGGTGTGGTAAATATCCTGGGGCCTCATTACCATTCATGAAGTTATGGTTTGAGAAATATGGTTCCAAATGTGTTGGTGAATGAAAATAACTAGTCATAGCCCATTATGAACAACTGCACAGGTGCCCTCTGTGTGCACTCCACAACAATACTACCCACTGGTGGATGTCCTTTAGCACCCACCTCTGGCTTGAGCTGGTTCTCTCCAAGCCCTTTTCTCTGACTTGGTTCTTGTCTCATCTATGGCCATTGCTACTCTGCTGGCTTGGTGACCCTTCATCTCACCATGGGAGCATTCACAATTCTTTACTGATGGGAGCTGTTCCTGCCAGGAGCCACCTTTCCTTGTGTTCCTGAGCACTGATCTCTCTCTGGTGAAGTTTTTCTATTGTAGCAGACTCCAGAGACAATACTACAGATAGAAGTTCCTCTCTCTGTTTATTTCACAGACCTGTTGTGCTGACCTTTGAGGTTATCAAACTCTTGTGTAGGAGCTTAGACCTTGAAGAAGCTTTTTCTGGGAAAAAAAATACACATGGGAACGTTTTAACTTTCCCATCAAATAGTCGTGTGGGGAGCATGTTACATAAATGTCATTTGCACAGCTGTTGCTGCTCTGGAAGATTATGGTACTTCTCTCAGTCATAATTAATTTCTTCAGCATTTAATCAACCTTGTGCATAGAGGCCTATGAACACTCCACTACTCTGCACCAGTTGAATTTGCAGTGTGACAACCTGGGTTGTTAAATAGCTGTGGCTATTTATTTTTTTTTTTTTTTTAAGGTTTAATCCCCTCCCCGTCTCATTGCTTGTGACTTGTGAGTGAGCAAGACATTCTGGGTCACTTGGAATGTCCTTCCTCTGTTGTTTCATTTGGGCCACTCCTTTGACCTTTGAACCTGGAGACCAATTTACACCTAATCCTTGTAATGAAAGGAAAATGCTGGCTGTAGGGCTGGGTTGTGCCAGCTCTAGGAAGATGCTCTTTCACTTGATTCTCTACATATTCTCTGTAAATGCTGATTTCTCTCCTTGGCTCTGATACATTTCTCAGATGGCCTGAAATCAAGGTATCTCAAGGTCTGCTGTCTCGTCTGAGCTGAGCAGGAAGATCCTTGCTCTGGCAGTCACTGTGAGATCTGGAGGCATCCATGGCCTTTTGGCTGGTCCCCTTTGAGTAGGAGCTGTTTTCTCCACCTTGCTTGTCCTTCAAGAGAGAGAAATGGGTGAGCTCAAGGAATGCAATGCCAAGGTCCTCACCTCAAACCTCAGCTCTGTGTAGCAGGTTTATTCCACATTATTCCACTTGAATGCAGAGCAGTTTCTTGATTTCTAGGTCAGCTTACTGAATCTCTTACTATTCCCTTATTCCTGCTATTTTTGGGTAAGAAGCACTATCCCCCTGTTCCCTCATCTTCTCTATTTGCAGTTACAGTTTGAAGGAGTATAATAAAAACTTTAAAAGAACTTTTATAATACTGTAACTATCAGAGGATACTATGCAATATTTTCTAAGACTTAAAGAGTAAACACAATTGTGTGTAGGATTAATTTGATAGTAGAAAGAATAGATTAGTATCTTCCAAATAATGATACCAAGATTGGCTTTAAAAATTATTTGTATTTGTGAATACTAAAAAACTGCTTTGTATAGTTTAAAAGATTTAAAAGTCACGAAAGTTTTGTGGATTTTTGCATGAATAATTAATCCAGACAGTAACCCCAGAAAAATGTTCATTGCCTAGTGTCCTTTAGCTTCTGGTACTTCTGTTGCCACTCATAGAGGGGAGACAACACTCTCTGATTTTGTAGTTACTGACATGCAAAATAATGAATAAGCACCTTGGCCACTTGGAAAGGGTCCGGGATTTTACTGTACAACTGCTCAAACAAGATATTGACAAAAGTCTTCCAAACAAAGAGTCAATTTTTATGATATAAAAAGAAGAAAAGAAGATGAACTGGTGGAAAAATACAGAAGAACCACTTTTGTAATGGATATTACTCTACAACTAATTTGACTGGTTCTATTTCTAAAACAGATACAGCTATGGAAAAGCTTTATAAAGAAGCTCATAAACATGCAGCTTTCATTCACTTTTAACCCAGAATGGGGAATATGTTCTTCCTATTGCCAAACCTGTGTATAATTTATATTTCTGTGTGGAAACCACGTAAAGCTGAGTGGAGGCTTCATCCAGTTGTAACACAAAACCTGGAGAGTTTTGTGGTTTTGGATGGGGCTTTATTTTATAATTTGACTTTAATACAAGTGAAAACAACTGTCTTGGCTGGGAGATCGGATCTCAATTGCCTTCTTCCCAAATAAAGAATATGTGTTCAGAGAAGCTGGTGTAGGTTGGCTCTGTGTTGGAGAGCCTGAGCCTCACCTGCAGATCCATGAGCAACCTGCCCTTGCCCTCACCAGACAGAAACCCCTTCCTCCCTTCAGTGTATCATCACTGAGTAAGTATTTAAGGATTTTTTTTCTTTTTCCATTCTCTCAGGCTGGACCAATTTCATAATTATTTAATGATGTTTTCCCTCTTCAGAGAGTGGAAACCAAGTGGTTTGTCACCTTTCTTTGCAGTCAGATCTGCTTTCAGATGTCTGTGTTTTGGATTTAAAAGACTGAAGAAAACCCTGTTTCTCAGGGAGATTTAATTGCAGGAATTCATGTTAACTTATGTTAATATTACCTTTGGCAGAAACACTGTTCCCTTTTGATAAATACAATCTAAAATGACAGAAGGAGTTGGAAGAACCAACAAAATTATTATTCTGTTTCTGTCAGGCTGCTGTGTGTGAAGGGAGATTTCACAGATAAGAAGTCCCCTAATGATCTGCCATGGTGTCTGGCAAGATACAATTTAAGAGGAGTTTTAACATAATGGAGAACAATCTATTATTACTGTAACTCACTCTTCTGTGGCTCCAGGCAGTTGATGGCTGCTTAACAAATTTTCCTCAAAAATTCAAAATCCAAATGACATTCTGAGAGATATATATATATACACACACACATACATTGACACATATATATATATAGACACATACACATTTACATATATCTATATATATATATACACATATCTATATATGTGCATATACGTGTGTGAATGTGTATGAACTATATATCCCAAAGTATTTTTAGCATCTCTGCTAGTTACTTAGATTCATTGAATTCACTCAACAAAGAAATTTATTCCACTGTCACACTAGTGGAAGCAAATCAGTAGAGATGGTCAGTGCTAAAAAATTCTCCTTCTTTGCCCTTGCAACATGGACAGAGTTCATCTTTCAGACCCAAGTGATTGGATGGATGAGTGAAGGAGCCTCTTGGTATTCTGTGCCCACACAAAAACTTCTGATGCAAACAGATATGAGCTCCTTGCCGCCTGTGTTTTTCCCTATCTGTTTACAATCAGGGCAAAGCTGAGTAAGACCTTGATTCTTTGGGAACTTGGCAGACTTTAATAAACAAGATGAAAAATGATATTTGCAGGGAGATGGGATTTTACTGCTGCTGGCCTGAGCAGAATGGATGGCTGCTGAGTGCTTTTTGGTATTCTGTGGACAATTAGAATAAAGCAGATGGATTTTAAGAGCAGCAGGCAGTGTATCAGTTAAGCAGATCATTTAGGAATGCTTATTGCTTGTTCTGCCCTTTGTGAAAATTCTAGGTATTTAAACCTAAAATTGTCTTGTGCAAAACTGGCCTTTCCCTGTAAAATTTGGCATCCAATCCACTATGACTGATGGGCACATGTATGTGTAAGAAGATGGGAGCCCAGAGGCATAAACACCAGAGTTTTCCAAGATCCTGTAGATATTGTCTTTTGTTTCAGTCCAACCGTTTTCACTTACCTTCCTAAAGCTGAACAAAAAAGATCTCTAACCTTACAAAAATAATGTATATAGGTTTTCTCAGGAGAAAATAGTAGCTGTTCTGATAAAGTAAGGTTTATGCACTCTTAATTCAATTTAAAATGAAAATATTGAGACAATTTCTGTGCTGGCTGCCCTTCAGCATGCACTTAGCTTGAATTCTGATTACAGACAGTGCTGAAATCTGGCTTGTGACCTGCACTAAGTGAGTTTCATTAGAAGAGATTTGGACATTGCTCAGACAACCAGATGCACATTTAGCTAAAAATAAGGAAGAAATGGGAAAGTACAAAACCTCTCCCAAACAAATGTAATTGCTGTGTTTTAAAAGTAAGCCCTTTTTTAGCTCACAAAATTATTTCAGGCAGAGAAATGAATGACGAATAAATTCTTAAATCAGCTGGGTCTGGGCTGGGCTGCATTGTCTGGGAAGTCTTGCAATGTCCACACGTGGCAGAGGGTATTTATCCTCACAGTCACCAACATTTGTCTCCGTTGCTCTGTCAGATTTGCTGTGTGTCATGCTGGGGGCAGCCAGAGGACATGTGGGGACCAGACCAATAATTCCTTGAGGGCTCAATTTATGCCAAATGTTGAGCATGCTTTCCCCACGTAAATTGCAAAAGACAATTCCTGTACTGGACTCTAGGAATATTGGTGTCATCAACAGTGCATTATTCCCCAGGCATCTCTGCCTCATCTCAATGAGGGCTTGGCTGCCTCTCAACATCATTGCAGACCCTGATGTTGTCCCTAAGGATATTCTTAATTCTGTCCTCTTTTCCAGCTTGCCAAAAATTGTCCTCTCCTGTCAAAACCCTGTTCTTCACCCCATGTGTCTTAGAACCCAAGATACAGAATCATAGAACGGGTTGTTTTGGAAGGCATCTTACAGACCATTTAGTTCCAACCCCCTGCCATGGGCAGGGACACCTTCCACTAGACCAGGTGGATCCAAGCCCCATCCAGACTGGCCTTGAACACTTCCAGGGATGGGGCATCCACAGCTTCTCTCAGCAACCTGTTCCACTGCCTTAGCATCTTCACAGTTAAGAATTTATTCATAATCTAATATAAAACTACCCTCTTTCTGTGTGAAACCATCATCCCTCCTCCTATCACTTCATGTCCTTGCAAAAAGTGCATTACTAACTTTTTTGTAGACCTCTATAGGTTCTTAAAGGCTGCTAGAAAGTCTTCCTAGAGCCTTCTCCAGGCTGATATCTGACATCTTGACATGATGCATGGGCTTGCCAAAAGAGGGGAGTCTGTCTTTTCCTGCAGCTTAGTCCACCACACCTCAACATCTCCTGCAAACCTCGGTCTGGATTTTTCCAGACAGAGCAGCATCTGAAGTTTGATGTTGTAGCTGCTTGTCACTGTCACCATCACGGATGTGCTGCTTCTGTGCCCCTGCCTGCTCAGTGCCCATCTGTGTGTTGCTGACCAGAGAACTGAAATGCACAACTTCAGCAGGGACAGTCATTTGGGTAATGGCAGCTTTTCATTTATAACTACACAGTCTCTACTTCAGGCCATTGTTGCTCAAGAAACTCAAGACATGAATGCCTCACTCAGCTTAAGGGCTAAGAAACATAAGTAAGTTTGAGGTAACCTCTTTACCCTGGCACTTGTTCCTCCCTCTCCATGTGTAGCTGCTTTTTCAGCCTTCTACTAGAACTTTTACCATAATCCCAATTAATTATACTTGGCTCCATTACTTAATTCTTCCTCCTCCATGCAAAACATTATGTAAAAAAGACTCCTTCTAAGGCTTTTTGTTTTCCCTTGTGGCTTCCTGCAGATCTCTGGGATATAATTTATATGATCCAATGCTTGTCAGCTTTCCTTAGCTCGCAATGTCCAGCTGTGTGCTGTGGGATAACACTTCATCCTTTGATTGTTTACCTTACTCCCTCTCCACCCACCTCCACAGGAAATCTCATCAGAGTGTTTGCCATGGGAGTGTCAGTCTTGGAATGAGAAAAGC
This sequence comes from Rhabdornis inornatus, assembly GCA_013397075.1. NCBI lineage: Eukaryota > Metazoa > Chordata > Aves > Passeriformes > Rhabdornithidae > Rhabdornis > Rhabdornis inornatus. Next base: position 524,877 of record VWZS01004485.1, on the reverse strand, counting down.
CAGACAACACTTTTTTCTTCTAAAGCGAGGTCTACAGTAATATGAAGCTTTTCCATCTACAGCATTAATTTCTACAGAAACACAATCACTTCCTTCTTACCTGGTGATTATTTTCTTGGTCAAAATTTTGCCTTTGTTTTATTTCTAGTGGTGTTTTTGAGTTGTTGTTATTATTATTATTATTATTATTATTGTTATTATTATTATTGTTTCATGTTAATTTCAAAGTGCTGTTTTACTTATTATCTATTACTGATGGCATACCTTGGAGATTTCTTTTTCAACATATATTTTATTGCTCTTATTTCATGGAGATAGTTTTATACTCTCCTAACTCTCAAAGATTTGCAGTTTAATAGCATGTACATATGTCTGCAAGAAAATGAGTTAGTGTGGCCCCGTGGCTTACTGCTGAGAAACAGAGTTACTTTACTTCCCTGAAATAAACAAAAAAATTTGTTTTATATTTCCAACATGCTCGGGAAATATAAGTGACTGCCTAACAGAGATCACCTCCAAGTTGTTCCACAGTAAAGCTGCTGCAGTTCAGGCTCTGGCATCTGTTTATCCATACAAGATTTCTCAATACACTTTCTTGATTTGTTTAATAGAGTATGGATGTGTCTTACATAGCTAAATTACCCAGAGAGAAATACATTGGTGGCTTGCTGGTAGCTCTGCAGAGGTACAGTTAATAACTAGCTGTACTACAGTGTGCCATTTTGAAGTTGAATATGCATATAACTGTTTTGCTGGATCCAAGTCAGTTCTGGGGAACATTTTGCTCTAATTTTAAAACCTATTCCTTTTAAAAGGGGTGCACACAAGCTGTAAGGACTGAATAATTGCTTTTCCAGGGCATCTGGCTCAGCTGTGGGCAGGAGTGTCTGATGGGTAAGTGCAGCAGTTCAGATGGATGGGATTGCTTCCAAAGCAAGACTATTTACATATGGTATGCATATACATACATGTACACACACATATATAAACTGAGAGAGAGTAGGTTTAGATTGCATACTAGAAAGAAATTTTTTGCTGTGAGAGTGATGAGGCACTGGAACCAGTTCCCCTGAGAAGCTGTGGATGCCCCATGCCTGGAAATGTTCAAGGCTGGGCTGGATGGGGTTTTGAGCACCCTCTTGCAGTGGAAGGTGTCCCTGCCCACAGCAGAGGGGTTGGAACTGGATGATTTTTAAGATGTCGTCCAAGCCAACCATTCTATGATTCTATGTTTCTTCAATTCTGTACTTTTCTGTTTAAATAATCAAGATTCAGAGGTTACTTCTGCATGTCTGGAATGAGGTGTGCTAGAATGATACATTTTTCTCCATGTCGGGAATGAATGCATCTTCAGACAGGCTATTTATCCATTGCCAAAACACCCAGTGAATGACATGATGCACAAGAGTGACTTCTGAATAATGTGACATTATTAATGAGGTTGTTCTCTGAACATAAGCACGGTGCTCAGAGATAACCCAGCACAACACAGGCACAGTACACTCCACAATGAGGCTGAACTATTACAGAGCCACCTGAGCAGCAAATTCAATGCTTACATGCCAGCCTCGGGGCTAAGGGTTAAAAGCTTTGTTTGGGTAGCTGAGTAGTGAGGTTGCCATCTCAGTGCCGTAGCAGGAGGAAATGAGTAAAGCCTTTGCCTGTACTTATTAAGTAAATGAGCTATCCAGGGATCAGATTCCTTACTCAATGTATGTTACATGCTCCTAACAGATACCAGATACTGAAATTCCCCATGCACAGTGATTTGTATGCTGCAGGAAAGTGTTTAATACTTTGCTCCCTAAATGATGATGGTAGTGAAAATACTTTTGTAAATATCCCTCCAAATCCTTTATAGGGGGGACCTTAAATGTAACAGATTATATGAAGGTACACCTATTAATCTTATGGACATCTTATACACCCTCAAATCTTCTTCTGCCTCATGGCCTTCCATACCTGGAAATTTTGAGGACTTGTCATCTCCCTGCCTCTGGGTGTGTGCTGGCTCAGCTGCTGCACCTGAATTGCTTTTGTGAAGGACATTCTGTGGGACTGTAGCCACTGGACATTACCTGAAGAGATGGATGGGGCCTGGGTAGAGATGTTCAGGTGGAGGGGCTAAAAGTAGAAAAGATGTAGCATGGACATACAGATTCTTCACCACCACTCTGCAGCTGTAGGTAACAACCCTGTCAGGACAGGCTCTTACTGCACTGCCAAAAAGCCATAAGGGAGTAAAGAATAGCAAAATAGGGTGAAACCAAAGCACTCAAACAATTTTGATCTCAAATTCTATATTCTAGTTGTTCTTAGACTGTATTTCCAGAATTCTAGTTCTGTATCAAAATGAACTGTTGATCTGAAGTTTTATTCCACATGGCCTGCATATTGTGTTGGAAAGATTCAGTCTTGGTTAAAAGCTGATTAGAACACAATTTTAAAAAAGTCACATTTTACTGTTATTTATGAAGCTCTTATCTAACACTTTGGTGTAAGGTCTGTGGTTTTTAGTCTAGAGCATCCAAGTGTGGGAACTCCATTTTTTCAGTCTCCTAGGTAATTATGGCTAGCTTGGATGAACACATAAATCAAACTATTTTAAAAATAGTTTTATTTTCTTTAAAAAGCAAGAATACATATCACTTTAGTGGACTTAAAAATTCCAGGGGCGATGGAGTATTTGAACACAACACTGCCCAATGCATGGACAGCAAGCACCAGGGAGACACGAGGCCAGGTAAATTATATCTGGACACAAGAAGTAAAGTCTTCGCCATCGGGGCATTGGAGCTTTGCAACAGCACCCCAGTGAACTTATGGGGATGTTTTCAGAAATTTTCAAAACCTGATTGGAGCAATCTGATCCCACTTGGGTGCTGCATTTGCATTGAGTGTGGGCGAGCAGAGCAGATCACTGCAGATCCCTTTCAACCAACTCTGTTTTACCATTCCACCCTCTGACTGGAATGCTGAACATAGATTCATGCAACTTGATTAATTATTTATTTATATTATTATTTGATAATTATTTCAAACCTGTTGAGGCACAGTCCTGAGGAGCCTTCTCTGGGTGACCCTTTTTGAGCAGATGGTCTCCAGAGATGCCTTCCCACCTCAGCTAGCCTGTCAATCAGTGAAATTGCATGAAAGCTGAGGAAAATGCTCCAGGTTGAGTGGATTGCAGAGTTCAATCTGTTTGAAAGAAAGGCTGAAGGGTGGCTTTGTTACAGTGGACAAGTGCCTCTGTGGGAAGGAGACAACAGGCACTAAAAGAGCCCTTCAGGAGGAAAAGAAGAATATAAACATCAGAAACGAAAGTGAGATAATTCAAGTGGCAAAACAAAAAATCAGCCCTTCAGTGATGACAGATTAACCAGCACTCGATATATCTTTCACTGTCCTCCCAGGAAGCCTGGTTTAGCCAAACATGAACAACCTGTTTGTTAAATACAAGGTATTCATTCCAAGAGCAGATACAACCAGGTAAACTTAATAGAGCAGGATTTACAGGAGGGGCTTGCTTGCATGATCGTACAGTAATTATTGAAGGATCTGTGTTTGATAGCTGAAGAGAATAAAATAAAATACAGGAAAAAGGTTTAGTTCAGGCTGTTGCAGATTTGTGGGGTTTATTAAAGCTTCAACGACAAATTTCGTTCTTCCTGGGTCTTCTTAATGGTTGCCAAACTGCCTGTTGACATTATATCTCTTTTCATTGAGGTCTGATTTACAAGCAAACTGAGGTATATTTGAAGTAATGAGAATAAGAGTGTTTCAGCATCTTCTTATGGGTGGGTACTGGAGCATAACCCTGTGATGCAAAGAACAGTATTCCCTGTGCTGGGAACAGCACCAGTGTTTTGGAACTGATGGGGTTTTTCCTTGTGTAATCAAATACCTAGAAAAAATTCCCATGAGGCTGAACACCATTCCCAAGTGGGTATAATACATTTAAAATGGAATCTATCTGTCAACATAAATATTAACATAGTGTTGCTTGGCTTCACGTGAGCACTACTTATTGGTGAGGCACTGAAGCTATCCAAAATCTTGCGATCTACTGAGACCACAGTGGAACCAATGAATGTCAATGGGACTGAACAATATTGATTCCGTATGTAAACAGAGATTTGGGGATGGAATAAATCAGGTTCCCTTAGAGACAGACTGTGTCCCCTTTCCTGGCACAATAAGAATACAAGATAAGCATGATTTGTTTTTAAGTAGTGCTCCTTGACCTTTCATTTGAACACTGACAGAGGAAATAAGAAGATTCCTACCACACTGTTTTCTCTCTGAGGCAGGAGGATGCTCATGACAAAGGAAGTGTTGAAGCCATCTTCCTTGCACCCCACGGAACAGAGTGAAAGCATCATCACCACTCCAGAAGTCCTGGTTGTTTCCCAAACCCAGGGGTGGTGGTGACACTTTCCCTCCCACACACAAATGAGCCAGTTCCTGAATTCCTTCAACTCATCCTGCTGCATTCAGCACTGCGCCCCAGGGGTGCAGACGTGCTCCAGAGCATACTTCAGCCAACCCTGACTGATTTTTCTGTGAGAGCAATGAAAAGAGGGAGGGAAGCCCCCTGCTGCTAGGATACAAGTGTCTGCCAGATGTTAGCTGTTTCACAGGGTGACTGAATGAAGCCACTGCTCTTCCCTAGAAATAATCACCTGGCTCAGTAATTGCTCCTCATAGCCAGCTGTGGTATTCAAGAGTCCCTGTTTGCTTAACTAGTCCTAAAACAGCAGGAGTCATTCCCTTTCTCTTCATACTTTTCCCATCTCTACCAATTCAGTCTTCTGGAAGGTTAGTATGGAGAGACTGCCTCTGGTTCCTCTATCTTTGTCTCAATATCTCTTTAAGACTATTTCAGGCCTGGGGAAGTGACAATCTAGAAAATGAAAACTGGGCTGAACACAAAAATATCTTGAGTTCTTCATTTTATTAAATTCAGGTACTGTATTAGAGAAGGCAATTAATTCTGTGCCTTTTCAGTATAACTGAAGTTTTTAGAGTGAAATTTGATAGCCTGAAAAATAATGGCACTTACCTTACCCAGCTCTACTACAAGAAACTTCTCTTAGTTGAAATTTTCTCTTGGGCTAAACCATCTAACAGACATGCTTTTGGTAAAATAACATATTTGAATCCTTAGGGGTTTCCTTTCTGCAGAATTTTTATGCATCTTCATGGGAGTAAGTAGAGATGACTTCAACTAAGGCTCAGGACCTCTACAAGCAGACCTCAGAGTGCAAGTTCAGGACATCAGGCAGAGGGTCTGATTGTTGTCACAAAGGGTGGAGCAACTCCCTCCTGCCACTCCCATGAAGTTCAGTGATGTGCCCTGCCCAGCCATGCTTCAAACAGATGCTTAGTAAACTTTTGTTCTAGCTCAGATGAATATTATCAAGTTATGAACACTGGGAGGAATAGTAAAGATCTTTTAAAAGAGAAAGCAAACAAAAATCTCCAAGATCCTGGAAAACTGTAGAAATGCATAATCAAAGGGAAACTGAGCCTGTGAATGGCTGTTAGCTGCAGAGAAAAAAATACCTCACCATTGTAGAATAAACACACAGTTCAGGGACCAAGTGCATTTTCATCTGGCTGGTATAATCTTCCAATTATTCAATATCCACATCTGTTGATCAGGGGAGTCCTGCTCACAGAAAGGCTGCAGAATTGACAGCAGTGCATGTTTCATCAAATTAAATAGAGGAAAAAGACCCTGTACTGATGAATGACTTTTTCCTGTCAGTGTGTTGGTACAGTGCATTCATTTCTTTGCCCTCAATCCTTCTCTGATAATGCTCAACCCTGTCAAGTAAAATGGATGAAAACCCAATGGTTAAATGTGCCACTGTGGAGCTTCATAAATCTAATACAACAGTGAACAACAAAGGAAGCCAATTGTCATTGCAAGATGTTTCAAAAAGGCATGGATACACACAGGGCCTCATAACACAGTGTAATAACATTTACCTACATGGAGTCAGTCTTGCAGGGTACTATAAGATCAAGAAGATCAAGCCCATAAACCAAGGATGCCCAATAAAACAGAGAACTAATATAAATTTTAGGATGCCATTAAGATTTAGGTTGTACATTAACTAGCAAAATATGCCTCACTTACAAATTTGCTACTGTTTAATGTCCCTGATAGCAAGCTATGATTCTGATATTATCACAGATGAAATTCAGTTTAGTATCAAACTTTTTTCTAATGTGGGAAGGCAAGAAATGTAGTTTAAAATGTATCTAATCCTGAGTTTTTTTAATGTCAGCTGCAATAGAAACCTGCACAGAATTAAATCTTTAGTCCACAAAGACTAAATATTAAGAATAATTTTGTATATTCTGTTAAAGGTCGTTACTGAGATTAACTTTGAAAACCCCTACAAGTGTACCCAAAATACCCCGCTTCCTCTCATAAAAACCTTAAACCCAAAACACCAGTGTTCTTTATCTTCTAAGATTCCTTGGAATGTATTTGCTGAGCCTGGCTTCTCATTTTAATAGATACAAGAGAAGGACAGAGGCTATTGCTAAACATTTATTAAAATACTCTTCTTGTTTCAGATGAGAACTGACCAAGTGTTTTGCATTGAACTTCTTCTTCCTTCACATATCTTGTGAAAACCCTGTTCTTTCACTGTGCCCACAAGGGTCTCTTATATATGCTGAATAAAGTTTGACTCTCCCTCACAGCACCTTAAAATCAGTGAGGCTGCTTGAAGAGAAAGGTACTACTCTGTGTGAATAGGAATACAAGAATCCCTTGGATTAAAGCAGAGACAGTAGAAAAATGGTGCTGTTCATATTTTATATGTATATGTTTGTGTATTTCTTCTGCTGGTCCATTCACAGATTACATGAATTCCGGTGCTTAGCTACAGAATTGAAAGCTGAATATGACAAGCATATTCTCCATTATTCTAAACACAACTAAAGGTAATTGTGGTTGGAAACTATAAATGGTTATGGTGCTGTAGATAATCTGAGCAAATAAATACAGAAAAAATAGGAAGCTCAATTCACATGCAAGTCCATAGCACATAGCTCACCCAAATGGGGATTTGTGGTTTTGGATGTTTTCAGCTGCCCCAGAATGCACACTACTGAGCAGTCTTTGAACATTTTCTGCATGGATTTTCCATTAATTGTTTGTTGCATGAACCTTTTCTGGCATCATGAAAGCCCTGGCTCCTCTGAAGGCTAAACTTTCTGTTTGATTCTTTTAATTCTTTGCAGTCATGTTAATTTTGAAGTTTTCAAGCTTACATAGGAAAATTGCTATTGGATCTGTGATGATTTGCTCTTGCTCTCTACAACTACTTGAAAGAAGGAGGTATCGAGATGCGGGGAGGTCTCTTATACCAAATAACAAAAAATAGACAAAAGAAAATAGTTTCAAGTTGTGCCAGAGGAGGTTTAGATTGGACATTCAGAAAAATTTCTTTCCTGCAGGGACTTTCAAGCACTGGAATAGGCTATCCAAGGAAAGTGGTGGAGTTACCATCCCTGAAGGTATTTAAAGGATGTGCAGTAGATGCTTATAGACATGGTTTAGTGGTGGACCCGACAGTGCTGGATTAATGGTTGGACTCAATTATATTAGAGATCTTGTCTAACCTAAACCATTTTATGATACTACCTTTCTATTTGATAAACTCATTTAATCAGCCTTGCATGGTACTGAAAAGTCATACAAGCATGTCACTTCTAGCTATTTCAGGTTTCTCCAAAGCCAGCAGGAAGAATTGATTTTATAACATTTTTGCTTCCTTTCATGACTTCATTGTTCCTTCAATAATGAGAATGCAATGTTTCATTTTTGTATTTCCATGCAAAAATCTAAGCAACCTTAGTGGATAAGCATCTGTTCTGAATGCACAGTGATTAAGTTTGCCTTCAAATTAGGTCATTGCTTAGAAGAAGAGTTTCCTTCATTACCATGCTTAAAAAATTGAGGGAATGGGTCTCTTCTGCTTCAGCTCCATTATTCAGGAGCTGACTAAAATGTCCTCTTTTTCAGAAGTGTTGAGCTCTTTCAGAGTCCAGGGTGCAAGGGCTACAGGTGGTTAAGAACAATGAGAGCTTAAACCACATCTGCTAAAGAGACTAAATATTGATTTTGAAACTGTAAGCAGGAAAGCTTTGACATTTCAAAGTAATAATACTAGGCAGATTTTTTTATGCATTAGTGATCTTTCTGAAAGTGGTTTTACCCTTTGGAATGGGGAATGGCATGTTTGGGGACTAAATGTGTTGCACAAACACAATTAATTGGACAACATACTGTCATTTAGTTCTCCAGGGCTGCTTTCACACAGTAGCAGTGGGACTGGCTGTTACAGAACTGTCCCAAAATGTGTTATTATCCTCTCTGACCCTCCAAAATGGAGGTTGCATATGAACTGCTTGTTGTGACTGTCCCTGGCCCATTCTAGCTCTCAAGCTCTTCCAGAGAGTTTTTTGGAGAGGGCCAAAGCCATCTGACATGGCCCAAACTGCACTGGAATAATTGAATAGTGTAAATTTACAATGCAGACAATTAATTTCCACCACTGAGCCTTCCTTGCAACTCTCAAATATAGACATAGCTGTAGTGTCCAGACGTGCCATCACTGATTTCATTGATGCAATCTGTGCCATAATTGCATGCAAGCCTCTGAAAAAGGCTTTTGTGTTGTGGGATATGGAGTCCACACCACAGGGTGCTTTACAGCTGAGGAACTGAGATATGGGAGAAATAAAGCATGGACTCCTACACACAGCTACTTTAAGCTTTAATTGAGAAAACAATTTTCAGATTGCCTCTGTATTAGAAAAAGCTATAGAAGAATCCATGGGAGAGTTGGTACATACTGAGATAGAGATGTTTGTAGAAAGAGGCTGAAGTTCACTCAGGCCATGCCTGGGTTACATTCTGAGTTTCTCCATTGATGAGATGGGACAGAACTCCTGACTTAGTTGCTACAGTCACATCACTGCTCTGGGAGACAGCACCTAGGCTGGAATAACTTGCAAAAAGTTAGGTGCTTAAGTCATTGTCAAGCCTGGCAGGAAGTTTTTTCAGCCCTAGGCAAGAGGTAAGGTTGGTCACATGATGAGATTCAAAGGATTACACAAAGGATGCTGAGACAGACTTAAATGTTTAATGTTTTATTCATGGAGTCTGTAGCTGATGGCACACACCCACTCTAAAATTACTGTTGGGAAAAATACAGAGGAGAGATAGAAAGAGAACAGGGAAAGCAAAAGCTTTTACCTGTGGATGGCCAAAAAGAAGTACAGCAGAATCTCCAATGAAGGTATCTTCTGGTGATCCTCTCCAGGTGATGCTAATGATGATAATTTTCCACCATGTTTTTCCATGGTGGCCTTTTGTTGTGACCTGTTCAAACTCCCCCCTTGATACTCGTGCTTAAAATAGTTTGCTCTGAATGAGCCCAAGTGTTTCACAGTGAGCTTGGGTATATAAGTCCAACCGGAGGTTCAAGTCTCTGTTAGTCACTAGGTTATTGACTAATTTATTTTAATGTAAACTTCAAGCTATAAAAGAAAGGGTGGGGAGGAGCAAGGGGAAGGAAGGAGTCATTCTTACTCTGGTGACAATTTCTTCCCATGAGAAATCAGACATAAGAATAATGTCAGGGTTTTCAGGTGCAACACCATGCAAATAACAGCACAAAAAAAAACAGCAGTAGAAAGGCTAAAACAATGGAGTAGCTTTGGTGAAAGGTAACAGACCTGCAAGTAGAAGACAGAATACAGAACTGCAGAGAAAAGGACCTGAGCAATACAAGGTGAAGCCATTCTGCAGCAGCTTGGTGTCTGCTCTTCTCTCTCCACTTCAGCTGTGTTCTTACCTCCTCCAACACCTCTGCAAGAAGCAGGTAGGAGCAACAAAGGTTTTCCTGTGGGTTCAGGTGATCATAACTATAGGCACAATAGTCCCACATGCATCAGCAAGGAATAATTGTCTTCTATTATTAGAAAAAAATTCTTAGACTGCTTTATTTGATTTAATACATCTGTCTTCAAGACGTTACACATCTCTCTTCCTCTAAACTTATTAGAAGTTATACATTTCTTATGTTCACAATCACACAAAATCACAGAGTCAATTTTTGTAAGAGAAGGTTTGTAACCACAGGTTTATTCTCAGGCCAGCTGTACCACATTTAAAAGTCTGTTCCTGATAAATCTGTGATTTCCTCCACGTTCACTTATTTTACACCATCTGAGGATATAGCCCTCTGGCTATAAGCACTAGCTAACTGCTGTTCCAAGCCATAAAATCCATTATAGTATTGACTTGGCATGTGTTCTGTACAATAACAATTTTCCAGGACAGTAAACTTTTTGAGGATAGTAAACTCACAATATTTCCCTGGTTGCAGTTATATATTTTAGTCTGCTGCCAAGTGCTGCAGATTTTCCTGGGTCTGGCAAAAGTTCCACATGTTTTAACAAAATTGTTGTTGGTGTGTATAATTTCTTTGCTTACAATCCACTTGGAGGTATTTATTATTATTGGTCAAAGATGTCAAGTTCAATAGAAAGAAAACCCCAAACAGACCTTGAGAGTGCCCCTTCTTGCATTTTCAAATGTGAGACTCCAGCTGGTACTGTGACCACTACAGAAAGCTCAGTACAAGCCTAGAGGCAGGAAGCTGGGAGGAGAGCAAAGCAGCAGCGAAATGATGGCACTTGTCACTCACACAACAGAGTCCCAGAATGTCTAACCACAGTGGATTTTGGAGGAATTCAGCCTGAGCAGCTTTGGGGGGCTGTAAGAAGCTTCTGTCAGTGAAAGGTGATGTGGGAGACTGTGGAAGGGTATTTGCCTGTGTACATAACAAATGGCAGCTGAAAGCCGATACCTTCTGCAGAGTGAGATGGCTTTGCTTGCATTTTGTATGAGATGTTACTCTTTGAAAATACAGGTAATGAGGCAGGCCTGGGGCAGGTTCAGCAAATTTGTGAGTGACAACTAGTGAAAGAAGCTGTCAGCTATTATAGGAAACCTATGCTGAGGTGGGGACTGATAAATACTGCTGGTCACATCAAATACTGAAGACTGGTAGCAGTTGACAGAAGCCTCTAATTCCTCCAAACTAAGCTGGACTTAATGGTTATAATGACAAATACACTAATTAATCCCCAACACCAAGAATGTACTTGTCAGGCCTCTGGTCTGGATGGCAATTGTTGTACAGGATGGAAAGGGAGAGGTGGGGAAAAGTGTGTGTGTATATACACACATGTAGATCACCCATCCATGCAGAAATTGTTTGTGACATGTGACAAATACATATAACATGATGTATTAGGATATGAAGCATGCAGAAAGAAAGAAGAAGTGGTAAATTGGGATGAGTGCCCCACTGCCTGTTGTTGGACTGGGTTTTGCTGCTTTGCTTGTGGTCAGCCTGCCTGAACCAAAGAAAGGTGGGTGATCACTTGGGTGGCAGACTGAGTTCATAGCAAAACAAAGCAATGACCATTTCAGGAGAAGGCAATATCTGAATAAAAGTCATTAAATCACCATGGGTTACAAAATCTCCTCCTATATTCAGTTATTCTCTGATGGTGCTCAAAGAAAGGAAATATAATCAGAGGCATATAGAGTAAAACTTACTGTTCTAACTTCTGGGAATCTTCAGTACTGTAAAAAGATAATCTCTTTCTCTCTCTCTTTCTCTTTATTTCTCTTTCCTTAAAACTTCAGTGAATTTCCAAAAGTCCCATGTAGGGATTCTCATGGTGTTCTGTATCCTGTGATGCAGAATCAGGGAGGCACAGATGAGGCTCCTGTTTCATGGCTGTATAAATGATGGATAGAAAGAGACAATGTCTACAGCAAGAGTTGTCCTGATTGTATGCAGGTACCTGTGGAAAATATGAGGATGAATTTCTTAGGGTGAGTGAGTCAACAGTGAACTCCATCAGAATTCAGTTTTCAATTCTTCAGCATCTAAATATTTCATGTTGTACACAAAACAATGGTGACTTCAGGGACAGTTAGAATTTGTTTTCTTTTCAAAGAGGTCTTCTGCATTGCTTTTTTGACATTTTCTTTGGTTCCTTGTTGAGCCAGGGGGCTTTAATCATTCATTCTCTTATCCTTGCCCAGGATTACAAGAAGTGACAGCTTGTTGCCATTTTCCTGCCTCCAGTCCACCTGAGACACTCAGGCTCTGAATATAAGATTAGTCTTGATTAGATTTCTATGGATATGTGTATTGAGGCAAGCTGTATCTTGTTCTGCACTCAAGTTCTGCATCTCAATTTTGAGAATATTTATTATTAATATCACTGCTGCTTATCATATTTCTGATATTAAGGCTGTAAAGCCAGGTAGTATTTGACTTTGAAAAGTCTATTCCAAGTTGTACCACCAATTCAAAAGTTCTATTTCCCATAAAAAATAAACTTAGGATGCAACAGAATAGATGAACTGGTCTCACCTGTTGATAGATTTTTTTTGTAATCTGACACCCAGAGTATTGCAGGCTCTTGCAGAAAGAATTCACTCTCAAAATTCATTTGTGAACACTTGAAAAACACACATTGTCCTTACACATTTCCTATTATATCCCTTTGCAAACCACTTCAAGAACAGAATATGAACAAATTGTGCATACAATACTCTGGAAAGTAGTTGCTCAGGGAAAAAAAATTGGTAACAGATGACTGCCAGACTAGCAAAATACGTTACTCTGAGATCCAGAACCTGAATTTTAATTTTGATTCTTGAGAAATTATATTAAAAATTAATAATGGGACTATATTAACCATGAGAACAGTTAGGCATGGATAAGTTTAATTTCACTGCTGTTTTCATTTTTTTTGGGGGGTGGTTGGAACTTCAAAGTTTTTTTCCAAAATGAAATCATTACCTACTTAAAGCTAGAATTGACTCTAGGAATCCCTAGAAGAGTCTTCATAGAAAGAAAAAGTACAACTGGGATGCGGCTAAGCTCGAGTGAACCAGTCAACACACGCTGATTTAAACCACTGAGGGATCTGATTTGCTACTCCTCAGGCTTTGAAATAGGTTCAGGCCCCCCTGTTAGATAAGTGAAAAATGGAAAATGCCAGGTAGCTCCCTGCAGTTCACTTTTGGGCAGAGCAGAGGACATGGTAGTAGCCAGGACACAGGAAACATCGAGCTACTGTGGGTCAGCTCATTGCACTAATCTAACTTTTTAACTGTGGTAGCAATAATCAGTCAGGGGCTCCAATTTTGAGCCATGAGATGAGTCTTACTCGGGGGCAGATTTCTCACTTTGGAAGAGCTGCAGCTAGCAGGTGGTCAGAAAAAAAAATAAACAAAGACAGCTTCATACAGATGAAGTTGGTTTTGGTCCCCCAGTACATCATAGGGAATTCTACTGGATCCACTCAGTTTCAAGACACTATTTTGTAGCTAGGCATCAAGTTGTGATTCAAACATGTCCCTGTTTGCTCTTGATGTACTGGGCCCCTGGGCTTGGAAAGGAGGGTGTTTCCTACAGTGCTGCCATTTTAAATCTGTCTTAAGACACAATCTAAGCTCTGACTGCTGCATATCAAGTAACATCTCTATTTACTATGCAGGAAATATCTTCATAAGCAGTGAAAATCCACTCTCATTACAATGTTTAAATTCTTGACTTGTTCTGGCTCCTACACCCTGAGGCTAAGGAAAGGTACTTTTTGATGCCTGTCAGAAGTAGCTGTCTCATGAGAAAGGTGGATGCTTTCTGCTCAGGATTTTAATTGAGGGCCAAGCATGTCTTCACAAGGACAAGTCACTCATGCCCTTGGGGCAGCCCTGATGAGTATAATACATTTTCTCAAAAGTGGAAGCTAAGTAGGCATCTTCATATATATTATCTGCCAGTGTAATTAATAGGTGCCTGCACTTATGTATCAGAGCTGAGTGATGATGATAAAAAATTGCTTAGTGTTCAATGTGTCAAAATATTAAATAAGACTCAGATACCCTGAGCCCTAAAAGGCTGCAATAAATATTCCCAGCTTTCCACCAGTTCCTTTTCCAGCTGTCACACTCCCCTGTGTTCTGATCAATAGAATCAACCTTCTAAAGCAAAAGATAAGAAATAGTTTTAAATAGTGACTTAGGACATCTGTAGTAAATGCATATTCTTTTCAGTCCAGAGGAAGCAAGTGATGTAAGAGACTTTGGAATGGCTTTCAACAGGGGATTTAAGCATGTAAACAGACTTTGTGAAAGATATTTCCCCCCACCTTATCTTTCTTCCCCCTTTCTGATGGATATGCGCCTATACTTTGTTCAAAACCTATGTCTGTTGTCTTTTACACTCATTCTGCACAGATAAAAGCTTTCACAGATATTCGGATGGAAAACCCCATACCTCAGAGGTGTTTTACATTGTTTTATTTGCTATCATTCCTCAGTTTTTCCATCATCTTTGATCATGTTGTGAATATGCTCCAAAAGATGTGCATTTGCTCACTTCAGCACAAGAAGGAGGCAGACTCCCCACAGTCATGGAAGAGTTGTCTACAGAAGGCTAAATTCTGTTGGCAAGTCTTCAGGTGTCAGACAGGTCTCTATAACACGTGACCACAGCTGGCAGGTGCTGCTCTTTCCATCTTGGACAAGAAGTCTCGTTCCATAAGCCTGTCTGCACAGACTAATGGTAGTCTCAGTTCAGACCGTGTCCCGATGTTGCCCTCTGCACCTTTGCCATGGAGTTTATAGGAAAATGCCTGTACCTGTGGTCTCAATTAGCCATAACACATATTGCCATTAGTTAAATGCACAATCTATGTGAACCATGTTAATACCCCCAGATACTTCTGGCAACATGGAGCATGAAGGTTTTTAGACAGTGACCATTACCTCAAACCGTTATGCTGCTGGAGGTGAGTTTATGTATTTTTGAAAGTGAGGTTTGCTGCTTGTGAGGAATCTGTCATTACTTTGTTAATTTTTTCAGACAGGCTCCAGGCGATCTCCATCTCTCTTAGTGTTAGATGCTATAGAGTAGACATGAGTACAGTTTAAACTCCAGAGTTTTAATCCTTACAGGAGTTGGAAGAAATCCTAACAGGTTTGGAAGAACCTGTTTATCAGAATGCAGAGAAGGTGTATATGACAATCTTGGGTACACACTTCTATTTTGCAGACACAACCAAGTCAGGAGAGACTCAACTTCTTCGCTTCTAGATGTGCTCACAATAACAAAACACTTTAATAATAGAGGAAAGATTAGTTTGAAAGAAAGACTTGGTTATTAGTAAGTCATGAAAGGAGGGGGACTGAGGGTAACACTGCTTTCATGGGTTGGTTAAAGTGTTGATAATGTTGGCCCCCAGGGACACACTAGGGAGCACTCAGGGAGCATTGGAATCTGCTTTTTCAAAGACTGAATGTTCTTTAAAGCCAATCAAAAGGAAAAGTACTAGTGGTAGAAAGAGTGGAATCACTGAGCAAAAGAATAATGCTATCATTAGTCAGAAAAGCTGTCAGAATACTCATGCCTGGGATCTTGTTCTTAATAATTAAATACCTGAGCGTTTGCTAGCACTGCACCTTGTCATGCTTTAAGTAAACAACATCCTTAACACTCAGGGCAATTTAGGACATTCTGTAGCTGCAGCCACTAGGGACACACCGCAGACATGGGAAATCCCACACAACAGTGACTAGTCCAGCCAGGCTGCTCTCCAGGATGAGGATAGCAGTCAGGTATTGTAAGAAATACAAGCCAGGGCTTGAAGTCAGAAAAATCAATGCTGTTTTTAAATTGATGGCTGTGTGAAAGATGAGTGATCAAAGTCTAGTCAGTCAGAACACCATGGAAAACGGGAGAGAACAGTGGGTCCAGGCCAAAGACAGGTGTTCAGTCTTGAAGCGTAAACCTTGGATATTGGGTGTTCACTCTGAAATGAGGACTCAGGACCCCCACATCAGTATTCAGAGTAAGCAGTCATGGCTGTGTGCATAGAAGATGGCTACAAGGGTGACACATGTGCCAAATACCACGCTGAGCAGCAGAAAGCACACAGCTCATGCAGCACAGCTCTCCTGGCTGGCCTCAGAGCTGCAGTGAGGCCCTGGATCCTGCTGCAGAACTCAGTTTCCTAGGGCCTGACAGGGGCATGCTGAACTGCAGCACAAAAAAACTCTCACCAAATTTGCAAAGATTATTCATAAAAATGTACATGACCACTGGTGCCTGAAAACCAGACCCTTCATTTGTGTTTTCAAGTGCTTTGAGAGCAGGGCACTCAGCCACGCCTTAGGGGGGGAATCTGTCTGAAGTTTATCAAAATGATATCTGTGTAACAGCATTCATTATTGTCCTAGGGTGACGTTGTGGTGCTTGTATCCCCAATCATGTGTTCTGTTTGTGCTTCGTGTTGTGTTCTGTGCTTTCGGGACTGGCTCTGAGGGTGAGGGTTTGTTTTGTCTTGTTGTCGGCCGGCTCACCTCCCCCACGGTCTGTGTTTGGGAAAGGCTGGGCTTTGCTTCGCTTGCTTGCTTTGCTTGCTTGCTCCTATTTTTTTGCTTTTGCCTGAATAAAATTATACCATCTGAACCTGTTCCGGACGGGGTCCTGGGAAACACCAAGAAACACCGGGAGTCTGCATTTTGTGATCAGCAGCAGTCATCCCCAGCGCCGGAGACCGACAACTGGGCGACCACTCGCAGGAGAGACTTTCTGAGTTTGTCATCCTTTCAGAGCAGTGAAGGAGTTTTTTTTGTCATCTGGTGTTCAGTTTTTTTGTGTGTGTGTGCTTGCTGGGGAGTGTTTTCCTTGTTAAATAAACAGGTTTTTTTCCACTTCTCTCTGAGAAAATTCTTCCTGAACCCGGTGGTGGGGGGAGGAGTCATGGGGGTTTGCTTTCTGGGGGCTCCTTCCGGAGGTTTCCCCCCAAATTTGCCCTAAACCAGGACATGTTCTTTTATTCCATCATTTGAAGTGATCCCTGTGGATCTCAGAACAAAGCAATGTGTGACCTTCATGGTGGAATTAGACCAGCCACAAACACCTTGTAGGACAAGGGTGGTATGACAGTGCTGAATGGTTTGGTACTTGCAAAGAATTTGTTCTAAATCCTTGGAAAAAACAGAATAATCCGTTTCAGGCAATTTTTTTTCTTTGGGAATATACTAGAGCAGATTATGAAGCCTTGGAATGAATTCATTCTTAGAGCACATGATCCTTTGAACATGGATCCCACTGCTCCAAACGAAGATTAATACTTTGTGAACAAGTTACCAAAAGACAAATGTTGTGGAAATCCTTTTTTTCCTTATGCTCTACTCAATTTCAAGCAGCAGAGATGCCACAGTTTGTTATTTATGATCCAGAAGTGAAAGGCAGTAAATGATTGTATGTGGGCCTTCTCCTAACGCAAATCACATTATCAGTCTTTAAAAGGACATAATTGTGGGAAGTGATGAATCTCTGGAACAAATATGCAGCTTGTGTGTAGAAGGAGTACGTGATGCTACTTGTCCTGGCCTTCATCATATTCATGAATGTGTTCTCACATCTCATTTCTGCAAAGTTTTTCTTTCCTGCATTCAAACAATGATGCCTCAGTGATCTACTTCTATCAGCAGTGGGCTGTCCTCAAGAATGGAAAACATCATCTGAAGCAATGGCATTTCAGTAGACTGGGAAAAACTTGGTGGCTAATTAGCCAGAATAATGATTTGTACTATGAGGAGATAGGGAGACATCTCTTTTTAAGACTTAAGTGACCTAAATTTCCAACGGCTTTCCTTTATGGTCCCATGATCTGGCAGGGTGAATGCAATATTGCTTACAATCACATATGCCAGCTATGCATTGTTTAATTGGCTTGAACTAATTCTCTAATTTTAAGAATGGTTTGGAAAACTAACACTGGTATTCATGGAGTCTATAAATTTGTCTCCTTGGAAGAAGAGTCCCTTAAATTAACTCAATGTACAGCCTACTCCTCTAATCCTTGTTCAAACAGCATTTCCACTGATTTTGATATAACCGTGCCTTCAGTGTAAAGTCTTAGGAGAGACTGACTGGAAATTAAATCCAGCACCTTGGCCATCTAAAAGCAAACTGGGGAAAATCCATTATACTTGTTTTTCTGAGGAAACATGGTAATTGTTTCACAAAATTTGAATAGAAAGATGGAATCTACCTTGAAAGAAATTCACAGGATTTTCCTGACTTACAGTAAATATTAAATTATGGCTTGATTTTTTCATATGACATTAAAAGTGGCTAGTAATTTACAGGACTTATCTTGAAAATTGATAAATATCCTCAATGCCAGTTAAAGGCAGTGGTATGGATGCAAAGGATGGTTAGTACCAAAAGGCATGGAGTTCCTGCTTGCTGGTGTTTTAAAGTCACATTGTTTTCAAGCTCATACCGTGACCAAGAATTGCTCTTGAAGAGACACGCCTGAATTATCTCCTGTCTTATCTCTTTCTTTTCCACAGCAATCTTATTTAACCATGACTTATGCTTTGAAGCCATATCCCTCAAGTATAGCTAAAGGACAAGCTGTCTGAAGAACCATATAAATAATAAATCCTACTTTTAAATGTCAACTCTAAACAAACATCTTAAGGACCATTTAGTTTATTTTTAAATTACATGGAATAATAGAATTTTGCAGAAAACCAGCCTCTATGACATTTCTTTATATTTCATATTAATATCAAACAAGCAGATTTCCAGGAGTGAAGCTGAACTTTATATTCTCCCACTTGGTTTCTGCTGGGTATTCAAAACAGCTGTTGCTCCTCCTGAAAACCAGAGGCCTCTCTGAGTCTTAAAAATTCTCCCCTCCCCACACCACCCCCACTTTTTAAGCTAAATGAGTTATTGGATTTGGAACTTGATAATCAAAATTACTACTTCTATTTCAATTTTCTGAAATTATTATCTTATTTTCTCTTTTTTTTTCTGGAGCCTCTTGCTTCACATTGCATCCTGCATTATACCATCCACTGATTGATTTATGAATGTTTCTCTCCAGAGCAAAAACCCAATTTTCCTTTTTTATGCACAACATTTCTATACCCTGGTCTTAGATTTGAAAATTCTCTCATCCATGCTGATCTAATAAGTATTTCTATCTTGTGAAAGCTAAGGATGCTTGCAGTAAATTCTGTTCTGACAAGGGCGTCCCCTGGAGGGTCCATAAAATTTCAATGGTTACATTCCCTTTTTATTTAAAGTAAGACAAAAAAGTTGGCAATAAAACCAGGAAAAAGGAGCATCTATACCTCACCAGAGGGCTTGTCTTGATGAAACCCAAAGTCAGGGAATAGAGCTCTGTTTTAAATGGAATAATCCTGTCCTCTAACATTTGCTATATCACAGATATTTACTTCTCTGCTGTACAGTCAGCCCACACATCTTCATTTTGATCTTCAAAATGTTGTAGTTGGGGTTCTTTCCCCCCTTACTTCATGATCAGGAGAGACATAGCATTGCTGTTTCTCTCTCAGTCGTAATGGGCATTCCCAGCTGCTAAACTTGGCTTGCAGATGTCCTCAGAGACTCTGAGTCCCCACCCTCCCACCGAACCTCTTGTGTATTTTTCTCTGGACTCATGACACCCCACTCACAGCCTGAATGTTTGTACAGCATCTTTCTCACATTTACCACATTTCTTTTAGTTAGTTTTGTTTATCTTCATTATCAATATTATTATTTTTCCTTTTCTCACAAGATTTTGTGAGAAACCTATGAGTCCCACATGTCTTTGTTCCCTGCTTGCCTTCTGCCCATGAAGCCTGTTCACACCCAGCCAGCATCCCTGCTTCTGGCACAGCCTTTTGAGAATTGGATCCCCTCTTGTGGGAGCAGACACACTGCTGGAACCAGGTGCATCTGGGGATCCCTGTTTATTTATTGTAGAGAATCATGAACACCCTCTCCTGCCAGCTGAATATCCCCCAGCTGAAGGAGGACTGGTTGGAGAAGAGTGGTGAACACTTGTTTTCCTCTGGGACAGGATACACCTGTGGTTTTAATCTCTCCAGTGGTTCCCTCAGGGATGAGCAGGGGAGGGACAGGACCATCCTCTGCATACTCCCATCCCTTGGGTGGCTGATGGCTGGAGAATGGATTGTTTTCATCTTGAGTAACTTCACTGAATATAGCAGCACAGCATCAGAGTTATTCTGCTGGCAGGTTGTGCTTGTTAGTTGAGATGTCAAAATGCTTAGAGCAGCTTTCCAGAACAAGAGAAGCATGGGCTGGCACAGAGGATAGACTGAAGGGAACCAAAGCCCTTTGCTTGGGGCTGAGATACAGGTCTTAGGGAAGTTACCCTTCACTCCTCCACTTATGCAAGGAGAGGAAGCTGGCCTTTTTTTCTTTCTGTTTAGCACTACTTATTTGGTTTCAATTGTCTAATGAGGCCTTCTCAAGCGTGTGGCTCCTGGTGACTGACACCATCCTTGGAGACAGATCCTTGTGCCATATAAATCCATGTAGGTTTCCTGCCTTCACCAGAAGTACAGTGGCCAAGTCCATAAAATCACTGGGAAATGTGAGCCAGTTACCATGAGCTCCCTGCGAATTGCCTTTCCTATCTCAAAGTGATTATAAGTTTGAGGACTGGATTAGAGAGTGTAAGAGTGCTTTTGCTGTACTAACTCCCTTAGGGAACAAAAGAATTGAAATGGGTAATGAAGTATTCATCGAGTTTGCTGTTTGCTCTCTCCTGCCAGTTGTTCGTTTCACTGAGAGCCAGCATGTATACTAAGCTTCCCTGATATCTTTATACTTATTTTTTGGGGGGCTGCATGGCTGGGACAGAGGGTGGAAGGTTCTTTAACCTGGACTGTTGTTGGGGAATTTGTGGTATTTCAGGTCTGTACCTGTATCTGGGACACAGGAGGATATAAAGGTCCATGTTATATAACACTTAGAGTCATCCACTTCTTTTTTATCATATCTAAAATTATCTTTTTTTTTCTCAGATGTTAGCATGTATTCTTGTCTCTGTGACTCACTTGGTCTACTCAGATTAAGATAATGAGATAAAAGAAATATGTGTCATTTTGTCACAATTATGCAACAACTCTAGTCACTGCAAAACACACCTCGATTGTCATAAGGTCCTTGAGGAATTAAAGCATTGAGGTGTGAAAAAAAAAAGGCGAAAACAAGCCATCATCGTGTTAAAGACTTCTGTGGCTGAGCAGAAACACATGTATTTTTCTGCTTCGGGTAGCTGAAAATCATCACTTACTGACAACACAGAGCTCACCATCTTTATTAGCTAACCTATGAAGAACTGAGTATGCAGGGAAATTGTTATATGGTTTGTACTTGATTGGGAGCTGTCAGAGCCTTTTCTTTCTGCCTTCCACTCCTGTCAAGTGGGAATAAGTTTAAAGAGCTGGACTGGCTCTTTTGCTCCAGAGTGCCACTGGTCTGGGGCACAGCGCTTTGGGCACTGCTGCACTGGGCAGAATTTTCATTTGGGTATAGGACTCCATTTCCATGCTTTCCTGAGGAGATTTTTGCTCAGCTCTGTGTTCAGTGCTGTAAGACTGCACTAATCAAGCAGTGGATTGGGAACATTTGTTAGCTGTCTGTCCCTTCAGTCTCTGTAAAGTCTCTCCCCAAGGTCCTTGGGACAATCTGGCTTCTTGTACAGATATATGCAAATAATTTGTTGTGATTCTATACACAGCTCCAGAAACTGTTCTGCTGGTCTGCAGCAGACACAAAACCACTGTCTGCTCTAGTTCCTTTATCAGCAGAAGGGCTTATATGGGTTGCTAAAACCAAACTGGAAAATGTAATAAAATTTGCCGTCTAAATGAAAATCCTGTTTTGGTGATGGATGTACTTGATGACTGATTAGGGCCTCCCTCTACCCTCCAGCACTTTATCACAGGCATCAAAATGTAGTTACATCTCTTATCTGTTGCAAACCTAGAAAGTTATATATGCTTAGCAATCCTGTGAATTATATTACTGAACTTCAAGTGTCTAAATGCAGTATTTGAGTCAGAAGGCTGATCTCCCCAGGCTGCTCACATAGCCAACAGAGAGAGAAAATATCCTCCAACAGGCAATTTGTGCATGCAAGTCATGTTCCTTCTGCAAATTGTCCTCTGGAGGAATTTCTTCCCTTCTGCTGTTTAGTGGGGTCCTGTGGCTGCCAGTCACCACAGCAGATAGCTTTGGGGCCGCTTGGAGGCAGGCTGGAAAAAAAACTTTGGCAAGGGCTGGGGTAGTATCAAAGGGCAGCTTTGAGGGTGTGTGAAGGCTGAAGAGCTCCCCTTCTTTTCTCAGGGAATTAGGCAGATGAGCATCTCAGAATTTCAGCACATCGAAGAAATGTTCTGGGTTCTGAGAAAACATGTTCTCTGCAGAAATTCCTGTGCAAACCATCCCATCAGCCAGTTTCTGGGCTGGTTGTTGAAATGTTTTAGCTCAGTTGGTTAGAGCTTGGTGATAATATCACCAAGGTTGTGGGTCCAATCCCCATATGGGCCATTCATTTAAGAGTTGGACTCGAAGATCACTGTGGGTCTCTTCCAGCTCAGTGTTCTGTGACATTCTGTGATATTTATTTGTAGCATCACTGTGGGTGCAGATGAAACAGCACAGGCACAACTGCTCACTGTTCAGGGAAGATAAAACATAGCCATGTGTCCATAACAGACTGATCTTGCTTCTTTCCTCCCAAAAAATATACTTCTTTAGGTGTCTGGGCCAAGAGGAGAACTTTTGGAGGGGTGATTGTGTCATGCCTGGGGAAGCTGCTGAGGCTGAACAGGTTTCAGAGGATGTGAAATGAGTGGGGAAGAGGCAACAGGGTGGAGCTGATGTAGACACAACCAAAACCCAGCCAAAAATGGAGAGCAAGTAACCAGGATACAAATGTGCTTGCAGAGAATTTCTTAGTACCAATGGGGACTGATTAGAGTTTGCTGCCAGATGCACTCAACTGGCTGCAACCAAGTGTAGGAGAAGACCACCCACCTATGAGAGTACAGACAGTGGGGGAAAGAGTGATATAAAATGTTTGACTTTTTTTCCTCATGTACTGCGATCCTTTCCTTTCCTTTCCTTTCCTTTCCTTTCCTTTCCTTTCCTTTCCTTTGTTGAGAAATTATTTTTCCCAGTTTTGTTACTTTTTTTTTTTAATAGAACACCTTTGGGCATTCTGGAACTACATGCTATGAGAAAAAGCCTTAGTTACTCAAAGTTCCATCTAACATGGCTTATTGCTTGCCAAGTGTGCAAACCAGTTGGGGGAGGGAGTGAATATCAGAGGTGTGTTCATCCAGGCACCACACTGCTTTGTCAAAGACTAGTCTGCTGAGTACAATATCTCTAAAAAAATTGTTAGTGCTTTACAATATTCCCGACTCTTCAAAATTTGATTACATTTTGACATTGGGATGACTTTAATTTGCAAGTTTTCATTCTCTGTTCTAACTCCAGCCTGTTTGGACAGATGGTCAGTACCTGCAAATGAAAACTAGAGCTAACACAAGGATGAGTCTCACCTCCTATCTGCATTTCATAGTGGAAATGGCTTTTTCGAGTCTCAGGTGAAAAATAAGATCCTCATAAATAGGAATTGAAAGAAGTAGGACAAAAAAGCAAAAAGAAACAAATGTGATGCAGATTTATTCACTAGCTTATGCCTAAATTATTCTTATGCTCATAGGTGTACCAGAAGGGAATCTTTAATTCTGATGTGTTCATGACTCGTTTAGAAACAGAATTTGAAATACAGAAGAAAGAAATTCACCTTCCCCCCTCCCCATCCCCTAGAAAAAGGGACATCTTATGTTTTAAAGATTTTCTGTTATCTTCTTTCATCTCAAACACTAGAGTAGTAGTTGCTGTGTGAGTCGGCACAGGCAGACATCTGGGCCAACCACAAACTTGTGTCTAGAACACAGAGTAAATTTATTTCCATTACCTTGCAAAGCAGGGGACTCCCAAAGCAGCACATGGACAGGAGTACTCAAGTGGAGACACTGGCACCATTAAATGTGGTCCATGACTGGCCTGCTGTTCACACAGGCTTATGAAGGGTTACTCCCAGCTGCATTGTCACTCAAGTGATTTTCAGTCCTCCTCTCCAGTCTTCCACTTCTAATCCATTCCTCCCAACACTTACCATTTTACAGCTAGAGAACTGAGATGTGGAGAGCTCACCCCTACTAAAATCATAGGCATCTTAATGGAGCAGAGTCAGCTCTGGAGGAATTTGCCTCTGAATTTGCAAGAATACAAAACAGAGCCAGGAACAGAGTGGATTCCTTAGACTGTGTCAGTAAAAAATGTAGATAAAAGACTGGCAGTCACTGGTTTAGACATTAGCATGGTTTTTTGTGTGGTTCCAACCCATGAGAAAGTGAGGGACAATCTGGGCCTGTGGCTGTCCTCCAGAAAGAGGAATGGACATAGCCAGCGTGTTTTGGACTTTAAGAGTTTTTCTGTGTGTATCAAGGTGAGCCCTTTGCTCTTAGTCCTAAATTTTGAAAAGCCTTTGAATGCTAAGCCATTTTCTTTCTGTTCAGCTCAGGTGGTAATGCACCTTATTTGAAATTCTTGAGTGAGACAGGCATGTGCAACAAGAAATTAAGAAAATATATCATTAATATTTTTCCATTTTCCATGTCATGATGCACCACTTATCAAGGTTTTACTCATGTTTTCCTTTTATTGACTTCTCTATTTTTTCTTGTGTGATTTTTTTCCCCTCTGTGGAGCTGTTTTATGAGTGGCCCCAGTTTGCTCCACAACTGTGAATGGCTGAAGTGGGCTCAATAATCCCACAGATAGGCAAAGAGACAGGAATAGAAATATGAATTTCAACTAAAACTAACAGATTCCTATAGGAACTACAGAAAACAAAGAAAAGAAAAAAAAGAAGCTTAACACTAATAATAAGCACAATGTGCCCCCTTTATCATCATCAAATATGTCATGATTCTGTACTCCTCTACACTGGTAGAGCTGGAGCATGCAGGCAGTGGAAATGCAGTGCCTCAAATCTTGCTAGAATTCAGTAGCAAATCTGTCACAGAGCTGTTGGAAGTACATGGAATCTGGACTGTCACACAATAAAAGGTGTATGGTGAGCAAGGTTAGAATAGGAGACCTGGACTGAGGTAACGAAATCATTACAAACCAAAAATGGGAACTTAGCAGCTGAAAGAAATAGTGGAAAGGAAGAAAAAGTACAAATCTCCCTGGAACGGAATTACTATGGCATGAGTGAAAATAAATTGTGAAAAAGGAAAATGTGAGTTTGGGGCATGTGAGCAGAGGGACTTCAGGTAGAAAGTGCATAGGGTCCTGAGCAGCTTGCATGAGGGATACAGTTAAAATAGTTACCAACAAGGAAAAGGAGCCTTGAAGCTGAAAGTCTTACAAAGAGAGTAACTATAAGTTCCACAGAAAGGAAGGAGGCATTCATGGCTCCTCACACAACAGATTTTGACTTAATCACTTGAGCATGGCTAGGATTAAGAGAAGATATATTTCTTTCAACAAATACTGCAGGAGTAAAAGCATCTCCTAGTGAGTTTAGATGTTTCAGTTAAAGGCCAATCTTGGCACAAAGGGGTATAACCTAATTTTCCATGAATTTGGTTTTTATTTTAGTTAGAACAAGGTTTAAGGTTTTACAACTCTCTTGTAGTAAAGAGAATGAGAATAAGATACTCTGTTAAGGACAGACTTTGTTTAATTCATGCAAGTTCTATGACTATATGTGAAAGATTGTAACATGTGGCTGCCTGTGATATGCCAGAGATAGATGATCCAGGAAAGCCACTTTAATATTTCACTGAACATTTATAAAGCTGTACTGTGCACACTGTTACAAGAGACTCCACTCTGCTGCCCTTCTCTGCTGAAGACAGTGGAATATTAATGGAGCAATTTGGTACCCTCAATCCTACTTTAAGCCCTCTCTTCCTGGCAAAGTATTGTACCACTAAGGTACTGATAAGAAGGTAAGCATAATTTGAGGCTCTAAAACCCTATTTTGCAGAGATGCCTAGGCCCAGTTTTGGAGTTGTGTGTCCAATTGATGGTTTGTGTTTCTGTGATGTTTTCTCTCAGCTGTGAGATCATCCCAGTGCTGGTGGGTGGGACATCAGAGCCTTTCCTTCCAATGCACTCTGTTCAGAGTGCCCAACTTGGCTGTAAAACCTCTAACTCTCAAACTGGGCACCTGACTTCTGAGTTCAATACTTGACTTCTAAATATGGCATTGTGGAACCTCCCATCACCCATGGTCCTTATTTCCCATCTACTTTTTTTTGTAGAACTCCATTCACTGTACTTTTTTTTGGGATCAAAAAGCTGCCCTGTGAGAATAAGAAACCTACCTGGATAGGAAGGTTCATGTTTCAGTTACAAGAAATCTAATTCTGGCCTTTGAAGTAAAATTCACTTTGACAGGAATGCAGATTTATATGTGAGGTAATGTAAAAATGTTAGAAACTTGGTGAGTTACTCCAAATGATATCCGCATTTTATGAAGAAGTTATGCGTTGTTAGGTTAAATGCTTGTGATGAACCATTGTCCCTGTGGCAGGGAGAGGTTTTTTCCCCAGTTTTTCAGCCTATGCATTTCTAATCTCAGCTATAAGGTATGAGGTGATGCTGAGCCACGGGCTTCCTAAGTGGATAATACATATCCATTGAGAAGATGGCTCTTGGCAACTCCTTTTCTCAGTTTAGCTTCCAAACCACTTGCAGGATTTTTCTTGTAAACACTTCCCCTCCTAAATAATGGATTCTGGGACAGTGATTGATTGTTCTGGCAAAGTTATGTTTATTGATTGCTAGGAAATTACTTTCCCTCTCAGTTACTGCTAAAACAACAAAACAATAGCTGTAGTCCCAGTATTTTACAGCAGTTTTGTAGGTGGTTTACACAGATCTTAATACCTGCCTATCCCTATTTACTTCACCCTCTTTGCTGAATTTGCTGCTGGGTTGGTTATAGCATGGAAAAGATTGGTTAGAAGAGAGAAGATGACAGCCATTTTTTAAAGTATTGCTTGTTGTACCTGTTTTTTCTCCTGTTGTGCTTGTTAAAAACATTTTTGTCAGCGTATTTGGTGTGTCCTGGTTTTGGCCAGGACAGAGCTAGATTTTTACAGTAACTGGGAAAAGGACATGGCCAGACCCTGCTGTTATTTGATACCATCTCATCACTTGCCACGGTTGTGAGTAAAGGTGTCTTCTCTGGAGAAATCATGGGAGGCTGGGAGGTGAAGGATTTTATTTCCATGTAAATAGTTTTTCTGTCTTACACCTTTTGTTATTAGTATTGCTGCAGTTACTGCTCCTTTTCTTATCTCATTATCTCATACAGCTCATTTTCTTATCTCATTGCTGTTTCCAGAAAATTGTTCTTAACTCAACCTTAATTTTCACCCTCCTGCCTCCAAATCTCAACCCCGTCCCTGGAGCAGGGAAGGGGAAGAAAAGGAGGAGGGAGTGAGCAAGTGACATCTGATCCGTGAGAGTCTTGACAAGGGCACTGAATTGGGGGATGCCATTCCTGAACCATGACAGAGCTTTAGAAAAAAGACAAAACTCTGCATTAGTATTGACAGTAAATTCCACAAAGATGAAAAGGGTGTAATAAAATTCAATAAGAAATAGGATGCTTTTAAAAAATTTCTCTCTGTTTTAGTATTACTTTCAGTATGCTTCTGCTTTAAGATAACTGCAATATTAATCTAGCAGTTTCTAAATTTTTAATTTGACATCTGTGGTATTTAGTAGGTTGAACACCAACATCAGAGCATGATTTTCTGTAACCTTTTTTATGGTGACCTGAGCCACTGTGACATTCATATAAAAGCTATACACTATGTCTTTGGAAAAGGCTGTCCTTTGATTCTTGCAGAAAACAAGTATTTCAAGAACTGCTTTTGAACAGACTCTTTGGAACAGAGGGCAGGAAAGCCAAGATAGAATTTCATGGACCACCTCACTTGTGATATCATAAGGACAGGGGCCTAACAATACAATCTTGTATATTCTACAGCATGATGATGGCTGCTCCCATAAAGCAGTGGTGTAAATGTGATGTGCCTGTCATGGCATGCATGGCAAAACTCTCACTGAGGGCTTTTCTTGCCAGTAACTCTTCATTGAGTGCCATCAGAGCAGGGGCATCCTGGAGAAAAACCCTCATGTGCATAATTGTGCGTCTTGCATGCATCTAGGGACTTTCTAAGAGAAGCTTATGGTCCCCATGTTTTGGGCCAGAAAGTTTCTTTGAACAACACAGACCCACCTGGTTGTCTGTATGTAGTGGTGAGGGTCTGACTTGGGCTGTTAGGTCTTCCTTGGCAAAACAAACCAAAAAAAAGGTGACCAGAAACAGCATCTCTTTAGCAGCTCCAGGTGCCAGACAACTGTTCTGGAATGCAGCAGAAACTGTGGCAAGAAAGAGTTGCCCACACATTATTTGCTTTACTGCATGAGGTTGTGAGACTCATGAACACTCAGCAGTGGGAAAAAGGATGTACTCACACCTTGGACAAGCATGTACTCACAGCAGGAACAAAGGATAGACTCACAGCTCCTGCTCCAGACAGGCAGGAGAAGGTGCAGGGTCCGCTCCAGGGACTACCCAGTGTGTCACCAGCATCCTGCAGACTGAGAGTAGGACATGCCACACTGACCAGGCCAAGGCTTTATTTGATTAATTTCTGCTTTGGGAGACTAGCAGTTATCACCATTCTCTTGAACTTGAGTATAACCTTGATGCTGGCTTTTCACTGCTCCTCTCAATGATGTGCATGCTTAGGAGTGATTTGCTGCATCTGAGCAGACACTGAGTACAGTATACTGTATATCCCTGGCCTCACTGCATCCTTGAGTGGCAGCTACCCTGTGACTCAAGAAGGTGGCTGAGGAGAGTAGTGAGGAGAAATGGCCACTAGCAAAGAGAACTTAGTTGGGAAAAAAGTGTCTAGTACCCCAGTAGTTAAAGATTATTCTTTTGAGGATTTTCACTGAGATAGGAATGGGAAGGAGCCAGAAGAAATGCTTGCAGAAGGTTCAGAGCTTAAATGGAAAATGAAAGGCTTACTTAAAGGACAAAGTTGCTGTCTGCTCATTCTGCTTAGTGGCAGAACTTTTGAGGATGTTTTTCTGGATTACATCAGAAGCTAAAAAATAAATGTCTGGTCTTAAATACACAGGTGATCTAGGTATCCATCAGTAAACATACTGACTTTAATAGGATCACATTTTCCTTATCTGGCCAAGATGTTCCTCACAAGGAGTGTGAAATAGTGAGATAGATGAAGAATCACTGTGTTTAATAGAAGCTTCCCTTTCAAAGGACAAAATTCTACCTAGTCAGTTTTTCTCCAAAATTAGCAACAAGTTCCCTCTAAGCTTCTCTTTCACAAGCAAAGATTAATCAGTTGAGGTAGTAGATAATAGTTGTTGCCACTGCTCAGATTAATACCATGTCTGTGTGCTGGTAGGATAATAGAGGAGGGCTAATTAAGGAGTACAGACCTGTTTCCAAGTTCTTAATGATGAAAGAGGAGTCATAGTCTGAGATATTAAGAGATGGTGTTTAATATTTTTCTCAGGCAATACTTGAGCACAAAACAATACGTCTTCAGAAATTTTGTTATATAAATAATTGCTAATATTTCTCTTCAAAGAAACAAATTGCACAGAATAACAGAAAAAAAATAGCTAGACTTTTATGCAGAAATACCAAGTGTAAGACATTGGGGTTGTACTGGATTTGGGAAGTGACTACTGCTGCAGGAAGATGCTGCTCTGCAGCTCAAGCACCAGATTGCTTTTCCAAGCCATGGTAATCTCCATGTAGGTAGTGAGGATAATTTTCTACCTTTGAAAGTCTGAATACCCCAGAAAAGCTATAGTTTACTTATGCCTTGACATTGCCTGGTTTTATAAGAATATATCGAAAGAGGTAAGAGAATGCAAAAAAGTGTCTATTTTACACCTATCCCTAGGCCTGGGCTGGGTTTGTTATGTCTGTGATTTCACAAGATAAGAATGTAAGATGTTATACAGTGAGAATAGGTGGCTGTTGTCAGTTTTGGTTGCCATGCACAGCTATTCCAGCCACCCTAAGTTCTCTCCTTTATAAGTTTTAAAAGACTATATGCAAAAACATTACTCTAAAAGAGTATCTAGGACAGCCCAGAGAAAGCTGTTCCAATAAGTTAAATATTCTTATATTAGAAAAAAAAGTTATCTTAATTATAATCTGAAATAGTTTACTTTCCATTTTACCCTCTGAAGCATAATCTTTCTGTTATATTGAAGAGACAATGTCTTACTCCCACATACTTCAGAGAAAGAAAGTATTAGATGGGAAATTATTCCTGGACTAGCAAATTCAGATCTCCATGATCTTTGGGAACTGTACCATAGATGGAGATCCCCCAGAGCACATAAAACATCCTGTTTACTGTAAATCGAAGAGGAAGGCAGCAAGAAAGACCAAGACCAGCGATCCTTCCTCAATGGCATTTATGTAAAACAAATAGATAGAGTCTTCAAGGTGAACTACATCTTGTGCTTTAGAAGAAATCCTAGAAAAGCAACCTGACAGACTTATTCAAGTAAAAGTTCAATCCTGACAGATCTGATAGAGCGATTAACCTTGGGACGAGACTTTCTGCTGAGACACAATCCCTTGTTCCTAGCTGTGATCCATCTCAGCATAACTAATTATGCTTCATCTTCTGTTGCTTCAGAGAAAGGCAACACCTCTCTTCCATTCCTGAAAATAATCTGTGCATTGAGACAAAAATAAATCCATTATGTAAATATGGCAAACCCACATGCAATCAGTAGACAATAACAAAACTTTTCTGATCACCTTTAGAAATTCTAGTAATTTAAAAATACAAACTTTCCCAGCCTCTGATTAAGGAAGTAATATCTCTGGTATTTCTATCACTAAGTTAACTAGGGTGATCTCCTGAATTACTGTCTTTAAGATTGTTCTCAAACTCCTGTGATTCTTGAAGACCAGCTTCCCAAATGATCCAGGTACTTCCCTCTCACCACCTTTGTCTGTGATCTACAACTTGCTTATTTTCATATTAGTTTAAACTTTGGATTTTTTTGTCTTTGTATCAAAAAACAATCTGTGCAGGGGCCTGCAAAAATATCTTTCATAAAAGCTGAAGGTCATTCTTTACATACAGACACTGTTTTAAAAGGAATGTTACTATGAATGTCATGTTTTTGTTTAAAAATCATGCTCTGTTGTTACTAGTAAGCCTTTCCAAGGAAAATTTTTAAAAATCTCTAGGGTTTTCTGGTTTTATTATTCTTCATGTTTTGGAAGTTCTCTGGATGCAGTTGATATCCCATATTCCTATGTAGTCCATTAAGTTCTGTAAATGCTTCAGCACATTCCTAACTTCACCCATGGGAAGTGGCCACATGGCAGTAAAGACAACAATTCACATAAACAGAATACTGTGCAGGATTTTAGTGGGTTGTTTTCCAAGGCACACATTGCAAGGACTAGGGAATATTTAAAACAAGGAAGTGCAATTATGCATCACAAAGCTAATCATATCTGAGACGTCATTTGAAAAAAATTTAAGAGTAATTTTTGAGGGAAAATTGCAAGTGTTAAAGTGTCCCGTCTTTCAATAGTCTGTTTGGTTTTTGATTATAATATATTTTTTGATTTTTTTCAGGTTTCTATGTGTTTCTATGGCTATCCTGTAGCTTCAGATAAAGCTGGCTGGTGACCATTGCCAGCCCCAAAGCCAATCAGCATGACAAAGCTGTTTTGTCCTAGAGGAGGGTGATTGCACCTGAGCTTCATGCTGGAAGAGTTGCCTGGTCCTAGTGCCCCCATAATCATGCCTGGCTTTCCCCTGTGAGATTGTTAGTTGACCTAGATGAAAACCATGCTATGCACCTGCTAATTCAACATGCCCAGACCTGCATGTCATGTTTAGGCCTTTAATATATACATTACTTGTGATTCTCTATCTTTTCTTCAGCAGACATACCTCCTCCTGTCTTGTTATACTAATCAGCAACTAGATTTTAAATTCTTAGCCTGCTAATTGAAAATGACAGGGATTTGTTCTGAGAGAAACGTTCTTGAATCTATGACAAGGCATTGCTGCCAGGGGTAAAAAAGCGATTACAAATATATAGTTGTTTCTTAGCAACCATTGAGAGCTCCCCTTTCTAATTAATACTGTACCATTCCTTGAAAGCCTTATTAGTTCACAGTGCTGAAAGGTCAACTAATCTCAGTTAAAAACTGATGGTATGAATAATTTTTTGTGAAATTCTATCCGTGCCTGTGTTTAATCTTAAGGCAAGCAAGCAAGCTGTTTTATCACTTATTTTTATAAAGAGCTTGAAAATACTCAAACACAGGAAATGCATGTGTTGTTCATCTGTGAACAAGAGAATCAACTTTTCCTTCACTCAGTACCTCAGTTCCCAGTAGAATGAAGGGGAAGTAGCTTACACATGAAAGGCATGATGAAGGAGTTCCTCTCGCTTTGCCAGTGCCAACCAACCACAAGAGCAGAAGCACAGAGTTCTCCAAATCATCCCAGCTTACTGAAGTGTGAAGACATTGTCATTAGTGAAATAACCTCCTTGTGCACAGACAGAGTGCCCGAGACAAAGCCAAAGCTGTGAAAATGGGATCAATGGTTGCTGCATGTCTACAAAGATATGACTGAAGGGCAGCAGTCTCATTAGTGTTGTGACACATTTATGTTGCTATTGTAAGACTCCATCTCTAGGGTAACAGTAGTTGGTGCTGGTAGATAGCTCTGTGTCCTGCTCCTGTGTTAATATGAAAAAGTCCAGTTTGGAGAGGAGAAGAGGTTGTGAACAGACATTGGGTAGATGTTGATTGTTCAAAAATCAGGGTTTTTAACCTGACATAATTTTGGATTGGGTGGGGTCCTGTTCAGACATGAGATGAATGTGGTGTAAAGATGCAGAATGGGACTGCAGCACGTGAGAGCAGAAAAACACAGTTTTTCTGTCATCTGGCAAAGACTACATTATTCAGAGCTCCTTGTGTCTTAGAACTGTTGCATAGATGTAAGGATAAAGACATAGGATAAATGCAGAGATGAGACTAAGATGTGTTAGGTGTTTGCAACCTGATCTGAAGTGTTTCCACTCACTCCATTATATGGTGAGAATTGGTTACTAAAGAGGAAGAAAGAACTTCTTCCTGTTCAGTCAGAGTCAGATCTTGAATTGTCTGAAAAATCTTATTTCCCTGCAGAAAATTACTGTAGTCTGAATTATGACAGTGAGCAGCCTTCAACAGCACCTGGTGAAGTTTTGTGGTACTTCTTCCATCCGGCTCCATCAGGTGTTTTCCGTTCCTGGGAGTAAGGATAGGAATATAAGCCCCTACTCCAGAGTGCACTCCATGGTGCAGTAGCTCTTTTGGGGATGGCTCTTGTAGGACATGTAATAGAACTACGGAATTGTTGATGTACTTGTCCAGATTTTCTAATCCAAACCCTCCGCTCAAAGTAGGGTCATACAGAGCCGTGTCTTGACAGGTTCTGACTATCTCCAAGGATGGAGACTCCACAATCTCTCTGGGAAGCTTTCACCAGGGCTTGCCTATTCTGACAGAATAAAAACTGGCTCATGGCCCATCCCTCGGCAGCAATCCATGCATTCCCCCTGATCTCCCAAGTCAAACAGCCTTCTTCCAGGCACTGAAAAAAAGTCAAGAAAATAATCAAACTGAGATGAAGGCTGAAGTTCTTGCTATGTGCTCAGGGCTTCTCAAGGCACAGGACACCCAGCTGGGCTACACTGACTGTGCCTGAACTGAGGTAAATATGCACATTGCCAACAGACCAGTGTACTCACAGCAGCACAGAGCTGCTCTGTGCCCCTAAAAACAAATGCTGGAAGACAAAGGGAGTTGGTTTGTTGTAGCTAGAAGGCTGATTGGTAGTGAAATAGATACATAGGAGAAAAATGCCAATTTCCAATAAAATAAGGGGACATATATATACATATATATATATATTTATTTATATAGATAAATATTTTGTATATTTATATATGAAAATTTATAGAAGAAAAACCTGTTTATGCCTGAAGTTGTGTAGGACTCTGTTTATCAGCCATTACTTGGGCGACCTGGAGTTCTGCTCGTATCGAGGTGGAAATATTGGATCCACAGCTAATAAAATCAATGAGGGTGACAAATGTGGTAAATTATTGTCAGCTATGGGAAAATGAAAAAGAGAATGTCAGTGGCTGTCTGGCTCAGGGAGCAAGGTGATAAACTAGTTCACTCAAACATTGCAGATATACTGATTTTCATCTCTGATAAAGAGAAGCAAAACAAATACTATAGAAACATTTAAATTTCAAGGAACTTACTATGTGATAGTTTATCTAAATCTTCCTGAAGTGACTTATAGAATTTAAACCTAAATTGTGCTAAGATCCTGAGTAACTGATGAATTTTTTCATTAGGGGTAGGTATCTTCTTTTTTACTCAGCTTGAATAGCAGCAATTTGTGCTCTAGGAGAAACAGGCTGTTTAAACTCAATTTCCACAGTATCCTCTCATTATATATATTTATATCAGTTTATCCATAAAATGTCTACACTCATGAGTATTACTAATGTTTGATTACAGTCATGACATATCTATAAATACCTTCTTATTACTGTTGCTAAATAAACCTTCAGAATATCTAAAATTAAGTTAAGCACAAGATACCAATACTTCTTAGTGCTTCTCTATACTTCCTGCAGAAGCATAAAGATAGAAAAAAGAATCCTAATTCTAGATACCTGAAACTCTAAATCTGTGATACTGCAAAGACGCAGGAGCAGAAGGAAATATCATGGTGGCTATCAAGGGCGAGAAAATACTATGATCTCTTGAACAGTCATGGGATTAATGGATTGTGCATACAGTATTCTACAAACTATTGTGATCAGTTCTCTTTTTTTTTTTCTTTTTTTCTCTTCACACATTTTTCATAATGAACAATAATTTGGAACTTAACAGTATTGAACTCCTACAGCCAGCAGAGCAGTGGGAAGAATAAAATAAGCAATAACAGAGTGCTGAGTCCTGGGAAGGCTGTGGAGGACTGAGACTCAAAGAAACCAAACAAACCCCAAAAGGAACTGTGTATTAAAACCAGCAGTGAAAAGGAACATAAGTACACCTCTTGGTCTCACTTACATGAATTACTTTTTCATTGTAAGGGGATATGGTACTGTTTGTATCCCAATGTGCACCCAGAATGATATTAAAAACCCCAAGCCCCTTTTTCTCCATAGTCTTATATGAACATTCTGAAAAACCTTTCTGGAGATCTCTTTTCTTTCTACCTCTGTTATAGACAAGTTCAGGGAGAATAACTGAGCCAGTGATTTAGCTAGGCAAAATTCCTATTTTAAGTTACTTGCAACTGAAAGTGTTAGTCCTACACTGTAAATGTGATCTTAGCTTCATCTGTAAATTGGAGAAGTCCCTGCAATGCGATATACAAACCCTGTGAAACAGCAGCAATTAACCAACACTTAATGATGCCACACAAAGACCTGTTTTGCCATACCCACAAGAAATTCTGCAAGCAGCCAGTTGGGAGCCAGCTGTTAGGAATTAGTAAGGAAAGAACAGAATGGATAGCTATGGATGTTCTTATGTCTCTACTTAGGCCATGAGGAGTTGAAATTTTAGCAGTTCTATTTCCTCCATCTTAAAAGGCTGTAGCAGAACTTGAAAATGTTAAGAAAAAGGTTACGGATGTTTAAAGTTAAAAACTTTCTTCCATATTTTGAACAGATAAATAGGGAAGAACTATTTAAACACACATATAAGAGTGGGAATTGATGGAGGTCTGTATAATTATGAATGACATTGAAAAGAATTTAATTATCTCCACACGTAGAACAAAATTGTCTTTTATGAGCTTATCCTGAACTATAGCTATGACTATTCATGTGGAATTGATACTGTTTCAGTCTGGATTGATGGCTGTAATTCCTGATGATCCTCAAAGCTCTCTGATGTGGGAAGCCAGAACTGAATTGGGCTGGGTTTGCTTTTTTTTCTCATCCATCCTTGAAGTTCTAGGTGTTTCTGTCCCACACCCCAAACAAAAAGGGTTATGTTCTCTTCTTGATATTTTGGTTTTGGGATCAGGTCTTGTAGTGGTTTTGCTTATTGTACAGGAATTCTAGTTCTATCAGATACCCTTCCTGCCCACTGTACATCCTTAGTTCTCCTCTGGCAGATTTTAGTACTTGCACGTGTTTTTTTGTGCATCCCGTTGTTGAAACCATATCTCAAGTCACCATTTGTGTTTTGCAGTTATGGCTATTATTTAAATTTTAACTTGCCTTATAGTACACTACTATGTGACAATATGCTTTGTTGAGGATGGTGATGGTATTTTAATGTGCTTAGGTATGGCTTTAAGGCAAGCAAGTATTAACTATACCTGTGTGCATCTGCCCTACAGCTGAAAGAGGCCTCTGCTTCAGCTTCAGGTTAACTGCAAATTAATTCATAACCAACAAAAGCATGCAATTTGTCATAAAACTTATGAACCTCCTTGTCATGAGATTAGAGCTAAAACTGTGTAATTAAAAAGAGTAGGCTAATACATAGACCAGAAATTTATCAAAGAGTATTGAACATAGAGACATGATTTCTGGGATTTATTGCCAGAAATAGATATCTTAAAATGCATGACACACCTGCCTGGAGTTGAAAGACATGCCACAGGATCTGTGGAAGACCAGTGACCTCCTGAAGAAACAGCTGGTTGCCAAGAAAGATACACATAGGGATCTGAAATAGCAGCAGGCACTTATATTTAGGAACCTGAATAACATGGCAGTGAGCCTCAAAAAAATCTGAGAAATTGTTGGAGGCCGTGTACCTGTCAGAGTGTCAGAGAGATGAACCTTCAGCCTAATTCAGGCCTACCATTTTAATGTAGTGTCAACCTTGACAGGGAATGAACAAGCAAGGTCTCTGGGGAATGGACTGAGGCTAGTCTGAAGTGACATTAGCATTACAGCTATGTGTAGTTTCAGTTCAAGAAAAATCAGTGGTAGGGGAAATGTGGGGAAGAAGATGGCTGAGGGAAAGATATATGTGATTAGAAACGGAAATCTGTATGACTGTCAGGTTTCAGACCTGGGGGCTGCAGTGTAAATCAGAACTGGGAAGGCTGAGACAGCCAGCCACAGCTCAACCTATGGCCCTGGGCAGCAGCATGGCTGAGCCCCTGTGCCCGAGGAACACTGTCACAACATGTCCCTTGCCACTTCATCTCAAAAAAAAGGAACTGTGTAGTGTAGAAGGTGCTAGGCTTGTGGAGGGGAAACAGTCCAGGTAAAGAAAAAATGAGCCTTGGATGGATCTTACACCGGTTTAAATGCAGTCTATTCACCTTCAAACCACACCAGTAAATCAAATCAGGAACTTTTCCATTTTGCCTATGTACTTAGTGTTTACCTGTCTGCAGGAAATGAATTAGGCATAAATATGAAAATCTCTCTCGGTAGAAGTGATTCCCAGGTGAACAAGGGCTCTGCCATTCCCTTTGGATCTCATCTGGCTTTTGTTGATGTCAGTGGTAGTGCCATTGTGACCACTGGAAGGACCAGGATTGTAATTTAATTGCTATAATCCAAAATAGTATTGAAGTATCATCACATAAATTATACTGTAATTGGAACACCTTGTTTTAAGATTAGATTCTTGTCTGTGTGAGAACAAAGCAGCTAAAAATCTGATGCTGATATGATTGCAGAAGGACTTATGCCCACACAATTAACAATGATACATACCTTAAGGACTGTGGCCAAGAGAACTAATGGCATACCCTTATCCCATCTCAAGGAAAGACAGTGTTTTCAGAACGCTGAAGTTGGACTCTGTGGTCTTGGAGATCTTTCCCAAATGTAACAGATCTATGATTCTATGAAATTCAAATAAACTTACACCACCCTTCGAGGCAAATTAGTGCAAACTTCTGGGAGATCTGTACTTGCTTTGACTACAAGCTTTGAGCTGAGTTGGCTGGAAAAGGAAACAAGTACTTGTGAAACTGTTCAGAGAGGGAGACTGAAACAGAATGAAACTCATTTTGTGTATGACCTGACCTGTTCACTGACATACCTTGTGTTAGCAGATTAAAGTGTCTGTTTTTCTGACCTGTCAGTGATATTCAACGCTCACAATATGCCTTGAGGTTCAAACCAACTTTGCCTTGTCACTCCAAATGCTTTGTTCTAATTCAAATTTCTGTTACTCAGTATTTTTAATAGACCCTGATCAGCAAGGCAGCCAGGAGATTTTATAAAATGGTGTGGTGGGATAGCTGAACAAGCAGCTTTAGAAGGTAACACCTCTAGCTGCTACACATGTCTGGTGATGGAAGGTATCACACCAAAGACTGTGTGATTCACAAATTAACTTCTCAAGTATTTCAGAGCCACTAAAAGAAAGTTGTCTCTTGACCTTTAATGAAACCAGTCAGTAACCTGAACCATGCAGTTACTCAGGAGGCACTAACTGTCTATTCCACTTGATTAGAATATGAAAACAAGTTTTATTTACAGAGCACTACATCTTGACTCTTTTAGCATTACCTTTTTTTTTTCTCCCAGAAGAGTTCAAGCAAATTTCAGCTTCCTCTTTGAGATGCAAATCTAGTTAGCTATTCACATCCTGAATCAGCTGATATTAGTATGACTGAATATTAGGAGAAAAAATAGACTGAAATTAGAGAAATGAAGACACAATTTGGTGAAGATGAGAATCAGATTCATTGTTCATTGTTGTCATATATGAGTTTCTGACTTTGGAGACAGAATCATCTCCAGATGCTAAGCATAAAATTTTGACATAATGTAATTACTCATACTTCATCTCTATCTAGTCAATAGATTTTTCCACAGGCTCCCAGGAATTAGAGATGGAAAGAATATGTATGCCAAACTTTCCACTCAGCAATGTGAGTTTCTCTCTTGTGGACTATTAATAACTCCTTTATCTATTGCACTATGTTATTTCTTCTAATTTCATGGGCCTTGATGGATGAGAAATAGGAAGGTGTTCTTCTCTGACCAATTCACATATGTTCTACTGTGGTCAGTCTTGGGACTATCAGGATAAACATGTTTAATGGTCTAATTGGGAAATCTCTACCCGGTATGGCTCTACGTAGGAATTTTGTAATTTATTACAGACCACATGAGTGTTTTGTGATTCTGCTTCTCTCATTTCATCATTTGTTAGTGACTCATTCATATAGACATCTATATGCAAAATGATGTCATAAAATGCATATATCTCCACATTTCAGTGTGGGAGATGGCCTAAGCAGATTGCATCCTACTACTGCAACTCCTTGTGACCATCTCAAGCAGCTGTGCCCATTCCATTTAACAGCCTCAATGGGTTGAGATAGAATAAAAATATGCTTGGAGCAGAAATTTTTGTAGAATACTTTTCCCACTGAGTAAAAGAATGTAGACAGTTTCCATGGCAGCATTCGGATTTTAAGACATCTCTATAATCCCAGTGAAAAGGATACAAACTTGTACTGGAAGCTGACTTCATATGATCTTCAACAGTGTAAGTAAGCACTTCTTTCAAAGAACATAGTTTTTACTCTAAAAAAAATTCAAAAGTGCTTTCTGTTTCCTACTAAGCTATTTTCCTTAAATGCCAGATGTTGACAGATTCCTGTACCAGTGGCTAATTTCATTCAAATGACTGCAAATGAGAAAATAGGAGAGTTTGGGGAGGCTAGGGATGTGTTCCCAAGGAAAAGGAGTCCTTTAAAAAATGAGAGTTTTTGTGTGTAATAGCAAAAGGGAAGGGAAAACCTTCAGACTGAAGAGAAGGGTTTTTTTGATCCTTGCTGAAAACAAGAAGCAAAAGCATCATTGATATAACAGAAATACTTCTCCTCTGACAGCAGCTACAGGTCTTTGCAACAAGTTTCACCTTGGGTCAAGACAGTGCTGATTGAACCTGCACCACAAAATAAGTGGATGCCATCACATGGTCTTGTTCAACAGAGAATCCAGCTGGTGTCATACAGCAAGAGCTGGTATTCATCTGGAGAATAAGGAATAGCTCAAAAACTGCAGCGACCTGAGATTGGACTGTGTGTGGGAGAAAGTAAATTGAAGAACCAAGAGAAGGGAAAGGAAGAAATCTGGGCTTTTCAGGTTGTATGCCCTTGTATGAATGAAGCTGGAGACCAAGGGACTGCCATGTCCTGGTTGGGGTAAAACTTTGCAAGGCAAGAGGTCTAGAGAGCAACCTTCCTGAACAGGATCTGTGGGCAGGTAACTGGCTTCCTCTGCCCTTCCTTGTGCACACAGATGGGGATTTTAGGAGGGCTGAAGTTGTTACTAAATGGGTTTTTACCAGTTTACTAATTTTGACTATTTTTTTTTCTTTTCAAAATCTCATGTTTAGGTCATTCTTGCTCTCCCTGGTTTTGAAAATTACTTGCCCAGTATAATTTTCTTCATTTATGTAAATCCTGACATACTGCACTGTTTTGAAGGGAACTGGTTTACTCCCTGACCTGAGTTCTGACCTCATTTACACTGATCAGGTGTACTTGTTATCATTCTAAGAATACATTCAGAAATATGGAGCTTACATGAAAAAATTGGCAGACAGAAATTAATGTTTTCCATCCATTTTGGTATTATGGTTCATACTCTGTTTCCAAAAGCATTACCAGGTCCAAGGTAAGCTTCAAGAATATTTAATATCCAGTAAAAATATGGTGTGTCTGGACAAAAACCCCCAAATTCTTTTCTATTTTGTTTAAAGGGAGATATAAAGTCCTCATGGAAAAAAAATATGAGACAGACTAAGTATTTGTTAGACAAAGTCACATAGGTGACTTTGAATCTTAAAATTTTCCTACATTTAAAATTTAGGATCAGAAGGACAAACCCTTTCATTTCGCCTTCTAGAGTCTGTTGTTTTATTCTGAGTTCTAGGTGTAAATTATCTCTGACAGAAGCATCAAATTGGCTTCAACATAAAAAAGCAAAATCTGGGAGGGTTTTTTTTTGTTTGTTTGTTTGTTTGTTTGTTTGTTTTTGTTTGGTTGGGTTTTTTTCCTCTTGTTATTATGAACCAAAAAGGTACAAACTGGCCTTATTGAAACGTTAAAGAAAATCAAAGTAAATTTGTCTAGCTATTTTGCTTTAGGAATAAACATGGTGTGATTTTTCTCAGCAGCCTTGTTTATCACACAAATATAACTGGATTAAGCCACAGACTAATTGCACTTTATAGCCTATGAAAGGTTTCACTTGCCAAACTGTATCCTGTATGCTTTTACACATATTTTAAACAAAAGTTCTCAAGACATATCATGACACCCCCAAAGTGAATCTGTTGCTATTAAACCATTACTGCACGTCATTTGGTTCTCCATGACTTACTTTCTAAATCAGCAGAGCAATAAAAAATCTTTATGGCAGTTGTTTGCCAAACTTATTGATAGCGGTGCCTCAACAGGGATTCTACAGTGTCTTTTAGTTTTCATTATGTGGGTAAGGGAGCAGTAAAATTGCATCTGGAAACTATTTAACTTCATATTTAAACAGAGGGACATAGGAAATGGAGGAGACACAGCAGTAAAGGAAGAAACCCAGAAGTAGTAAAGAGGAAAACCAGAAATCACTGCAATTATGCATATTTTTCCTTTCAAATGATCCTTTATTTAAGACAGCAAAAATTTTGGAATGCCTGGTAAATTTTGTAAAAATCAGTGAATTGATTCCCTCTGAATTATATGTCCCCAAAAGTCATTGTGAAAATGCTTAGAAAGGGCAAAGGCTAGTTCTCCTCACAGGAGAATGGACTTATCCAGCCAGTTCTAGAGCCTACCCAGATCCTTATCCATTGTCACAATTCACACAAAAAATCAGACTGGAAAGTTAATTGCATGCCTAACTTCTCCTCATATAATGAACTGGAGTGAAAAGCCAGAAGACTGAAAGATAAGTCTGAATCAGCTAAGGCCAGATGGGAGAAGCCTCCTCATTACTATGCTTCAGTGCTGGAATAGTCGAGTATCATTGCCTTTGAAAACAGGCTGGAGAGAAAGACAACAGACTTCTCTTTGCTTCCACTTTTTGTTTTTCCCCTGAAGAAAATGCTCTTAGGAAATCTCGAGCAGTTTTCAAACTGCATGGCTGTCATGGGCAACATCTGCTGGCATGGATTTGTACTCATGCACTTGACCAGTTCATGAGGAAATCTGCAATAAACATGCATTTTTGCAGGTGTAAGTTTTGTGTGATTCACCCCTTGTAAGAGTCTTTTCAGTTGGTTCATAGCTAAGGATGATTAAAAAGACACACCCAGGGTTTTAGCCATGTAGTTGGAATTAGATCTACAACTAAAAGGATATAAAATGTCAAATATGAAAGGGAAAATATGAAGTGAGAAGATAACTTTGAGAAAGTTGTTCAAAGGAATTGAATCATATGCTTTAATTTTGTTAGCAGTAAAGGCACTCTGTGTTTTGCTGAATGGAGGTTAAAACTATGTGTCTTTTCTTCTATGGTCCATGTGGGTCTATGAGGTTTGCTGGAAATACTAGCCAAGAGTTGGAACAAACTACGATGAGACAATGAAAGGAAAAGCTCCTCTCATTCCAATGAAATAACTGTGTAACACATATGACTTGAGAGCTCTGTTTCTTATTCACATCTGCTATAGTTATACCTTGTACTTCAAAAGTCTTTCACGGGGAAGAATGACAAAATCAAATGCCCCCCCCCCCCCCTTTTTCTTTTTTCTTTACAGGAAGACTGTAACATGAAATTCCCAATCAATTTTTTGGAAATCAACATGGTCTAGATGGATTCTCAAAGGAGGGGACACAAAGACTGAAAGCAGATGTAAACACAGAATAACTCAAAATAAATTAAACACTGCAGCAGTCATGGGAACCTGGAAAGTGTTTTGTCACTATATTTTTCCAAAAGCAAGTATTTACAAAAATACTCCTTGACAGCAGCAAGGCAATACTGAAAAGTAGGGATAGCTTTTAGAACCATCAATTTACATGCATGGCATCTAATACATCATATTAAGGATGCAATCTGGACATTTATCCAGAGAATATTCTTCTTTTCCCTTTGCATTTTCCTACAGCATTTTTGTTGAAATGCAAAAAGAAAGCAGGTGATGTGTTCGTTTTGAAAAAGGAGAAGTGAATGGAGATGGAGTCTACTTATAGAATATATATACTTTGCCAATTATTTCAATGGGCAAGGAAGAAATTTACTCCACAAAAATAACCAGCAAAACTAATATAATGACAAGAAAAGGAGAAAATTGTGGCCTTAGGTCAGAATGAGCTACGACAGAGTAATTCTGGAAAATTCCTTGTGTTTCTTTTTGCCAGGTCTCCTCTGCCTCGACTCCTTGTCCTGAATATTCTTTAGTTCTGCTGGTGATGTTGTTGTGTACTTGTTCAGCTCAAACACCTGAAAACAGGTCTGCAGCAATGTAGAACCATAGAATCATACAAGAGTTTGGGTTGGAAGAGACCTTTAAAGACCTTGTAGTTCAACTCCCCTGCCAGGAGCAGAGACATGTTCAACTAGAAGAGGTTACTCAAGACCCAGTCCAACTTGATCTTGAATGTTTTCAGGGATGGGACATCCAGCATTCTCTGGGCAATGTGTGCTGGCCTTATCATAAAGGACCTCTTCCTCATATCTAATCTAAATTGACCCACTTTTAATTCAAAAATACTGCCCTATACTGTAAGTCTCAGAAGCCACGTGAAAGTCTCTAAGAGACAAGAGCAAAGGTCTGTTGAGACTTTAAAGCCCAACACTTTTAATCACTAAAGAAGGGTCTAAGGGAATAACAATCTTTCCTCAGTGCTCTCAGAAGAGCTCTGAGTCTGGCTACACTGGGGCATGCAGCTGTAACAGCTTCCACCCATGTGCTGCTGGAAATGTGTTAGACTCACAGAAAAAGTTTTGGATAGATTTGGTTTGTTTTACAGATGATGACTGGGCCATGTACAGAGGTGTTAGAGTCAGAACATCTCTTGTATCTCGCAGAGAGTGAATTACAGCTCCTACCTGTATCTCACTGAATCCTAGGTCTGAATTTCCTGTGTTCAGGTACTTTTACCATCATAAAATGCCCTGAATGCCCATGCATGATTGGCCTCGCTCTCTGCTCCAGAGCTGAAGAACTCTTCCCCACACTAGCAAAGGTATTTCATTACCCTCTTTTCTTGTCGATCCATGCATGTTGACTCTCCTGTGTCAGAACCTGGGGAGCAAGGAAATTCACACCATTATCCTCCTAGTGAATCTACATCTACATGTTAGCTGACTACAGAATTTAGAGCAGATTTTCTACATTTATGAGTTGTTTGTATTTCATAGGGTGTAATTAGTATCACAGTCCAGTGTCTGTAACAACTTGGCTTCATGAAA
Source organism: Rhabdornis inornatus (assembly GCA_013397075.1). Classification (NCBI taxonomy): domain Eukaryota; kingdom Metazoa; phylum Chordata; class Aves; order Passeriformes; family Rhabdornithidae; genus Rhabdornis; species Rhabdornis inornatus. The sequence continues at coordinate 480,328 of VWZS01004485.1, read as the reverse complement.
CTGCATGCTCATTAATGCAATTGCCATACTGGGAGATATTCTACACAGCCCATTTCATACTGATGGGTTTCTTTTGATCCCATTTTGTATTAACCACCATTACTTTCTCTCCTGAACAGCTTTTCTCAGTCTTTAAATTCCCTGATGCCCCAAATGTGTTAGCTATACTCAGCACTTTAGTGCTGATCTGGAGATGCAAACTCTACTGGAAAAATTGGTTTGGGGTCACATGGGTAATTATGCTAGCCAGCTAGAACAATTTTTAAAATAACTTTGCTATTCTGATGTTTAGTTATTCATGTTCCTGATCTTACAGCGTTCTGAGAAGGATCTGCTATAAGTTTTTGTTTCTGTGTGTGCTGTGGGATGAGTTCCAGGGAGTTTTTACAAGAATATAGTATTGTCAGGCTATTTAGGATGATGCATGAAATTCCCAAACAACCAGTGAGAAATTAATTGAACTTAAAAACATAAGAACTTTTGGCAGCAATCATTAAATTTCCGGGAAGATTCTTCTGAGCTCTCCCTCAGACATGTCAGCTTTGGGTAGGACACCTTCATGACCCAATCAGAGGTCTCACTCTTAAGATATTTTCAGTCACTCATGTGCATGCTTGGAAATAGCTTGGAAAAGTTTAAACTTCTAGGAAGCTGCAATTGCTGGCTACCTATGTCTCCCATCTTTAGCTAGTTGTAGCTTGTGTGGTGGTTAGATTGTAAGTAGACTAAAAGTACATAATTCTAACAGATTTTTAACTTTGATATTCAAGCAATCAAGTTTTCCCCTTGGGAATAAAATTACATATAAAAACAAAAATATAATTTTTAAAAAGGGTTTTAAATTAAAAAAAATCACATTTCTTCATCTAAAAATGAAGAAACAAATAATTTTCATTTTTTACATCTGAAATCACGTATTGAATGTGAACAAAGGTTCATTCTCCTTGGAAAAATTATTCATAACCAAATAAACTATCCCTGTGTTTTTCTTTCAGTGATCATACACTCAGTTATGAGGATGAGACAGGAAACCTGTCTCTGTTCTTTGTTTAATCAGCCACACCACCATCCTACACCGTCATTTGGCCTCTGAGACATTATAGTGACACAATGGCTACTGATACAACATTTGAATTGTTTGTCTCATTTGAGGACAAAGCTGGGCATCAGGATAAAGGAGCCTAAATATATGAGGGTGCAATGTCTATCATGAGGAATCCATCAGAAGGTGCTGAGGCACTGGCACAGGTTTCCCAGAGAAGTTTTGGATGCCCCATCTCTGGCTGAGCAGGCTGGATGGGGCTCTGAGCAATCTGGTCTGGTGAAGGGTATCCCTGCCTTTGGCAGGGGTGTTGGAATGAGGTGATCTTTAAGATCCCTTCCAAACCATTCTAGGTTTCTATGATCCTACAATTCTGTGATTCTATGATCTTCTGCTAGAAAATAAGGTGACCAATCTGTCATCCCTGTCACTGGCATTAAAGGCTGGCAAGCGTTGCCAGTCCCTGCGCTATCTGCAGGCTGGCTTTCTTCTATTCATGATCTTTTGTAAATGCAAATCTCGTGCAATTGTTTCTGGTTTGGGACTGAATTATTGAAATGTGTTAACTGGGAGACTGACATTCAGTAAATAATAAGCAGATGATGAGCTTTTGGATATAAACTTTACAGAATATGCATGCTAGTGTTTATGAAGCATTCAGGAGCTGAGAGCATTTCCTATCTAGAAGATGCATAAATACTTCATACACTTGTGAATCCATTTTCTTATTCTTTTTACTTTTTCCTTGAAATCAGTTCTGTGTTCTGTATGCTGAACATAAAACACAAAATACATTTTGAAAACGAAAATATTTGTTTCAGTTAATGGAAACAGAGGCTGTTTTTTCCTGTTAAAGTGGGCTGCTATTTCCTGTTAGAAGTAGGATGCCTTTTATAATTTGAAGGTTGTATTAGATTTTTAATTATATGTTGCTGTATAATACTGCTTAAATAGAACTTGAAAAATAATTCTTGTGTAAAGAACAAGTGACGTTTAATGCATGGTTTCCATTTAATTAGACTTTTCTGCTTTAATAGTTTAATTCCCTGCCCAAATTTCATTTCCATAATCAAGCCATGCTTAGACTGTTGACTTACCATTACTTCATCAAATATTCACTACAATCTTTGCTTTCCAAAATTCCCATTACTCTAAAATTAATTGAGAATATTTGAATAATGCTGAAAGACAATGAAGTTGACAGTCATTGAGTAAAGTTCAACTGTTGAAACAGCCTGTGAGTTTTACAAACAACAGGAAATGTAACAAATACAGTAAATACAGTAAAAAATATGTATTATTGCTTGCCCTGTAAATGCCTCATTTCTCTCTTTGTTACTCAAATACATTATGTGAAAGGTTCTTCTATTAAAGTTCTTATGCATATGCCAAACATTACTGAAGGTTTTGAATACGCCATCAGTGAAGACAAAGGTTTTTAGCCGTAATATTTATGAAGTCTCTCCCCAGATTATTTTCCAATTCTACGTAAATTAGTTGTGGACAAAGGAGCAATTTGGGGCAGGAACAAGGAATTTCACTCGAGTAGCTTTCTAGTAGGGCTAGTTCCAATCTACTGCTGTATGGAGTTTAACTACACCAACAGTTTTCTCTTTCTGGATACTTGTGCTGTGACTGGAAATGTAGGTAGGGATAAGATATAGGGAGTGTTGCTCACCACCCTTAACTTATCATGAGAGGACGTGGAAATATGTTTTTACTTAGCAACAGGCAGATGGGCTTTCTGTGAAACTGGTGTATAAAAGGTGGAGAGAGGGATGGCACTCCCCCCTCAAAAATGCTCTAAGATGACCAGAGAAGAAAGGAACATGGAAATTACAACTTTACCAGAATTAAGAGCCACTGCACCCTGGATTATGGTCTTAATTTCCTAGTTCCTTGAGCAGGCACTTGGCTGCTTCCAGAAATCACTTTTAATGTTTCCGTGTTTGGGTTATAGACTAACAGGACTCATGACCCCAGGTTTTGCCTTGAAAAATGACCATGAAGCTCTTTTAACACAAGTAATAGTAAAGAGACCAATTCAAATCTGTGAGAAAATGAAAGTGTTGAGTTCATTAATATGTTGAGGCACATAAAGGTTGCTGTTTTACTGTCACTGGAGTTTTTCACTACATCATCTTCTACTCGTGCAGTCAGAATCAATTTTGTTTCATATTAGGGTAACAGAGGGAGAAAGGGTACACTTTGGGGTAGAGGTGTGTTTTGGAGAAACTGTAAAAAGTATTACTGTCTGAAATATAAACCATCCATCTTTGAACTTCTCTGGTAGCCTTTAAAGAAAAGGAGACAGCATATTTAGCCCAAAAATCTAATTTTTCATTCCTTTCTTTCTACTTTATTTTAAATTCTGTTTCCAGTCTTCATAATAATCTACTCCTTGTCCTTTCATTCTACCGAAGAAAATGCTTTGACATGCAATTTTGTCACTCCATCTTTTTGTCTTTCTTTCACAGGCTTTGCTAAAATCATAACATGCTGAGAAAGGATTGTCAGCAAGTAAGTAGTCAGTACCAACACATACTATAGATGTATACTCATATATAAGCATATATATCTATATGTGTATAGACACATATACTAAGTAGCAGCCATTAAATAAATTATAAATATTCAAAATGAAATAGGAAAATATACCATAGAGCTCAAGATTGTCTGGAACTATGAAGCATTAAGTGTTGAACACAACTTTTATCTCAAAGTTCCTTAATGTTTTTAGACAGAGATCACATCTTGGGACTCAGCTCTACAACACCAAACATTGTCAGGCCTCCGTGAGACTTATTTCTGGAAAAGTCCTTAGACAACTGCATTGGAAGCTGTCTCTGCTTCTACACAGTGAGTGACCTCTCTAAGGATGGGGTTTGCCAGGTACTTATTTTTCCTGTGATATAACATTTTCAAAATATTCCTTGGGATAGTGCTGCCTTTGAGTGAGTGACACTGTCGCATTCCCACTGACAAATTTATAGAGAGACATGAATGATAAGGAACAAAAGTATTTCTCTTGAGCCTGAAAATAGATAAAATGAACTGTTATATCAGTGGGAAGGTTATATAACCTTCCTTTACAAATTCTATGTTAAACCATGTTTTTTCCCTCTATACGGAAGTATCTCCCAAAAACCAAATACGTGATGAAACACCCACAATATTCCTAATTATTTTCTCATTATAACTATCTGACAGAAGCGAAATTATTTCTTTCAGGGGCAAAGGAGTACTCTGGGCTCCCAGAGAGGACATTGTGTGCCAGCTCCAAAAAAAGAGTCTGCAGCTGCTCTCCTGCTACTGACAACCACATGTCTGCTGGGATGTGAAGATCCATGCCATCTACACTAATAGCAGGTCAATTGTTTGCCTGTAAAATTCCTTTGGATACTGTGGAATTCACTCTTGCTGAGTGTTTTCAGAAGACAAGACTAATAATGCAACATACGATGTAAACCAGTGGGCTGCCAGGAGAGAGCTTTGTGCATTTCTGTGTGATAAAGGACTGTATTTCTCCTTCAGCAGCCTTCAGCAAAGAGAATCTGATTTCTCTTGCACTGGCAGAAGTCCTAGGCATCGCTGCCCAATTGCAGCTTTCTGATGCAATTTGGAATTTGAAAATCTCTGGTTCTTGTAGCTCATAGATAGGGTTGAAGTAGAGGTACTAGAGTGGGGAAATAAGAACAGGAAATAAGTGAACAACAGTAACCCAGTGAGATGTTTTTGAGCAGCAATATACAAAGGTAGAAGATTGGCTGATACATATCTTCCAAATTTGGCATTGTACTTGTCTAGTACTTTCTTCTGCAGAGCTAGTGTAAAAAACAGCTTGCACAGCTGTCATTCAACAAGCTGAACTTTGCCTCGCTAGAAAACCCTTCATCATGTTCTTTGGACCTTAAGCTAATCAGTAGCTCGAAGAATAGTTGGCTGATTCTTCACTACAAAATTTGTTTTTAAGCTAATTGCTGCAATAACCTGTCTTATGAGTTAAGATTTTAAAGCTCTCTATGCCAATCATTGACTTATAATTTATATTAGTTACTGATGACATCTAAACATTCCAGATTAGGAATCTAGGCAGAATCTGTTCTATGCTTTCACTCACACAGGCATGTTGAGAAGAAATGGGTATATTTATTCCAATCCTAATGTTAACTTAGTGCAAAATGTATTTCATTTTACTGAGCCCCCAAATGTTGGATATTGCTGTTGAGAATATTTCTCTACTCTGAAAGCAGATGTACAACCCCCCTTAGTGACAGTTTGTAGAAAGGGGTAGTTGGACACCATTTCTTCATTTTACCTTAAAAGTAAAATGGGCATTGCAGAATGTGCCACCTCAGGGCTACCTCAGAACCACCTGACTGATCACAGAATACTTGCATGGCTTGGGTTGGAAGGAACTTTTAAAGGTCTTCTAGTCCAACTCCTCTGCAATGGGCATCTTTAACTTGACCACCAGTGCTCTTTTATAAATGGCACTTTTTCTTCATACCTGCCCACCCTACATAATCATCTCTCTACTATAAACATTTGTGTTTTCAGTTCTGTGCTCTCAGAACTGTCTTCCTCCTGCTTCCTTTATTTCCTGCTTGCTTCTAAACCAAATAGCAGAAAGGGAATAACATGTATCTGATAACTTTTTGATATAACAAAGAAACAATAATTTCCACAAGACTGGTGTTAATACCATTTGATGCAGAAATGCTGGAACTGAGTCGGAGTTAATAGCAGCACAGTGACAGCCAGAGTGACTTGATAAATGACAGCTTTCTCTGATTATCTGTTCTCAGAGGAACTCTCTGCAACAAGGATGTGCCTTCTAACTTCTTCCCATCATGGGTGTGGAGGAAATAAAGTCTGTGACTTTATTTGTACTACTGCTTCTCCCTCCATCTCTCCCTCCACTTCCTTTGCTCCGTCCTTTCACAATACTAAATTATTTCAGCCCAAACCTCTTTTGCATTCTGCCAAATTTTGGTTTCTCTCTTGGTTTCTGCCAAAGGCAGCTGCTTGCTAAATTGAAAATCTGAAGGAGAAATATTGAGATTAAAATAATTTCTGTGCTCCTGTGGCAGGACTTGGAAGTGATGTGGTGCTGCCTTTTCTGACCTTCCCATGATGGATTCATTAGTCTTCCTGGAGGTGCCAGAAGATCAGTAAAATAATTCTTTTTGGCTGTCCCCAGACAGCGTTTCTGAGCACAGTGAAGTCATACCTTTGATGGAAGATATGACTTGAATTTCAACAGGTTATTGTTTCAGAGTATTTAGTCTAAGAAAAAGACAGAGGTTACCTCAGCCCATATTGTAATTGTGTATGAAAAGCATCTGGAAGAACATACAGGCTCTTCCTTAACTGATTGAGATGTGACCTTCAGCCACAAGAGAAGCCACAATGTACTTTGTGTTGTGCAGAGCTCTTCTGGCAGATATGCAAGGCTGCCAAGGGTTTCATTTAGAAGTGAAAGTGTAAGGCTCTGCAAGGAAAGACGAGCTCTTCAGAGCTCCCTGCACAGAGAAGCATCATCGAATATTTGATCAGGCAGAGCTTATGAAGCAATCTATACTGTCATATCAAGGATTTCATGGACACTGTGCTGATATCTATACTTATACTGAAAGGAAGATAAGAATCAGGAATAAGTAGTAAGTGATGTGGATGTTTACAGGTCCAGGGTTTGAGTTTTCCCAATTCTACTCATTTTCCTAGCAATATGGATATCCTGTGTAAGAGCCAGTCCATGCCCAAAGGCCAACAGAGTGATTAGGGAAGAAACACATAGTGAGGTCCAGGAAGCAGAGCAAGCAAGCTGAGTGAAGAGGGTGGCTGGAAACAGCCTCATAATGGCACAGGCTTGATTCACTCTGTTGTTCCTTCTGGATGTGTTTAATGAAAAACTCTAACAAACAGAGAGATAACAGCAGTGGAATCTGCAGAGAGGGTCCAAATGGAGGCTGAAAGGATGCTAGGACAGAGCAGCAATGGTGTTTATGTATCAACCATCTCACTGGTCTGACGCTTCAGAGGCAAGGCTGGAGGAGCAAATCTGAAGATTCTGCTCATTACAGAGCTCTTTTTTGTTTGTTTGGGTTTGTTTTTTTTTTTAAAACTATTTTTACTTTGACCTTTAGGGGAAATTTTTCCCTATTTTCTGCCAAAATGAAGAAAGAGGAGAGGCCGTTCTGTTCTCCTGGATGTCTTCCCTTAGCCAGGGCAGTCTCCCAAGGGTTCTTGGCCTAGGGAAGTGCCAAGCAGCTAAGTGAGGACAGCTGGGAAAACCAGAGATGGGATGTTAAACTGCAGCTTCTATTTCCTGAATAAATCTGCAGCCATCAAGCCAGCCTCATGTAGGAATTTAAGGTGCCTGCCTTTCCTCTTCTAAGGCTGTTCTTTCTATTAAGTGAGGTGGTGAGAGGAAGGCAACACAGAAATGTTAAAGACATTTTGTTTTCTCTTCTAGACACACAGTCATGACAGCTAATTACTGATCACAGTATTGGAGCCAATATGGAATCTATTTGTCTCATAATTTTACTATTCATTCCAGTCTCCCGTTATGGAGGTCTGTCTGTTTCATTTTGCAATCTACATTGGGATAAATTATCTCTAAAAGTGCCCATTTTCCTTTATTGGCTGTAACAGAGACTCTAGTGACTGATTCAGAAGGATGGAGATATCAACATGAGTCTCAGAATAATCCTTTTTCTCAAACATTGGTTAATTCTCTAAGCTTATAGTCCAAAAAATTGGGCTAAATGCTAATGAAATCCAACTTTTTTTTCACAGCTTCCAGCTTGCCTAACAATTTGTTAGAATGCTCAACCCATGGTACTTTCAGACTTCCTCTGAACCAACAAATGTGAACTGAGACCCTTATATTGTGTGTTAAAAAGTAAATGTTTAATTTGATTTCATATTTAAAGAAAACATACCTTGTCATCAGATGTGACATGTTCTTTGAAGTTATCACTTCAGTAATATTAATCTATCAATCTTTTAAAATGAAGCGTGCATTGTAAAGAGAGAGAGAACTCATTAAATGAAAAGCTACAGCTGGAAGAAATGGACTGGCTTCTAACAAGTAGGTTTGTTCTTCTTTTCCATGAATTATAAAAAACCGTCTGTGCAAACATAGATGCTTCTATATCCACCACAACTATTACCAGTCTTCTTTGGAGTGTCTGATTAATGCCATCCTAGTTACTTTTAAGTTAGGAAACTTTATTCTAGCTAGTGTTCCTCTCTGAGATAAATCTCTGGGAGGATTGGAATTATCTATGCACATATGGTCAGAAAACAGTTGTTTGTGTTGTTTTGTTTTTTTTTTTTTTTTAAATATCGATTGACTGTGCAGCTTTTCAAACCCACAGAATTCTTGATATAGCAAGTCAAGCTGCCATAAAATATTAGTCTATACTATTGCAGTCATATTGGCACAATTCATCATATGCTTAGTTTTAAACTGAGAGGCATGACTCCTCTTAGCAGTTATCCTGGAATTACTAAAGTGATTTTACTTTGGTTCCAGTATACACATGACAATTTATGTCTTTAAAATATTAATAGTATGATTACATTTGTACAACCTTTCTGACTTATTTCCCTGAATTGATAAAACTAATCTGACCTGTACAAGATACAAAGTTGAGACAGTTAGAGCGACATCAAATAATGTAATTAATTTTGATTTCCAAGGTTGGTTTTCTTAATAGTGTCATTAAGGCATGCTATTAAATTTTAGCTTAACCAAATCTTTATTATATTCATGGTGTAGGGTTTTATATTTTCTCTTTGATAGTAATAAACCGAAGGACTAGTTAAACCAGTATACTGATCCTTGACATAAAATAATATGCATGTCCATGTATGTGTGTGTACTACAAATGCAGACATAATTTCAAATACTTAGGTAGTGGAACATGTTGATGGATTTGCTATTCCCTTTTAAGGGAGGTTATTCAACTTAAGCACCGTCTTTTTCAATATGCATTTATGGCTCATCCTAATGGAAATAATAACACTGAATAGCTGGATAGCAATTCACATATTCAAAGCACTGTGCAAACATTAAGTAATACAGTTACACAACATCTAAATAACTATAATACTGGCTGTCAAGGCAGTGAAGAAACAGACAAATGCAGAAGACTGCAGGCGGTTCTGGAAAGGATTCTGCAGTGAGGAGGGAGGGAGCGAGATCCCTCCCAGCGGAGCAGGGTTCAGCGTGCCAGCACGCTCTGGGTTTGCTTTGTTCTGTTTCAGCCACCTGCAATGCCGTGTTTAAAGTGTTAATTAGCAGGTAGCAGATGCTGGTCCTTGCCAGTTCTGCCTTGGAAGTGTTTTTCTGCTGTGCATCAAAATACAATGATGCCAATTCCAGGTTTTCAGTGACTGATTTCCTACTGAACATCTGGGCATAATTCTGGGTACTGACATTTTGAAAAGGTTTTTTTCTCTAGTCTTTCTTATTTTCTCCTCCTGTTGTTGAGATTTTTAAAAACAAGCTGCTGACAAGACTGCAGAAAAAACCCCTGTTTTGGTGTCTCAGGTGATGGCACTCTTTCACTGTCAACTTTATGTTTTATCTGGTCTGTGTCAAGAATATGCTGATGAATTTATTAGAATGCTTGAATGATATAGTTGGAGACATTTAATTCTTTGCAGCCTCCTGTTAATTTCCTGGTTTAGAAATCAGTGCTTCTGAGGTCAGTTAAACAGTAGCAGATTTTGCAAAAGCCCTCTGCTCCTTAAGGAACCCAGCTCTAGGCACATTGCTGACAGTGACAAACGTACTTTTTTTGTTCATTATACCCTGAATGGAGAGAAAACAATCAATTTTCCTCCAGCCACAACTGTACCTGACTCCTCTTTGCCATGTCTGATATATTATACTTTAATAATGAAACAATCTGGAGGTCATAAAAGCACTGAATGCTATTTCAGTTTAATTCTAAGCTGAGAAGAATGGGTCCGGACTTTTGGCATTCAAGGGGAAGGGAAAACTTTAATTTTCATTGTTAATTTCCATACTTAAAAATACAACTTCCTCTTGTCTTTATGAGCCATCTTTCATTGTAAATGTTCAAAAGTGGTGTATGAATATGATTGTGCACACAGTTTATGAATAGATTGCTTCACACAGGTTTAAAATAAAGCAGCAGTTGCTGGGAGATGCGCAAGTGCTTAGCTGTGAATAGAGTTCTGCAGAGCAATTCAGAGCATGGCAAACTCATACTCCCTTGCTTGTGAAAAGTAACATATCCTTAAAAGTGGCATTCATGATTGTTCTGTTTTTACCTTTTATTTAAAAACAGGCGCCTGAGAACAGGCCACCACTCCTAGGGCATTGTGATATTGTTTTTCTAATTAATAAATATCTGCTAGCAAAAATTGCTAGCAACAGCTTGGTTTCTATTACTTCTCCCTGCAAGGTTTTTCTTCTCATTGCAGAACTGAGGAGTTTACTTTTGAATGCAGTGTTAAATTATATTTATGTGTGCAATTGTAGGAGAGCAATAGGAAACACAGAAAATGGAACTTAAACTTTTTTTCTGAGTATTGACTTCTGATGTCTTGAGAATAATTCTGTCAGACTCCAGTGATCTGTGATGTTTTGTGAAGACTTTTTGTGAAGCTGATCTTCAAATTATTTTTAACTCTTGATGACTTTACTGGGTTTTCAAAGACTCAACTCCTGTCTTGCTGCCTTGAAATGTTGTCACCACCATTTAGCTTTCCAAAGCCACATCTGTGCCTTCACACAATGTGCCTCTTCTGAAATCGGTAATGATGAAGCATTTCTAGGTTTGTCGTTAAAAACCAGCAGATGTCGCAATTTCCCCAAAAAGAGCAGATTTCTTTCCAGTCTTTTGAAACTGCAGCAACTTCTTAGGTATTTTTGTGCAGTATCCACACAGCAATAATTCTGTGTGAGGTAAGTTATTGTTGAGCAACATGCTCCAAACATCAGCTCTTTTACATACTCTCACTTTTAAGTTGAATACATTGATATGAAAATATCTCAATTTTACTTTCTGAAACATAAGGGAGAAGTTGCTGCGGTGCTGAACACCCTAGGACTGTGTCACTGTCTCAGGTTGGTTATTGTACAGAGGCATTTTCTGAGTTTTATTGCCACAGAATCTGTTCAGTCACATTTGATGTCTGAGCTCTCCTTTTGTTGCTGCTCAGATGTCTGTCCAAAATGGTTAAATGGATTCCAGTTAATGAGATGCCACACTAAGGGAATTAAGTAAATACTTTTGTAATGAAAGTATAACTGATGGACTATGCCTACTAGTTAAACAAAATAAAATTTGCCTTATCTAACTTTAGCTACTTAAAAATTGGATAGTTTGTCTGAAGAAGCTGTTGTGCCTCCTTCTGCAGTTAAGGGAGAAAAGCAAATGTGTTTGAGGGCCATATAATCTAACACTGGAAAAATGTTCTATGGAGATACTTGTATCTCTCTGTTAAGTGTAGAAGTTAAACTGCTGTTTCAAGCTTGATGATTACTTTGAAGATGGTTAGAAGTAGGTGTTGTTAACAGGAACACTGAGCAAAGCCTATTCTGCTTTACTTTTTTGGTTGCAGCCTGTTTTTAAAAACAATCAATCAGACAGTGGTGTTCTTGATCCCCATCAGCAGTAGCTAAAGAGACGATATTCATCCTATTGCAGCTATGCAAGCACTCGTGGCTCTGTTGGAAGAGCACCTAAGATCATGCTTAAGCAGAGAGCTCATCCAGATTTAATCCTTATCCATATGCATCCCTAGACTTGCACTAAAGAAAATAAAAAAGCCCAGTGGAAATAAAATTTAGCTTAAAAAAAAAATTAGTAAGTGTTGATTTTTCAGTTTTTGAGATTAGTTTTACCAGGAAGAGAGTGAGATGCATTTAACATTAACAGTCTGAGATTCAGACACACCGACCGAGCTGGCTGTCTCATCTCTCCCTGTAATCCATACAGAATAAGTGAGGGCTGAACAGGAGTCTGTGCTTGGACAGGAAAAACTGTCATCTCCTTCTCATACCCATAAAGAAAATTTATACAAGAACCTTGCCAGCTAATGATAGGTAGGATGAATCCTATGAAATAGAAAAAAAATAGAAAAATGAAAAAAAAAAAAAGAAATAATAATGAAATCTATGTGTTAAAATAAGCATATGCATATACCATATTTTTATCCTCAGAAAGAACTTGCTAGTCTGAGCTTGTAGGGGGCTAATTCACATAAAAAAATTCAAAATAATAATGAAGATGCATCCTCTACAATAGACTGGAATAACAGAAAACGCTTCCAGCCTGTGGGATGCCAGATAATAAGGAGTCGAGAGCAGAGATAAGCTGGGACGTCTTCTTCCTCAGAGAGCTCCATATGACAGGCTGGTGTTTCTTCCCATTTACATTTCAGATTTCAGGGAGCAATGAAAGGGGGAGCAAATATGTGCCCACTAAAAAAACTCTTGGAATGTTTTCCAATCAGTACCCAAAATACAGATGTCTGACTTGAAAAAAAAAAAACAAAACCAAAACCCCAGACCAAAATAATCTCAGTGATTAGGAGAATTTCTTGTGAAATGGGTAAGGGAATCAGCCTGACCTCAGATGGGAAGAGGCTCTGTGCACTGCATGGACATATCAACATGTGCAGTATTCCATAGAGCTCCTGCTGACATTCAAAACTCCCCATGACTGACCTGCTGGAGAGGAAATTGTCACTGTAAGGCAAAAAGGGGTCAAGTGGACAGAGAAGACATGGAGAAGTGACACTACCTGACCCACACATTTTTCCACAGCTGGCACCTTGCACTCTACACAGCAGCAGCATGGGGCATGCGGAAACAGCCAGCTGCAGCTTCACTTCCTGCAATTGGCCCCAGAATCAGGGTTAAGTCTACTGGGCTTGATGTCTGCTAAGGGCAAATATTGAGATAAAAACAGGTTTTCATTATTGCTAAATAAAACTAAATGAAACAATTTTAACTGCGTGAACCTCACCCAAGAGACTTAGGGTCTAGAGTCAGTTGCAGAGAGAGACAGAATAAATGGGGAAGCTTCATAGTGACTTTGATAATTCAGGAAAATTTTCCTAGTTCAAAGGTAAGAAGTTTATATTTTTTCTATCTCTCTGACCATAGGAAATCATGCTGCTTAAAACATCTCAGTACCCAAAGCTAAGGAAAAGAAGTGATACCTGGCAAAAGTAATGTTTTCAGCATGCCTGCATGCTAGGAGTGCAGTCTTTGGGGTGCCTGAGCACCTCCCTCCCTTTCTCATCCTCAGGAAATTTTGTGTCATTGTCACATCCCTTCCACTTCTGCATCCTGTCCTTTTCCCCTTTTAATTCAAACCAGGTATTGTATTGAGTTTTGGTAGTGTGGGACTGAAGTGGTGTCTTCTGTGAGGAGCTGCTGGAAGCTTCCCTCATGTCTGATGCCAGCCAGATCCAGGACAGACCCACCACTGGCCAAGGACGAGCCCAGCATCAATGGTGGAAGCACCTCTGAGGTAACAGATGCAAGAACGGGGAAAAACTGGGCAACAACAGCAAGGAAAGGAGCAAGAGTATGTGACACGAACAGACCCCCAGGTCAGTGCAGAAGGAGGGGCAGGAGATGCTCCAGGCACCAGAGCTGAGATTCCCCTGCAGCCCCTGGTGCAGCCCATGGTGAGACAGCTGTGCCCCTGCAGCCCATGGAGGTCCACAATAGAGCAGAGATCCACCTGCAGCTCCTGGAGAATCCCATTCCAGAGCAGGGGGATGCCTAAAGAAGGCTGTGACTCCATGGGAAGCTCGTGGGACCCACATTGGAGCAGTTTGTTGGGGACCGTCTCCTGTGGGAGGGAGCTGAGGCTGGAGCAGGGGAAGAGTGGGAAGATCCTCCTAGAGACAGTGTGTGATGGACGGACCACAGCCCCCACTCCCTGTGCCCCTGAGCTACTGGAGGGAAGGAGTTTTTAGGAAAGATGGTTTTAAGATTTAGCTCTTATTTCTCATTACCCTACGCTGATTTTATTGGCAATAAACTGAGTTAAAGTCAAGTCTGTTTTGCCCGTGATGGTAATTGGTGAGTGACCTCTCCCTGTCCTTAGCTCCATCCTTGAGAATTTAGTTATATTCCTTTTTCCCTGCTGTGCTGAGGAGGGACAGAGCAATGTTGGTGGGCACATGATGTCCAGCCAGGGTGAACCCTTCACAGCCATTTTCAAGAGCCCTTCATTCTGGAAATTGCCTACTCACTAATGAGAACTCATTTTCTGCTTTTTATTAAATCTTTTTCCCACTCCCAAGTCCAGGCTGACAGAAACTATTATGTACATCATAATGTTTTGTTTCTAGCATTATTTTTTCTCCACCTTTCTGTTATTTTTTATATTATTAGTTGTTCTTGTCTGCCTCCACAGACAGACAAAGAGTTGGATGAAATTTTTTGAGAGAGATTCCTTTTGGTCAGAAAAATGTTGATCTTATAAAATCATCTATTTGTTTGAAAGCAACTTTTGTGGCAAGGCTTGTAGTGCTACCTCCAACCTTGAGCAGATTTGACTGTCATATCATAGGAAGAGCAAGCACTCCACTGTAAAATATCAACCAGCCAAGCAAATAGCTAGAATCTGAGCCCAAGTTAGTTCTGTAGATAATTCTAGTTCTAGTTAGTTCTGCAAAAGCATTAAATTTTTCTCTATATATCAAATCAGCTTATTTCCCAGAGGCCTACTGGCTATTCTATTACATAGAGATTTATAATATCAAATAAATATAGTTTTTTGCATTCTGATGGTGCTCCAAGGTTATAAACAAGAGAAGGATTGTAGGGAGACAAAATACCTTGTATTAGAACAGGTGGCAAGCTTTAAGGTGCATAGACTTTCTTCAGTTCTCTGCACTTCTGAAATGTGCTTGGTTTTATTTTTCTTTTTTTCCTAGCTATAGCATTTGGCTTAATAAAATATATTGTTTCTGCTGACAAAACTTCCCTTCTGGAAAAGTTTGTCTGTTTCTAGTCTGCTGCAGCAAAAAGAAGACGTAAAAAACCAACAAACTCAGAACAAAACCAATATCTCAAGCAAATGCTGCTTTTCAAGCAGACTGTCTTGCCTATTGGAATTTGTGAAGACCTTTGTCAAGCCTTTGCTATTCTCAGCAGGGGAGGAGTTCAGAAACATTTCAGTTCTCACTGTGCCTCTAGACTGATGGTGTTTTAGTTAGATGTGAAATTAGATGAAAGTTGTTCAGTCTTCTTTAAGGCTATCAAAGCATATGATAAACCCATCACACACACAAGAGAATAGGTACATGCAACACCCAAAGCAGAAATTTTATTTTCGGTAGCACGTTGCCTTGGAATGGGTTCTAATGGCCAAAGTTATCTTAAGTGCCCATCTCTCACATTTCTAGCCTGTTACATACAGCTCAAATTACCAGAAATGGTAGATTTCTTCAAACAGAACCCATTCTCAAAGGAATGATTCTTTCATATTCCTTTCTGGGAGAAAACACACTTTCTGAAAGGCAAGGAAACACAGGGAAGTTTCTAAGTGATTTATAAGGGATAGCACATACCTTCAGGAATGATCTTACGGAGAACAAATTGGGGTCTGGGTACTCAGTGTGCCATATCCTTTCTCTGGGTTGCCTCCTAAGGCAACCTGAACACCATAAATTTGTAAGCAGATCCCTGCTGGAGCAAACGGCGCATGCAGATCGCCAGTCGTAAATAAAGCCTGTGTGAAGCTGGCCACCAAGGAATATCAGCTTACATGCTCCTAGCCGTACTGTCCTGGCATACTTAACGTTTTCTGCAGGCTTATGTGTCTGTTTTTGGTGCATGTACCCCAGAATACTGACAGCAACAAAACAGGCAGAAGCTGGATGTGTGCAATCAGTCTGTACTGGGAGGTGAGAAGGTGGCCTTGCCTTTTTGGTTCTGAGATTTTGCTCTTTTAGACAAATAGTAGGAAGACATTATGGTCTTTAGGAAAATATCCTCCAATTTAAGAAATTACTGCCTTGTGTTAGGTAAGGTATTGTGGATGACTGGGATATAACCAGGT
Organism: Rhabdornis inornatus; assembly: GCA_013397075.1. NCBI lineage: Eukaryota > Metazoa > Chordata > Aves > Passeriformes > Rhabdornithidae > Rhabdornis > Rhabdornis inornatus. Next base: position 464,209 of record VWZS01004485.1, on the reverse strand, counting down.
AACAAACTGTTCATAAACACTGGCATAAGGAGAGCTCAGATAATCCTCAGTTTAGGAAAATAATTTGCTGTTTCCTCCCCCTCCCTCCCCCCAGCTATCTAATCAAGAACAGCAATCAAGAGATCTATTTAATCAAGAGCTTCTACCTTTTTGCCTGAGTGGTAGCAGCACTCCTGTGTACAAGTAGTTTTGTAGCTTCATGATTTCCATAATGAATGTCCTGTTTTGGATTTGCATCATTCCCAGTAAATTTATCTACCAGTAGTGCCCATACTCTTGACTTTTGCTGGTCAAAGCAGTGGTTGAAGCAGAAGAAGGTATGGCAGAAGCTGAACTGGGAATTTACTTTCTTTGTGGGCTTGTTTATTGGGATACAGTATCCTGCTCTGTATTTTATTGACACTGCCCTCCAGAAAAACTGCTGCTGTCTCCATCTCTTCTGTCTGCCAGCTGCTCAAGCTCAGATCAGAAGTCCAGTTCTTTAGTTTAAAGTGCTCTGTGACCTGAAAGCAAAGCGTTAATGCGACTGCTTACCTTTCAGAGGGAAGAAAAAATAGAACACTAAATATCTGATCAAGGAGTGCTGTACAAAGTAGACAGCAAATAAGATGTAGGTGAAAAACAGTAGTGTATTATGTTAGAGACTCAACAAAGTCATGAGGGGATGAATTTCAATTTTGCAGTCAATTTTAACCCTGGTGTTTCATGTTGCTTTTTGTGAATATGCCTGTAGACTTTTCAGACTAAGCATTAGGATTAAGGAACAGAATTATAAAAAATTTATTTGAAAAAAATATGATGAATCTAAAGTTTGTTGATAAGTGGCAAAGGTCATAAAGAAACTACTCTCTATAGTAGAGATTGTGATTAATGTATATTATACCACCTGGCAAGTCCAGATGTTCTTATACAATCATCTGTATCCTCCAAGAAATTTATGGACTTGAAAGCATTCAGAGCAGCATCCTGATAAGAGGAAAGGGAATGAACCGTGTACATTAGATACCAGAAACAGACCACTGATTAGGTCTGGTAAAACCCGGGGTGTTTTTGGAACAGGTTGCAGATTTCATTGGCAAAACCAAAATGTAGAAGGGATCATGACAGAACTTATATCTGCAAGGGGAATTATGCTGCAGCTTGGTAAGTGCTACACTGCTGCTTTCAACAGCCTTTTAATCTAGTGGAAGCTGCATGAGGATATGGTACCTCACCAGAATCAGCCCCATAAAGAGGGAGATCTCTGAGCCTACCAAATGCTGAGGGAATGCACCTATGGAATCCATTCCTGCCATAAAGATTTGGATGCATACTGGGAGACTGGATCAGGCTTGCAGCTGCAAGAGGAAGTGGTTGTGGGATTTCCTCCCAGTGCTTAGTAATGAGAATATGTGATCTTGATATTTTCCTGCCTCAGAGAATAGGAAGCAGTATCACCAGCAACCTGAACCACAGCCTTGTGCACCAAAGGGGGAATTTTTTTTCCTGTCTATAAAAACTGCTTCACTTTAATAGAATAGTTTGATATTTAATGAGCTAGAGAAGCATGACCATCACCTTGTGGAGAGTTGTCACCTGTGGGCGGGATAAGATAAGAGAGAAATTTTATTTACTGATGCAGCAATGTGTAATTTATATCAAACAGTTTCTCTCTTTAATGTGTGTTTATAGTATCATCAAAGTGAAACAATCTGCTCGAGGGTTTTGGCAAATTCTTCAGGTGGGGTTTATCCTAGTGATAAGAACAGTTGCCTGGAAGGTGAACATTTCAAATCTGTCAAGACAGACTAAGATAATAACCACAATCCTTATCTAGGCAAGTTCCCTTACTGCTGAGCTACTAAAGAGGGAGAGAGATGACCTCCTCTTTCTGCAGGTTTTTTTATCCCTCCTTCCCCTCAGGGTTTGACTTCAAACAAAGGGATGCTTGGAGACTGCACTGCAGAGGGCTGGACTGGTTTCTGAAGACAGGGTAGGTGTCTGTGACCAAACTGATGATAAAGAAACAGAAAGATTTCTCAACTCCTACTTAATTTTGTGAGTACACTAAAATCACTGCACACTTCCCAGCCTAATCAGAAAATTTTCTGTGTGCGTGTGTCCCTCCCTGAGCTTAAACAGAGTTTCTCGCTCTGGAGTGGCCAGAGATTTACCTAAGCACCTTTGAAAAATGAAGAGGCATGTCACTGCCTTGCAGCTGGATCCTGTCATCTTCCTCAGCAAGTGCCAGGCATCTATTGGCAAGCACAAGACCCTCCAGAACTGAAATCCAGATTAAAAACATACACCTGCCACAAGAGGTAAGGACAGACTCCTTCCCCCAAACATTTCATAAGTGGCTTCTTAGCTGAAAAATTGCCCATGAGGTGGAAGGCTTGGGGATTGTATAGCCCATCTCAGCTGCAGTCTCCAAGGGCAGCCTAGTGCATAATTGATGTTTAGGGAGATGATGTAGCATTTTCTGCTAGCTTGCTTCTGGTAGGACAGGGCTTCTCATGCTTTCAAGGTATGCTTTTTAAGCTGCATAGCAGCATTTAGTATAATGGCAGCATAAACCTCCACAGCATTTTAAGAAGTGAGTACCAAGCCTCGTAATGAATTGCCTAAGGGGAATTTATACAGGAAAAATTACAAATAATGCAAACAATTTGAAACTGCATGCTCTGCATCTTAACTAGCGTCTAATATGACAAGGGAATTATTTGTTGTGATTTTTTTCTCCTTTTTAAATGCAAATTTGAAGAACTAGGCTTTATTCTCACCTCTGCTTTGGATTCCTAAAAATAAAGAAGTCAATTTTTAGAGTTTTCCTTAAATTTTGAGACATCCCTATCTGAAAATGGGCTATCTTTTGTTGTGACTCTCTTGAGAAAGAAAATCCAATAGTGTAGTAGTGTATGTGTGTCTAAAGCACACAGAGCTGATGTTAGGAGTCTACATGGCAGAGCCAGAAGGAGGCTGCAACATGAGATAGAACTCCAAAGTGCTTCTTAGAAAGTGGTTTCTGGATGGACTAATTAATTCTTAGATTGTGGATCAGAGCCTCCAAAATAAGAAAAAAAAGGGTTAAGCAAGATGTTAAGATAGGGGAATTGAGGTTATGTGTCTGTGTTTATGAGGGTAATAAATAAATAGGAAATCTCTGTGCTGTTGTTGAGGCCTCTGAGTACCTGAAAATGCTCTTTGCCTAAGGCAAGTCACAAGAGGAAAGAAACAATCCCAGAATCTACTTATGTGAAAGGACCTTGAAAAGGGAAATCTGTAGAGAGTTTGGGTGTTTGCAGGAAAGGTGCACACCAGGAGCTCTATACTTATTCCATTCTTGCTGATGTTAGAGACAAATACGTGATAACTTCCTTAAATTAAGTAATGCAATGTTCCTTTTCTATTTAACTACATACGTATGGAAACAGAATGAAGCTGGAAAGAGATCATAAAATTAAATGAGCTGATCTTTTTCTTCAACATGCACTAGAGATCCCAGAGGGAACTCTTGTAGGTATCTCACCACTCTACCCTTATTGCATCTGTTGCTTTGGTTGTCCCACAGCCCTAGTGAAACCACATTTTTCAGAGTCTACTATAAACCATAATCCTTTATTTAAAAATAAATAAATGCATTTAAAAATAAATTATTTAAAAAAAGGGAATAGTTGACTAAGTATATATAGAACTGTTTTGGAGAAGCATGTTAAAGTAAGTGTTTGACTAGGAAAAATATTTGTTATTAATATAAGTAGTCAGTATGTAATAATAAATAGTAATGACTAATCAAATGTTTTTATTGTATATCTTTACATATAAAAAGCCCTATGCAGACAGTTTTTGAGGTTCTTGCATTTTGAAAATCTATAAAAATGATCCATGTTTTTTACTGAGGCACTTAGTTTTTATTCTTATGCCACATATCTATGCAAAAAGGGCTGTTTTTCAAGCTTTCATGACTGTAGGCAATCTTTTCAGAAAATCTAGGTAAGATTTAAAGGGTAAAAACCATATTTCAATGTGCATAAATTAAACTATTGTTTGCTTGTTTGTGAAGGCTGGAAATAAAAGTAGCAATATCTGATGAAGTTAACTTGCCCAGCAGTAAATCCTGTTGACTAATCTCTTGTTTCAAAGATCAAAATAAGCAATCTTCTTGAACTATAAAATTATTTCAGGAGGTTCCATTTAAATATGTGGGTTGTTGAAAACAAGAACTTCTGGAGCCTTCTCTCATTCCTGTTTCAGGAGTGGTTGAGGCGCCAGAAAATTAAGGGAAGTGACACCAATCCCCTCCCTGGGACTTCCTTTGTCCCATTCCTGGAACTCTCCCTTGAGGCATTGTCCAGACTCACAATATAGTCACTTGGGCCTTGTCCCCTGCAGTTTTATTTTGTCCTTTAGCAATATAAGCTGTTTTATTTCCTCTCAATGAGCCTGGACTGAGGGTGAAGTCCTTGCGTCCTTGCCCAAACAACTTTTAATCTAAAGGCAGAGTGAACACAACAGTGGCAATCCATATCAAACAAAATGTCTGAGAAAAACATAATTCACTGTGTTTGGATAGAATGTGTGTGACTTTCTAAGATGTTCAGGGCCAGGTCATCCTTGGATATCAATCCATTTACCATTAACTTCATTGAACTTGAACCAGTTAATGGGAGATGGAGGTCCAAGCTATTTATACCTTTACAGGGAGTATGTTGCCCCTGGACAAGAGTTATTCCAGCTCTGTGCTGGTAGAGGGTCTTGAGCAGTAGGGTCAGGCTACAGCTGAACCTCTGTGTAGTAGATAATATTTTATTTTAAATGAGTGCTCAGAACCTCAGACCTCAGCAGCAGTCAGATGGTGCAGCTCCTTGTCCGCAGAGGTCACATCCAGATGGATAGCACATTGCTGGAGGCAGTCTTTCGTGATTTCTGTTTTCCTTTTAGTAGTGCCACTTGGATAGAAATCCAGCCCTTATGGTAATGAATAAAACACCTGTATCACTTCAGATTTCCTTTGTATTTAAAAGTCTGCCCCATTCAGTTATTCATCTGAATAGAACATCTATTATCACTTCAGATCCTGAGAGAGCAAAGGAATATATATTATTGCTATTAGGCTGATGACCAGCACTTTAATAGGCTTTTCATAGCATTTCAATGAAAATTAATAATCTTGGTCTCATATTAGCTTAATTTTGAAGAATCATATGAAAATAATATTATCCTGGGTTAGCAAACATACTGTGTAAACAGCAATTACTATGGAGACATAACTGAGGTAAAGCATATTAGCTATGTGCCTGCAGTTCCAAATAATTCACAAAAGGCTTATGAGCTCTCCAGCTAATATTGTCCCAAATCATCACCCAAATAAATTGTGTTAAATTGCGTTAAAACAGGGAGTTATAGAATGGCAGACAAATTACTAATTAACTTTATACCAGAGAGTCATAAATATTTTGCTGCTGTTCTTTTTCTGGAGGTTTGTGTGTAAGCAGACATTTAGGCAGAATCTATGTTGCTGTTAAAAAAGAACAAAGGGAAGGTGGTAATTTTCTGTTTCCATGGTTCTGGGCTGCTGTGGTGGAAAAAACACTTCCAGAGACGGGCTACTAGGGTCTGGCTTGCTACAGCCTTGAATTGCAGTACAGCTCTTTGGGAGATCCTGCAGTGTGTTACAACAGATTTCTAGGGCTTTTCTGTGGGAAAACCTCCCCTAGGCTGCTTTATGGGATTTAGATTATCCTTAAGGGTGGGGGAAAGATTTTGATCATTTAGTGTGGTCTTCTTATGCCAGGTATTTCACTGCATGTTTTCAAGACATGGTTGGACAAGGCAATCTCAACTAGGCTTCCTTTCCCACAAAGGATTGGATGAAATTATCTTTCAAGGTCCCTTCTTCCAGTGCGGCCTATTCTATGATTCTCTGTAGGGACATGAAAAGACACTTTCAGAAAGCTTTTGTTAATGAAATTTTGGAATAAAAGGGCCTGGACAGTGGCTGATAAAACTTCAAAGTTTTGGTTCCAAAAGAGACTGTCTGGGAAAAAAGGCCTCTTTGTCAATGCAGATGTGTCAATAAACAGAGTAGGTCCAGTCTTGGATAGTTTTTGCATACTGAGAGGGAGAAAGTGGAGCATGCCAAACACTGTAGACAATACTTCTGGAACAAAGAAGGTGAAGCGACCATAAAACATGGCTAGTCACCAGTGACAAAATGCTTGAAGTTCTCATTTTTAAAATGTAATTTGTAAAAAAAGGGGCAGAGCCTCAGCTGATATGAACAGAGATGTGTGACTGGGCAAAATGGTTGTCAGGTGTGTTCTTCCTGCTGTTCTACCCTTGAGAAAAATAATCTCCTTTTCTAGGTACCTTATGACATGGCCTTCTTTGGCTACAGGAGAAGTACTGAGGTTGGACTGCATAGCTGTTTTCTTACTGAGTAAACTTGGAATAATTTGTACCAAGCTTTATGCTTGGTCCATGTACACATCGTCTCGTGCTTAAAATGAAATGGACCAGGATCCTGTCTCAGGTCCTGGAATCAAGAGGTGCAGCATGTCTAAGTCCTCTTTCCTCTTTTATCCACAGCAGGATAAAAACCCCTCTGCTCCCCTCTGGGTACAGTCCCCGTCCTGTGCCATTCCCCAAACTATGTCCTGTGTATGTTTGGAAGAGTGTTGGTTGTCATGGGCCCAAACTACAAGTCAGGGCTAACAGCTGAGGAGAGTGGATAGTCACAGCAGAGACACAGCAGGAGCCTTGCTGGTGCAGTTGTGTTGGAAATTGTGGTGCAGGTCAGTAAATGCAGCCTATCAAATGGTGTGTTAACAACACAATCACTCCAATGACCCAGAGTTTGTTAGCAGCTATCATTTCCCAGATGCCTGGGAATGTGTAGGGAGTCTTGACATGAGCTTTCAATCCTAATTTCACAGGGTGGTTTTATAGTGAATTGAATGAGTTTTCTCAGGACATATTTGGAGCCATGAAAAATTGATCCCACAGATTCCACTGTTTTGCTGCAGGGCACCCTATGTTACTGCATGTTAGGATTTCCTTTAAAGTATGGAGGTAAAATCTGCATGCTGTTGATCTGATTTTGGAGGGATTTTAGGGAAGAAAGATTTGTGTCCATGTCTAAAAGAAAGGTTTTGGATGCCCCATCCCTGGAAGTGTTCAAGACCAGGTTGGATGGGGCCCTGAGCAGCCTGATCTAGTGAGTGGCATCCCTGTCCATGGCAGGAGGTTTGGAACTAGATGACCTTCAAGATGCCTTCCAACCCCAAACATTCTATGACTCTGTGATTCTAATAAGTGACTGATAACCACTCTTGATCAAAGTTTCAACAAAGATACTTAGTGATAAACTGAAATTCTAAATTTTCCAGACCCTCAGTCTAGGAGAGAGTCTTTGTATTTTCTGCTTTGGGGAATGAGTTTTGACTTGAGAGAAAAAATGGTTACCTTGGTGCTCTGTGCCTGGAAGAGGCAAATGGCAGAAGGACCAGATAAATGGACTGGCAGGAATGTGACTACTCCAATAGCCATTGTCAAAGCTATGGCTCTGCCAGTAACAGTGGTGCAATGCACCATGGACCCATGGGACACAGTTGAAATGTTCTACTGTGAAGTCCAAGGTTCATTTTAATGTATTCTGGCCTACCAGAACCCTTTAGGAATGAAAACAGGCGTTTCATGATTCTGTAAGGAAGAAAAATAGATATTTTATATATATGCATCCAAGACATATAGAAGGTGTCTAGGAAACCTGTTCTGTTGTCAGCCTGAGGCCAAGTTCTGTGACTGGAAAAGTGCGCTACAAGAGACAACCCAAAATCCCAAGGAAAGCAAAGTAACCTTTCTACTTGCACTACCCCTCAGGTCAGGCTTGATATTTAAAAAGAAATCCTCACATGCCAAGGTAGTTGCCCAGGGAGTCATGGGAAGGATTTTTCTTTGGTTTTGAAGGGAGACGGTGAAGAAACTTGAAAGACTGAACCAGTGCCATGTACTGTTGACTGATGTAACATCTTCAATGGATTTGAACCTGCACCTCTCTGAAACTGCTCATTTCTTTTTACTTGCCTGTCCAGGACATCTCAGTGGGTTTGAGCTGGGGGAAGATCTCATCCTCCATTCCCTACTCGCAGTTTTTAACATGTGGTACTTTGAAACAGACTGCAGTGACCAGGGTGAGGCTAAAAACCCCACAGATATTTGGTAGCATTTTCTCAGGGAATTTTCAGGGCATAGTCTTGGAAAGAGACTAGAATTCAGACACAACTGTTTTTTCTTTTTTTAAGTTGCTGGGCACTGTGTCATTTCAGTGTCTTGACATGAGAAATCTTGGTCTCTTTGCTTTTGTAAGCAGATTTAAAGGACAAGGTTGATTTTAGGAGATGATCTCCAGAACTTTATTTGTCTTAGAGATGTAGAAACATTGTCTGACTTCTGTCTTATGGTTCTTAAGGCCTTATATTCTTCTGGCTTGTCTCTAAGTTTACTTAGATGATAGGAAATATGTGTGCATTTCACCCTGTTCCTGTGCCTATCTGAGCACTAGAGAAGATACACATATGGCAAACTAAAGGAAAAAGTGTTATTTAGTGTGCTGTTTTGCCTAGGATAGTGCTATTTTTTCCCCATAGTAGCTGCAATGCAGCTATGATTTGGATTCGTGTTGGAAACAATGTTGATAACACAGGGATATTTACATTACTGCTGAGCAGCTCTTACAAGGAGACAAAGCCTCTTCTGCTCCTCACCCCACCAGTGAGAATGCTGGGGCTGCACAAGGAGTTGGGAGGGGACACAGCTTGGACAGCTGACCCAAACTGACCATATGGATATTCCAGACTATACTGCACCATGCTCAGCACAGAGAGCTGGGGAAAGAATAAAAGAAAGGGGGAGACATTCAGAGTTATGACATTTGTCTTCCCAAGTCACTGTTACACAGCTGTTCAGTCCAGGTAAAGGACTGGATTAGCAGCCTGGATATGCAAGAGATGTTTACTACTGGATTTAACTGGGAAGGGAAAGGAAGGCAAACCTCCATTAAGTTTTATCAGTGTACTTACTATAGGTTCCAGTAGCCCAGGGACACAGTTGACTGAAAGAGAGTTAAAAAGACATATGCAGAGGACAGAGAAACGCTCTGTAAATCAGGTGAATAGCCATGTCTGTGGTCACTGGCCACCCTCCCCGGCCTCCTCCAGGGAGCTACATAAAGAAGGGTTGTTGGTGAGCAGAACTTTCTTCATTCAGCTGTCTGAAGAACACCTCAGCAATGGGTGGTACCTCCTGAGGTTTCTCGTTTTACCTTTGTTTCCTTGTCTGTCTGTATTTTGCAGCTTTGTATTTTCTCTTGTCCTTGCTGGAAAAGACTAGCTTTTCTTTTGTGTATATGAAGCAGTGCCCATGTTTTCTATCCCCCAGGAACAGGGAGGAACTGAGAGCCCCCCTCGTCATTTGGAGAGTACTTCTTACCCACAGCATGGCATTTCAAGGGTTAAGAGCACCCCTTTTACTTTGCTACAAGATTCCTTGCAGTTTGGGGCTGACACATGTTATCATGGTGTATGATATCCAGGCTTTCTTTTTGTGGCTGTAAGGACACAGAAACGGGTTTTGATCTGGAAAAATTCACCCTGACATTACTCTTTTGCAATAGTGATCTAAAAGGTGAGGAAGGCCTTAATAGAAAGCATTCTGTAATATTGGAGATGTTATACTGTGACTGAAGACCAGAAGAAATGTGAATGAGTCTCCAGTGTTCTCGGAGCTGCTGAACAAAAATAGGTCCTTTTGAAAATGCTACTGTTAGGAAACAACAGAGGACGTGCAATAAAAGTGTCTTCTTGTTTTGGTCTGATTTAAAGGTCTTTTCAGACTATAAAGCCATCAGCAATTGCCTTCTTCTCTGGATAAGACTCAAGCTACCTGGGAACTATAAATTCCACTTTGTGTCCAAATACATCGCACTACTTGTTTTCTCTTTTCTCTCATGTAAGAATGAACTGCAAATAGTTAAAATTATGACCAAGTGTAAGGGCAAAGTCTACCCACAAACAAGAATGGAGACTGTTGTTGCTCTCATATTGATATAATGAGGGGAAGAAGGCATATTTATCCTTCTTTCAAATCCTTATCCTCCTAATCAAATCCTAATCAAATCCTTAGATAAATCTTACTAAGTTTAGTGAAAGGAGCCTTTGAATGCTGTTAGCTCAACTGCCTTTTGAAATATTGTCTATCAGCACACCTATTCTACCTCAGGAGTAAAATTCTGCAAGGAGTTTCTTTGAGCAATGGGGTCCCCTTCTTCCCCCATTAAAGAATGGAGAGACCTTCTTGGGGTCACTTTCCTCTTGAAGTAATATCCTTATCAGGTCTTGCTCCACTGGGAAATTGAAGCTGAGTGTCCTTTTCAATTTAAAAGAATAACAAAAGGGTGGGATGGAGAATAGGGGTTAGTACAGACACAAGCCATGGCATGGGCTAGCTCTCACTCAGCAAACTACAGGATGTTTTCCTAGGCAAGTATTCTACTAAAACTACAGATGTCCAAAATTCTGAGTCAAATTCAAGCATTTTTAAAATATGATCCTGAAGATGACCTACCCTCAGGCTTGCACCTGAATGTACTAAGTGGTGGATGCAAACTCTTCCAATCAAATAAATTGACACCTCCCAGCTGATTGCACATCCCATCTGAAAAAAGTAGCTTCTAATAATGTTTGTAGTCTGTATTTTAAAGTGAAGAGCTTTGCATTGTAAGGAAAGATCATGAGTTCTAGCTAGTTTATTTTTTAAAAAGCTTGTCAAGGGAATCTTGAAGGCTTAGAGATATTTTCCAGTCAACAGTTTAGCCGAAATGATGCACAGAGCCATAAAGCACAAACCTTGTGGGAGACAGTTCAGCCTGTTTCTTTTTATAAGTGCCTAGGGTACCAAAGAGCCTGTTTCAGCGCTGTTGCAGTTCAACATGTAGGCTGTGCCTTGACAAGGAGCAGCTGAATACAGAGTTCAACCTAGTGGCACACAGAGGCAGCTGTTTTGTTTTGCCACTGAACAATAGCACAGTAGGAGAAAACCTTTCCTGTAAGGAGAGTATAGTTCAAATAACCCAGGCAAGAGAGACATACAGGGACCTAAAAACAATTTGCTAGAGACACCCAGCTGGTGCCAGGTCATAAAGAGCATTTCTGGTGAGAAGACAATTTTTTGAGGTTTCAGGTATTCTTCAGTAGACACACCATGCAAATGTTTAATTATGGGATTTTGTGTTACAATAATTGCATCATTATTATTTACAGCAGCCTTTTTAATGAGTCAGAAGTTGTTTCACATTGTCTCATAGTGTGAACCTGTGTGGAATGTTGGGAGGCTCCTAGAGGGTGCTAGTGAGCTGCCGAGGGGCTGCACCTGAGGAATCAGGCCAGGGTATGGCCGAGAAATGAGAATGAACAGTGTCCAGCCTAGGCAATGAAGGGGTTGTAAGAGGGTGAAGGGGAATTAATAAAAAAACCCACATCTAATTATCTGGTTGGAAAAAGTGAACAAAAAACCTGTTTTATTCTGAAAATGCAGAGACTTTCCACTTTGTGGTATAAAGTTAATTTAAATCTTAGCTAAGGAAAACAATGTCATGGCAAATTTTTAATGCAATGAAGGTAAAACCAAAACTACTCTAACAGTTTCTTAAGTTTATTTCTCTGCAACCTTTTGAAATATTTATTTAATACAACACTTATTTATGTGAAAACTGCCAGCTACTTAAAGAGAAAAAAAACCCCTATACCTATATGCAAGAATAGAGTACAAATATAAAGACAAAAATTTCCACCAGTGACAGTTGTACTCTGTTGTGTTAATGTCATCCATCTGTTTCAGAAAAACCTTCTCCTACCAGCAATTTAGAGTGTATTCATTGGGAAAACAAACACAAACCCCTGAGCAGGATAATTCATCATCCTGTTATGTTTTTTCGATGGAAGATAGCCATGCCTTAAAGCTTCCACAGCTTAATGAGCATTTGTCTTGTGGGTCTGGTAACAGCTTAAATCTCCTTGTAGTCATATAAATCTTGGTGCATTAAGATGAGGTGGAAAAGATCATAATACACTGCAGAGAACTGGATAAAACAATCTGAATAACTTTTATACCATAATTTAAAATTGAAAAATATTTCCCATGTATATTATCTGAGTTAACTGGATTTGGTGGCAATGAGCTGACTCTGTTGGTATTGGTTGGTTGGTTTAGCAATGGTGAAGTGAACATCAGACTACTTTCAGGGTTCATATACAGATAACATGTAGAATTAAGGTCTGGTTTACAGAATTGCATTTTGAAGCTTTCTCTCTGGATTGCGAACTAAATGCTACTTTTAAATTTTGTAGCATGTGAAAATGCCTGCAGGAGGAGGGGGAAAAAGAATTGTTTTTTTTATATCTATAGGAGACATGAAGAAGACTTAGATCATCTAAGAAAGGCTTAAACTGATAGAGTGTAGATTTAGAATAGATATTAGGAAAAAATTCTTTGCCATGAGAATAGTGGAACAGGTTGCTTAGAGAAATTGAGTCTCCCCCATCCCTGGCAGTGTTTCAGGGTGGGTTGAATGGGGTCCTGAGAAACCTGGTCTAATGGAATGTCCTCCTGCCCACACCATAGAGGGCTGTAACTAGATGATCTTTAGGGTCCCTTCTGACTCAAACCAATCTGTGATTCACTCTATAATTCAACAATTCATCTGATTTGTAGTTCATTCACGTATATTTGACCAAGAACTGACCAATCCAACTGATCATTCTCACTTTAAAATCTCTTCAGCTCATCCAAATTCTTTGGGAAAAGCAGTGCTCAAAAGTGCATAAGAAGCTTAGGTATAGTGTTACTAGGCCTGTGGAAAGTGAAGGAATTTCTCATAGGCACCTGTGAAATCCAGCAGAAGCCTCAGGGTAATTTCAACCCATCTGGCCTACTTATCACCTTTATAACACTGCCAGTGCATGATGAGGTTCCTCAATGGCATGCATTTAAAAGAATAAGAAGAAACAAAGCAATCTTCTAAATTACTTCTTTGTTTTCATTTGGAGCTTAATTGTATTTCCAAGTCTTTCTATAATGACCTTGTAAAATCATTGAGTGCTATTTTCCTTTTTTTTTGGTACATGCTGCTTTTAAAATCTGAGTCAGGGCTCTGTATTAGAACACCCTATTCAGTAAGAGCAGGGTAGATAATTTAATTTTACATTGGAGTAATGTAATCTTCATGCTACCTTTCTGTTTTTATTCATAATTGAAGAATTAATTTCCTTTTGCCCTTCCTCTACCGTCTATGGCCAGAGAAGAGAAAAAGGTTATAGAAATATCTACCAACATTTTTTTTGCATAGTCACCAATATGGTTACAGTCCTATGCTGCAGACTTCTCCCTCTTTTCCTTATTCCACCTCCTTAGTGCCTCTGCTGTTGAGTCAGTTTGTCATCCATCAGCTCAACAGCACCCAAAAGCCCGTCAAGCTGCTTCTTCCTTGCAGCCCATCAGTTTGCCTCTTCTCCAAATGATCAGGATGCTACTTGTCTTTGGCTATTTCTGTCCATGAAGGTGCTGTGAGCCTGCAGGCTGAAAGCTGTTAGTGTATAGCCAGATTTAAGATTCGCAAAGGGCAGTACTTTTTATTTCTTAATTTTCAAGGCATTGTAAATGCCAGGATATGCAAATGTAGGACATGAAGCTTGGAAGAAACAATAGCTCTTGGAAAACCTCATTAGAGAACATCATGTACTGCTGGGGACAGAGCAGAACTATTCTCAAAATACACTTTTGTTCAGAGGGCAATGCAGAGCAGCAGCTTGTTTTCCATTGTTCTCCATCACCCTCCAGAGTCTGGCTCTTTCCACTTAGAAGGACACAAAGAAATAAGCTTGGGAATAAACTCTGTTATGTTCCATTTCCTGCATTGGCAATAACCTTCTGGCCCATCTGTTAGGAAACCACACAGGATGTGGAAAAGCTGGGTTCAGTTCCCTCCTCTGTCTGGGGAAATGTGAGCCTGATTCTTTCCTAAAGCATGGCAGGTTTTGTATTGTACAGGTACTTGGGAAAACTGGCTGGCCTTGAGCTGTTAGGGACAGCCATGTAGTGTCTTGAAAAACTGGTAGTGTGACTATGACTTCATATAGAATTACAGAGTTACAAAATTGCTAATGTAGGAAGAGACTTCTGCAGATAGTCTACTCCTACCCTCTGCTCAAAGAAAGGTCAACCAGAAAAGGTAGGACAGAATCTGAGTATCTCCAAAGTATTCAAACACAGACTGTCTGGGAAATGTGCACTAGTGCTTTACTCTCTCAAAGAAAAAAAAAGCGTTTTTTTATGCTTAGATTGAATTTTCTTTATTTTTCATTTGTACCCATTGCCTCCTGTCCTGTAACTGATCATCACTGGGAAGAAGTTGATTGCATCTTCATTATTCTACTCCATCACGTATTTATAGACACTGAAAAGATGCCCCAGAGCCTTCCGTTTTACAGGCTGAATAGTCCCAGCTCTCCTTGCATGGCAGGTGCTCCAATTCCTGAATGACTTTTACTAGACTCACTCCACTAAGTCTTTCTTGTGTTGAGGACCACAGCACTGGATCCAGCACTCCAGATGTCCCTCCTGGGCTGAGTAGCAGGGGAGGATCCCCTCCCTTCACCTTCTGGCAATGCTCTACCTAGATCATCAAGTTATGCTATTTATCTTCTTTGTCACAACTGCCCAACTGTGGTTCATATTCAATGTCTCGCCTCTGCAAAGCTCCATTTCAACCTGTTACGTGTTGGCTCATTTCTCCAGCTTGTTGAGGTCTCTCTCTGTATGGAAGCGCAACCTTCCACTGAATCAAATGCTCCTTCCATTTTTGAATCCCCTAAAAACCTGCTGAGGATGCAGTCTGTCCCATTTAATGGGTCATTTGTGACGATGGTGAGCAGTTTTGACTCCAGTACTGGCCCCATGGTGCACCAATAATGTGTGGCCTCCGGTGGACACTGTCCTGATGACCATAACATTTTCAGCCTGGTTCTTGGTAACAGTTTTCTGCCCTCCTTGTTATCCATTTGTCTAGTCTATGCTTCATCTGTTTGTGACTAAGTTATGGGAGACTTCTTTTTTCTAGAATCAAAATGAAGAATATACACTGCTCTCTCCTTATGCACTCATACAGAAGATACTCATCTTCTTATGGAAGGCTCTTTTTGGTCAGGCATGGTTTTCCCTTCATAAATTTGTGCTGACAACTCACAGTCACCTACTTGTGCTTAACAAATTTGGAAGTGCTCCATCACCTTCCTAAGGATCAAATTGAGGCTGACAGTCTGTACTTCTCTGGATTCTCCTTGCTGTTCTTGAAGATGGGAGTGATATTTGCTTTCTGTCAGTCTTAGGAAATTCCCCCAGTTACCTGGACTACCATGGCAAGAGTAGCCTCACAATGTCATCAAAGAGCTTCTCAGCTATCATTAGTTCCCAGGGACTTATGTGTGCCTAGTTTGTTACCTGACCTGTTTCCCCTCCATTGAGGGTCTTTCCTTATCTAGACTTTTTATCTTGTCTCAAGGTCTGAGATTCCCAAAGTCCACTTCTGCGAGTAAATACCCAAGCACAAATTTTACATAATCTTTCTTCTGCTGTTGATAGAGTTGTAGAAACTTTTCTTACTGTTCTTCTTGTCCTTTGGCAGATTCAGCTCCAGGCAGGCTTTAGCTTTTTTCAATCCTTACCTGGGGGTTTGGGCGGTATCCATATATTTCTCCTGGTAGATCTGATGCTGCCTGTATGCTTCCTTTCTATGTTTAAGTTTAGTCAGAAGCTCCTTGTTCATGCATGCAGGCCTCCTATTACATTTTTTACTAGGTTTTTGCATGTTAGGTTGGACCACTCTTGAGCTTGGAGGAGACTCAATATGAATCTGCTCTCCATGGTTTTTTTTTTCTCTTTTTGTCTTTTTCTCCTGCCAGGATGCAAGATATTTGGGGTTAAAGTTCGAAATTGTCTGTGTGCATTTCTGCCAACTTTTCTTTACATAATAAATCTCACATTTATTATGGACAAAATATATGATGGTTTTCATTTATAGTTGCATGTCAGATTTTAAACTAATCAAGAATGATAATTATTATCTGAGCACATTCTAGTATGAACAGATATTGCTGACTCATAAATAATTGCAAATAAGAGACTGTGGCTCAACCAATTCTATAACTGAAAGTTTTATGTTAGTGATTTTGGAGGAAATACGAGCAGAACATTCAACAAAATCTGAGAGACTATAACGTCCCTGGCAAAGACTAATGATCTAATGATGATTAAGGAGTGGTCAAACTCCTGTTTAAGACTTCATCAAGATAACACGGCTTGTCTATGTGCACCTTGCTCCAGCTGCACTCTTCTCTGTGCTCCTCACTCCAGTACCCTTCTGAGCTAGACAAATATTATGCTTAGATATCCAAACAAGGTGCAAAAAGGTCTATGAGCTTAGACTGGACTTGTTGGCCCAAGAGCGACCTTCTGCTCCCCTATGTTCTCTTCTTCATTTAGATTTTTATTCACAGACAAACCCTGGCTGCAAGACATTATGTAGTTCATATCTAGATTGAACATACAGTGGAAAAATAATGCTCCATTGTGCTTCCCCTTGAAAATGGCTGAGTGATACCTGGCTCTGTATGAATTGGCAGAAGTCTTTCAGAAAGTCTTGATCTTACAAAAGGAGAAGATGCCCACTGGTCTCAGCATGGCACATTTATATCTTAGATGGCAGTTAGTGTCATTAGAAGGTGAGTTTCCTATTTATGCAAGAAAATTTCCATGATAAACTGAAGAAGCAAAGGTAGCTGAAGGACTTTTTACTCTGTCCCTTATCTACAGTCCACCATTTCCTGTTTTATAGGACCTTTTCTACAATCTGCTACATGTTGCAGCCCTCTGATTGTGAAAGACAAAATTTTTTGCTGGCTTGAGCTACACTATAACTATTAGGAGAGCAGCAGAGCTACCAGAGCTCTGTCAGGATGTCTGTGTTGTGCCATTTGGATGGCAAAGGTAATTCATATCAACCAGTCCCAGTCTTCTACTTCATGATGTTCACTTTATCAAAGTAAGTTACTCAGAGTTCAGTCTCCTCTTCTGCATTGGGTGCATAGATCAAACCTCAGTGTATTACACAGTGAAATCAATTGGTATTCAGCTGCAGATTCTCTGCACAGTGGCAGAGACTAGCTGGCTGCCTTCCAAGTCAGGTTTCAAAAGGACTCTTAAACATGTTGAAAATAGAAGAGACACTAAGAAGAATTATTTCTTAGTTAAGGATAAAAGAGACATGACTCTCAAAGTGACTTGAGGGTCCTTCACTGACCAGTATTGATACAGTTTGTCTTACAGAGTATATATTCCATTTCCCTTTGCTGCAAATTGTAATCTTAGGGTTCTTTTTGCTATTCTCTGCTCTTAATTCTCTTTTACCTATCAGTATGCCTCCCTCTCTACCTTTTGCTCTTTCAGTCAGTATGGGCTGGCATATTTGGTGCCTTTTTAAGAGTGCAAATGCATGGAAGGTAGTATCACTTGCCCATTATTGTTGGATGTCTGGATCTGGAAGACTGACACAGTGCATCATTTTGTTTTGAATTAAAGAATCCTTTCCTGAACTGGAACAGCAAGAAACACAAAGCTTTCTCTGAGGAGAAATCGCACTCTGAGAGTTGTGTTTAATGCCTTGATGTCCAAGTGGACATTAGTGACATGTGGAATTCCTTGGGAATTATTACTGGGATTGGTGCTCTTTAAAATCCTTGTCGTTGATGTGAGCAGTGTTTTGAGGCACCCTCAGCAGCTTTGCCAACAGCACCAAGCTGTGTGGTGCACACTGGAGGGATGGGATGCCATCCGGAGGGACCTGGACAGGCTTGGGAGGTGACTTTAAGGTCCCTTCCAACCCAAATCATTCTATGATTCTGTGATTCTATGAGTTGAGAGGAAGTGCTCTTCTGATCTCATGCAAAATAATTGTTTAATAATGGTAAGGTGAATTGTATTGAAAAAATACTTGTTTTTCTTTTTTTCTTAAAACCAGTACATAACATGACAAGATGCTTGCAAAACAAATAAGTGAGTCAGTTAAATAAGATCCCACTCTATGAAATTGCTGGAATAGTGTTGACTGGAAGATTGGTGAACAATCCTGATCTGCGCAAATCCTCATTTGAAGAAGTCTTCTTGCAAGCTGTCTGAAAAACTGCAGAATGGCTTGTCAGAGTCAAGTAAGGAGGTCAGTTTTGCCAGATGAAGTCTAACTATTTTTTGTCTTAATTTTCACAGTAAGTCTCCTCTTGTGCCAACCTGTCTGAATCCTTTGTTCTTTGAGGATCTGAATCTGTGTCATCTGAAATGGAGGGTAATACTCCAGGTTTCGGACAAACTTTCTTCTTCATGGTAATCTCAAAAAAACCTGTGTAGATTCCAGATACTGTTTCTGTCAGAAATGGGTGAAATGAGTTCCAAATCTAATTAATGTGACTGAACAACACATCTCATTGGAGTTGTTAACAATGTTTAAGAGATTTATGTACCATTTTAAATTATAAATATAAATATTTTCTCCTCTAAAAAGAAGAAAATAAAAGCTGTAGGAGATAACAAAAGTTAAAATTCTAGGGAAATCAAGAATTTTGAAAATGTTATAAACCAGATAAATACCAAGATGTGAAGTGAAATTTTGAGAAGCTGGAAACATTAGTTATAATCCCATTTTCCTAGAAGCACATGGTTTCTTCCCTAGATCTATGAAATACACTGGTGTGCATTTTGTTTCTGTTAGCTTTTATGTCCTTGCTCTGCCGTTGTCTGGCTGTCAGGAGCAGCTAGGAAAGATGTCCAGGATTAATTCCTCTTGGATAGGGATGAAAATGTTCAAATGTCATTAACCTTAATCTGGATGTCTATGACTGATATTTAGGAAAAGGAATTTTTTTTTTCTTCTGGCCTTATTTACAAAACATTTACAAAACTTTTACATTGATGAACAGTATTTTCTGCAACAACAGAAGGGATCTTGGGCAAAAAGAAACTTCAAATGTCTTGTGTGAGAGGGTAGGTGAGAACTGGATCACACTGCAGTGGGGAGAAGAGTGGGAAGGGGCACTGTCAATTTAAATTAGATTGGTACATTTTTATAGTGTTGTCAAAACCTCTTCTCTCCTAATTCTAACAGAGTCTGGCTTGTATTTATTTGGGAGCTTAATTCAGCTCTTCTGACTTAACTGGAGTCCTGTTAGGCATGTGTACAAATGGCTGCAGTGAGAAGGGTGGAAACATCCAAATTGAATATCCAGGGGACCTCATGTTTTAAACATCTGCATCTTAACTAGAGTGAAATTTGTAGGTGCACCAAAGCACTTAAGTAAGTGCCTAAATGTAAATTTCAAAGTCTAAAAGGGTAAAAATCTTGGTTTAATTTTATTGAATTATTTCTTGGTGATAAAGAAATAGAAACTGCAAACAAGTGTTCCACTAAATTAAACTACTGTTTTTCACGGTTTGCAACTAGGCCCCAAGAGTCAGGGAAACTCATTGAACATCAGCAAACCAGATTGCCAGCTGCCAAATTGTGCTCTATCTGTCTACTTCAGAGTCAGAGCAGCCCATATGTATAATTTAGAAACATTTAGAACAGCTGATGGAGAAGGAAGAAGGGAGGTTCTGGTCTAATATCTAAGATCATCAGTATTGATGTGTGGTTTAAAGTGCACCACAGCTGCTACTCCTCCTTGCATTTAAAGCAATGCAAAAACTCCATGTCTGAGTGCTCTGGAATGTACTCCTCAGTGGTCACAATTTGTCTTCACAAACTANATTATTATTTTTTTTTTTTTGGTGTTTGCTTTACTGACGAGGATGGGCAGAGAGAAGGTCAAGGCACTTTTTTGAAATTTCTTGCTGTTGCTTTGTTTCTGTCCTGGTTACTTGGGAATGTAGCATTCATGGTCTTCATGCCATTCCTGTCAGAGAGCTTTAGTTCTTGAAATAGCAACAAGTCCAAGATGGCCACATGCTGGGCTACTCTGCCAGTAGCCAATGTCCCTTCTCAGTGGTCCTTAGTGAAGGGAGCCCTTGGGAATGCATGGTGTGGGCATCTCTTGGCTGTAGGATGCAGCACTACATCAGCATTTTAGGGCAGATCTGCTCATTGAACCCTGAATTGTGCTGCTGTATCAGGCTGGATAGCACTGACTTCCCTTGCCTCGTGTACTGCTACATGACAGAGAAACAACATTTCTCAGATGTGTAGTTACTGCCTTATGAGTTTTATTTTAGAGCTCTGGTTTTAATATCTCTTTCTATTATTAGCAACAAAAATGGGGACACTTACCAGTAGAAGTGGCCTATTATTTAAGAAAGTGTCTGATGTTTGAGTGAAAGCCACTCTTTTCTGATTGCAGTAACCTGCATTCAAGCACCCTGATTTCATATTGTAGGGACCACAATGCCCTGAGGCAGTGGTTAAAGCAGTCCCCCGGTTTTGTTTGCCCACAAAAACATAGGAGGGGACACTCAGCTTCCCAAGAGCAGTGTCTGTAGCACTCCAGAGCATGTCTTGTATCTTGCAGCAGTGCCCAGGCTGGGAACCCCACAGTGGTTTCCTACTGTAAGAAAGCTAAAAACATTCCTACAAGCTGATAAACTGTAAAGCCAGAAAGAGCAAAATATTTGCATACAGGGGAACGGAAAAATGTAGGGATAAATGGTGATCTAATGTTCCCGGGATACTTCTTTCATTTCCTTGGATTTGTTGTCACTCCAAATCAACCTCAGTTTCTGTGACCAAGAGAATCTACAGGCAGTGATTAACCACAAAAACCTCTTTTAAGAGGGCAAGATGGAGACAGCAGGGGATGGTTCCTGTACCTCTGTCTGACATATATATCACGTTTAATTTGTGCTTACATATTACCTGTGTAATATATAAGCTTACACATTACCTAAACTGTGCTCAGATGTGCATGATGGACTCATCTGTGCTTACAGGTGTTGATTTGGGGTGACAACAGAGAGCTGATGTTGCAATCAGATGGTTTTGAAGCTGCAGCTTTGATTTGCTTTTACCATAGGTAGATGGACTTAATTTAAAGGCTTCAGTTACTTTCCAGATGTCTTTCAGAAATGAAAGAAACGGGGCTTTGAATCTTTGGTGATTCTGGTGGGAAGAACTACCCGCAGCTGAAGGATTAACTAAGTATGCTTTTCCTGAGTAAAGGTCATTTTTGATAGCCTGTAAAAAATAAAATGGATATCTTTGATATGCTGAGAATATACAGGACAGATAAACACTGATCCCTTGCAGTCCCAGGCAGTTGTTTCTCTACTACATGTAAGGACTTCTCTCTGGCAGAGTTGATAAAAGAAAAAAAGTATTTTGGAGTTAATTAAAATATGTCAAATCATAAAATACTTCCAGAGAATAATATCATGAGAAATTAGACTCGTTGCTTCTGTAAATAGTAAAGCAGTGACTATTTAATGATTCACAGGTTTAATTACAGAGAGGATGACATCTTTATTATAACAGAATAAAAGTAATTATGCGTCACAGGAGCTGGCCTGAACTGTGCTCAGTCCTGCATTCTCAGTGTGCAGCTGTGCAGAGCAGGTTGTCAAACACCCACAAGTCTGTGACTGTCTGCTTTTGTTTTGCAGTCAGCTGAGCATCTGTGAGAAATGGTATCCCTCCCGTGGCTGAGCAGTGTGTAATTGACCACAGCTAAAAAATTAGCAGGGTGGATTTTAAGCAGTCATGGTCTGAGACAAGAGGTTTTGTATGATTGTACAGACAACAGAAGGTGCATACTGATGGACTACATTTCTTTTACTTATTGTAAAAAATTCTTGTTTTTCAATACTGAAAAGTTAAAAACTATATTTTTTAATCCTTTGTAATATAAAGAATTTCTATTTGTGTGAAACATACCCAACACCAAGAGTACCTTTGTAATACGATTATTCAGGCCTCCTGCACAATGCATTTTCAAGGCAAGTGGAATAAGAGGAACGCTTCAGAAAGACACAAAGTAACTAGGGACAGTTTTTGAGGGGAAGTAAAAAATTATAAATGTACTCTTCCAGTTTTTGTTGCTGTTATTTTTAGTTCAATCTTTTTTTATTATTATTATTATTACTATTATTTTGTTCTAGCTCAATTGTCTCTATGCCAAGAGAAAATGTGTCACTATGTTCACCTACCTTGTACTTCAATAAGTAATTTTTGTATGTGCATAACCCAGCTGAAATCCAGAAGGAAAAAAAAAAGTAATTAAGGAAGGCAAAGAGAGAAGAAGGATTCAGAGAAAAAGAATCTATCTAGGCAAACTTGCCTCAGTGTTACCAGTTTGTCACTAAGACTGTGATTCAGGTCCTGGCTCAGCAGGAGTCTGTATGAAATGTTATCTAGCCAGGTCTAGCAACTCTTTGGATCCCAGCTAGAGCCTTGTGTTTGATATGATGACAAGATGCTAAGAGTAGAACTGCAGTGCCAAGTGGTGAGAGAAGGTGAGACAGAATGAGAGTTTGATAACCAAGACTGGTTTATTCTACAAAAAAGTACCTCTGTTTGGTCTGGATGGTTCCTCTTTACAGATGGGCATGGTGTGGTCTTTTCTCTCTGCAGGCAGGATGATCCAGCTAGTCTTGGTTCCAGAAGGAAAGATGAGGACGTGTTTGTGCTGGAGTTCATCCTTCTTTTCCGGCACATCTTCTCCTGCTCTTCTTGTAGTGATGTGTATGTGACTGCCATCACTGGTCAGAGTACCTCCACTTCACTCGAAATTGACTTCAGCCTTCTTGAGAAACAGTCAAGAAACTCTTACTCAAGAGTCTGTATGTAGGAGTTTTCTCGTCTTGTTGGAGAACCATAGACATATTGAGGTTGCCAGATGAGAACTCTTCGTGCTCTGATCCACCTTTCTCCACTAGAAGCAAGGCCAAATTTCACTTAACTTTAGTCTTCTTTGTATGCTTATGGGACTCCTTTTTATGCTTGTGATACGGTGTAAAGGTGAAATGATGTATAAAAAATGTCCAGTTATAGAATTCAAAGCGATATGTCATGAATTAAATGGATGAGTCTGTAATGAACTGGTCTATTTATTGTACTACTCAGAGGATAAGAATTTGAGAGATGTAATGTACCTTCATCTTTCTGCCACTGTCTCTGTGACTGACTTTGGGCAACTTTGGGCAACTTTGATCATTTTCATATCTTGCTTATGAAAACAATGATGTTTCCTTTGTTAAGGCCTCCATGATGTACAAATTAAGGGACTTGTATAATAACCAACCTTGTCTTGGTTTTCTGAGACTATAGCTCAGGTGTAGCTCACAACAAAAATACTGTGGTGGAACCTGCAGTGTACTGAGTGTATTTTGTGAGTGAAGTGTTTGCCCTTGGAGGCAAATGACAGATAAGAGGAAGAGGTGTTTTGCTTCCTAGAATGATAGAAAATATGGCAGGACAGCACCATAAAACTTTCTTTTACTTACCCATCAGCCCAAATAATCATTATGTGGACTATTTGACTGAAGTTTTTCTATCTTTTCTTTCAGAAACCCTCAATTTCACAAGTTTCTTAGGCTATTTTTTTCTAATGTTTTACTGTCTTACCTATTAACAAACTTTTCCTATTGTCAGATTAAAATTGTCCTTTTTGTGGGTTTTTGATCTTGATAATTTTCCCAGTCTCAGTGGACTTGAAAATTTTGTTTCCCTCTTCTTTGCAATACCATTCACATATTTTAAAATTACTCCTGTGGGATTCTTCTGCTTTTTCTTCTTTTCATCAAAAATCTCAGTCTATTCACCTTTTCCTCTTGAGACACATTCTACCGTCCTCTAGTTATTACCTCTGTTGCTTTCTTATGGACTTGGAGTGGTTCATTGTGGTGCCTAAAACTGCACACACAACTCCTGTTGAGAACTTTAATAAGTTACAGAGAGCAGAAAGATTACTTCATGTGCACTGCAGATTATATTGTTGACTTTTGTGTGACTTCTTTCAGATTTCTGCAGCAATGAAGAACTGTTTCCTAAGCAGTTTCCCCCCACTGAGTACTTGTAATCATTCCTATAAGAGTGAAACATTTTTTTGAATTTTGTTCTATGTTGTTGGGCTACTTTTTCAGTTTATCAGGGTCACACGGAATTTAAGTCCCAGTTCCTTCCATTTTGTCAGCTGACAATTCAATTCCTACACATATTAATGACAAGGATGGTAGGGCAGAAATATGGTTAGTACTGGCTCATGGACAGACTCCTGAAGGAACTGCACTTGATAAATCTGTCAAGTGTAAGTACTGCTGTACGTTCCTGGTAATTACACCCTGACTGTGGTTCACAGTGAGTTTTCTGTGTGACAAGAATTTCATCCAGGTCATTTTGTCTTAGCTTGTCCTTGGGAATGTTGTAGAATATAGCATGGCAAGAGCATGGCTTATTGCTGCTGCTCTGTCTACAGGGTCCTCTATTCCAGGCTAGCTTCACCTGATGTACTTTTTCTTTATGAGTCACTTGTATTTTTCACATACTTAAGTCTGTTACCTGACACTTAAGGGGTGATATTTTCTCCCTCCAGGACAAAAAAGGGTGTTTCTTCTTCCATTATAAGATTATTTAATTGTAAGCCCATTTTCATGTCATTGTATGTTTTCTAGTGTCAAATTTCCTCAGATCAGAGTCTAGACATTCTTTCAGTATTTTAAAACCTATGAACAATATGAACTAATTTTCCTTCTACACTACCTTATATTACAATATTTGTTGTGTTAACCTTTTTTGAATAAAACCATGATTCATCTTGGTATTGAAGAGATACAGACAAACAGATATCCAGGTGAAATCCATCTGGCAGCTGTTAATTTTCCTTGCAGAGCAAGATAAAACGGTAAGTAAAATTCAACCCTGTTTTAAATTCTGTGGGTTTCAAAACATTTAAAAATTAATATTTTTTCCCCAGGTTTGCTTTTAGTAAAAACAGTAGATCATGTAATTGTAACCAGGAAAAATAAACATTTTGGAAGGTCTGTTCTGTAAGTGAAATACGTAAGTACTTTGGACCTCCCGCAGCTGGAAAGAGTGTTGAGCTAAAGTTTTCTGGATGATGGGGTCAAGTGCACCTTCAGTCTGTTCACAGACAAGACCAAGTGGGGCTGGAGTGTTGAACTGCTGGAGGACAGGAAGGCTCTGCAGAGGAATCTGGACAAGCTGGACTGATGATCCAACTGTACGAGATTCAGCAAGATCAAGTGCCCAGTCCTGCACTTGGGTCACAACAACCCTATGCAATTCTACTGGTCTGGGACTGAGTGGCTGGGAAGCTTCCTGGTGGAAAAGGACCTGGCCGTGCTGGTTGGCAGCAGCTGAACATGATCCAGGGTGTGTGCCCAGGTGGCCAAGAAGGCCAATGGCATCCTGGCCTGTGTCAGCAATGGTGTGGCCAGCAGGAGCAGGGCAGTGACCGTCCCCCTGTACTGGGCACTGCTGAGGCCACAGCTCCAATCCTGTGTTCAGTTCTGGGCCCCTCACTGCAAGAAAGACATGGAGGGGCTGGAGCGTGTCCAGAGAAGGGAACAGAGCTGGGGAAAGGTCTGAAGAAAACGTTAATGAGGAGCAGGTACTGGGATTGTTTATTCTGGAGAAAAGCAGGCTCAGGGGGGACCTTATTGCTTTCTAGAATGAAAGGAGGTTGTATCCAGCTGTGGGACAGCCTCCTCTCCCAGGCAACTAGTCACAGAACATGAGGAAGTGTCCTTAGGTTGTGTCAGGGGAGGTTCAAGTTGGATGTTAGGAAAAAATTCCTCGATCAAAAGGGTGGTTGAGTACAGGAACAGGCTGCCCAGGGAAGGATAACTGAAGTCCCTTGAAGTGTTAAAAAAATAATGTAGATATGACATTTAGGGTCATGGTTTGGTAGTGGACACAGAAATGCTTGTTTAGTGGTTGGACTTGATGATCCTAGAGGTTTTTTCCAACCATAAAGATTCTACGATTCTATTACTTATTTTAGTCTTTCATTTGGGGAAATAAATTGATCAAGCCATGTCTTTTTAGCATTTTCCCTAGAAATTTTATGCTCTGCTATGTCATCTAGTTCTTTACTTAATGTATGAGATCTCTGTTAGAACAGAAAGGCTGCTAAATGTCCATATATCTGGAACAAACGAGCATGCAGCCTAAGATGGATTTTCACTTGCAGCATCTTACTACTGAGGCACAGGCAGACTTTGACAAATCACAGAATGGATAAGGCTGGGAGGACCACAGAGGGTCATCTGGTCCAACCTCCCTACTCAAGCAGCATCTTTCTAGAGTACATTGGACAGAACTGCATCCAGATGGTCCTTGAATTTTTTCAGTGAGGGAGATTCCACAACCTCTCTGAACAATCTGTTCCAGTATGTGACCAGTCACACAGTAAATAAGTTCTTCCTCATAACCAGGAGTAACTTTGTCTGCATCAGGTATCAGCCACTCCTACCAGCTTTATCAGAGAATTTGCTGAGGAGGCATCTACCCCTTCACCCAAGTCATTCATGAGTAATTAAACAATACTGAACCTTGGGACACACCACTAGTGACAGGCCTCCAACCAGACCCTGTGCCACCCTCTGGGATCTGCTGTTGAGCCAGTTCTCAGTCCTCCTCATTGTCTACTCATCCATGGTTCCTCAGTTTGCCTATGAGGATGTTGTGAGGGACACTGTTGAAAGCCTTGATGGAGTCAATGTAGACAATATCCACCTCCAATCCACATTAAATCTCCAATTATGAATCACTGAATTTGTGCTCCTTTGTTTGTAGAAGACTGTCTGTGCCAGTGACTGTATTTCCTTGAAGGAGTTCCATGGAAATCTTCCAGAAGCTCAGTTAATGTATTCACAAGAATGTTGGGAGTGAAAGTATCTCCCTAATCATCTTGAAGTTTAATTTCCCATAGCCTGCTCAGATAATTTTCAGCTATTGCCCATAGGAAAGAGAAGCAATATGACAGATTTTTTCATGACTGCAGGTCATTGTTCCTACAGTTCTTCAACTCTGGTACATTTGTGTGCAATTCACTAATAGTAAATAGGATGTTTGTGGGATCAATAACAGCAGGTTGTCTAGCTGTTGGTTATAGAAAGACTTATCTTAAATAGTAGCAAATCTTAAAAAAACCTGCACAAACAGTTTCTTGTGCTATTGGGTTTTTTCCTTTACACTTACTAATCTGTGTTATGCAGAAAAATGCATATGAAGATTTCATCCTGAGGCAATTTGATATCTTTTTGGACTTAATGGCTAAAACCTCACAGTAAACAAATCCTACCAGAGGACAATCAAGTTCAGACACAATTCAGAGCCAAAGAAAATAATTTACAAGTTTTGGAAACATAAACAATTTAAGTTTCTCCTCTTGCAATTACAAATGAAAAAAAAAAAAAAAGAAAAGAAACACACAGGCCTAAAAATCTGTTAGAAAGGTTTAAATGATCTGTAGTCTAGATTTTGAAATTATCTGTAACTGGCATTTCATAATTACTCATAACTGAGGTTTCAAGTTTCCTTCAGCTGTGCTTAATTCTGAGTTTAAAGAAACAATTTCTCATCTGTTTGCTCCATCATTTGGGAAATCAGTTCAGGTCAGGATAAAAAATAGGCTTGAATATAATAAGAGAATATTATCACAGAGTAGCTGAAATTGAAAGACACCTGGAGACTGCTATCCACCAATGCTGCCTAAATGAGTGTCCTCTAGGACAAGCTGCTCAGGGCCATATCTATGTAGATTTTGATTAATTCCAAGTATAGAAACTTCACAACCCCTCTGAATAGCTTTTACTGACTCTTTCTCAGTAGTTTTGGATTTTTTAGAATATTTTCTTTACCTCTTTCTCCTTTCAGAAGCAGACAAAATTGTTTGTGCAGCATTATTTTAAAGCTGGAAATTGCCTCCCTGTGGTCAAATCCATCATGCTATTCTAAGAAATGGTCCTAGAAATGACAGGTAGGTAATTTCCATGCCAGAAGGCACTAGAGAGCTTGATACATTTAGATTTGGATTTTTGGGCACACATTTCAGTTCTGTAGTTCGGATTATAAAAATGTCATCATTTAGACAACTTAAAATTATTTTTTTCTACTTTGGTTTCAGAGCTGTAGACTGTTCAGACTGCTTTTCTCACAGAGTGAATACTCTTGGTAGCATCTGTGACTGGCATTCATTTTTCCTGGATAAAACTCCTTTTAAATACTTATATGGAAATACAGGTCCTCAACCATGGAGCAGACAAGCACTCTCTAACATTCCATACCTATTAGTGGAGACACTAAATTCAGTCTATGCCGGTGGCTTAACTTAAATATGTGCTCATCTGCCTGAGGAACAGATGTCTTTTTCTATCACAGCCTCTGAAAGATCATTTAACATAAAAAAAGAATTTTGTATATGTTTGAGAAGAAAAATTCCTCTGTCTTGATAAATTCATTAGCATATGTTTTTCTGAACTACAAATATTAACATAATTTGCTGTACTTTATTTAATTTGTATCTCACTTAATTTTGAATATCAATTATGGCACAAAAATGGAGTATATACTCACATAATGTGTGGCTCTTTCATAGAATATGTAGTACCACAGAAGCAGACCACTGATGATTCACAAATGCAAGAAAGAATCTGGTTTTGGAAATATTCTGCAATATGTCTGCAATTCCATAGGTTAATTATTTCTTGAAGGAAGCGAGCTGTTTAAGTGGATAAACACATTCTGTATGCTTGTGTGAGATCATGCTGATTATCTCCTGCAAACTGGTACAGGCATAATCCTGATTATATTGAGGCTGACAGAATATCAGGAGTTTCAGACAGGGCAAGCATAAACTCATCTCCCTACTGCCTTTGTCATTTGGTCACAGTAGTGGGATGGTAGAGACACACATTGTCACCCAGGCTGGTCATATTTCAACCATTAGCAATTTGAGGGGAGTTTGAGGCAAGTCAGGTGTCTGGAAGTCCAAATATTTAACTTTGGAAACATCAGTGCTTGAGAAAGGTTGATAAGGTAAAAGGCCAGAGTGGATGGGAGACCATGTACTTAAGAGTTATTTAAGATGGAAGTGAGTTCTCCAGCCAGCTGAGCTGTGAAGTGCTATAAGAGCCTTTCAGTTATAGGAGAGCTATTTGCACAAGAGTTGCTCGGAACAGTATGTGAGATTTTTAGCCAGGATAAACTTGCCAACTTCTCATTCCCTGTGGAGCCAGCAGGAGATACAGCTTGTGACGGAAGTGTGGAAACTAGTTTGGAAAATTTGCTTTATCTTTTTCACTAAAAAGATGACTCTTTTCCCTAGCTTGAAATAGCCTCTTTGCAAACCTGTGCTGGCTTCATGTCCCCATTAAAAAGAAAAGCTTTAAATTAATTAATACAGAATTTTTGTTGTTTTTGTTGTGATTAGTCTTTGCTCTGATGTGAAGCTAGACTTTTAAACAAAAAGCATGTCTCAGAATACTGACCAGGATATCACTGGCCACCTGCACCACCTTTAATAGCAGGTCTGCTGTGTGAAAAACTACTTAATCCAAAGGTGCTTTGTTCGAGGTCCAGCACAAGCTGGAATGTGCAAACAAGAATATCTTAGAGTTTCAGAAGATTTTTGGTTAAATACCTTCATGGGCTTTGGCACTGGACAAGGATGAACAGATAATTGTCCATTAGTCATCAGAACAGAGTCCTTATTGAGACACAGTAGGTAACCCTATACCCCTGTTTTTCCAGCACCAAACCTTATGTAGGTAGTCATCCTACATTTCTGCAAGAGGGCTTTGCTATGAACAGCTCTTCAAATTCCTGAGTTTATATATGGGTACAACCCAGTTATACATCCCCAAACCTAGAGAATACTTATATGGTGCTTTTTAAAACTATGTCTTAGCAGTAGAGTTAGCAGAGTGAAACACTGTTAAACCCAGCCACTACCTCTGCACGATTTTGCAAATCTTCATCTTTCTAGCTTCACTCCCACATGCTGGTAGAACTTCTCAGGACATACCCAAAGGATCTTGTGAGTGCTGAAACTTGGGTATGTGTATGAATATGTGTATGAATATGTGTGTTCTCTGGGGAAGGAGGAGTATCAGATGTCACTGGGGGACTTTGTTGTTATCTACACTTTAAAACAGGCATATGCCAGCTGAAATAAACACTGGACCTTTATCCTACATCCTTTCTAAGTGTTTTCTGGCATTAAACCTGACTTAAAACTTCAACAGAATCGAGTGAGATTGCTTGGCATATGGAGGAAAGTGGGATGAGAAGATAGATCCAACTTTAAGATTTAGCTAACTCTGTAGGGTGACAACTTGTGTAGATTCAGATAATTTTCATTGTCATAAAAATTCATCTATGTAAGCAAGTTTGTACCAGAATTTTTCCTGTTGTGTCTAAGGTACTCAATTCTGACAAGGAGGTTACTCTGTATCCCTGTAAAATCCTACAATGACAGAGCTTCCCAGCCTGTAATTGCGAGTCAACTATTACCTAATGAAGGAATGAAATTGCTATTCTATACTAAACATGCTTGTGAGTTTCTATTATGAGACAAAAAAATACTTAGCAGTCTGCTGATTACTTTTAATTAAGGACTTGATGAAAAAACTAACCTAGAAATGAAAACTTCACAGTTCACCGCATAAGAGAAATTGCAAAATTCTATCCTTTAATGCTATTCAGGCTTGAGCATCACCAGAAACATTCTCCAGAGACCAGACCTTGTACTGCTCTTTTGCTCAGAGAGCCCCTGGAAGCTGTCAATAAATAGCATTTCTGTCTGCAGACATATAAGGCTCTACTTTGTATTTAATTTTTTTCCTGGAGTTTAGCTAAAAGAAAGCTTCTATTTGAGCGCCAGAAATTAGTAATTGCTTATTTCTTTGTAAGATCCTTGTCAGACTGGATTCATCTGTTGAGAAATAATGTCAGGTAGAAATTGGAATAACAGTCAGGTTAGAATTTTCAAAACAAGTATTCTCCCTCCTAATCTTTAACTGAAAAGGCTAATTGGCTTTTAGAAAACAAAAAATTTGTAAGAATTATCGTAACATATGTGGAAGAAATGAGATTCTTTGCCTTGGACAAATGCAGATAATTTTTTCTGGGAAGAATTGGAGTGACTTTTAAGAGTAATTTTTCATCCATTGTCTCTGCAATGTTTTGCAAGTATGAATCAACATTTATTTCACACAGGGAAACTAAGGCATTGAGTGCTAATTATCCACAACAGTGGAACCATTATCTGGATCTAACATTGCTGCTAAGCTCATGTGGTTTCGAGGAAGTGAACAGTCCTTCTGAGTTAAGTGGGTTTGCTACCATGCCTGCAGAAGGGTTGTTCATATCATGATTTAAGAGGAGCTGATAATAGAGATGAAGATACTCAGTTCTCAGCCAGGAAGTTGGAATTAATGTAGATGGTGGTGTTCACCTTTCCTGACTGTGAATGCCCACATCTGAACTACTCATCCTGTGCTCCTCATCTCCTAGAAGAAACAGGCACTTCTAGGGCACAATTCATGTGAATATTCATGGTGGGTCTACCTTGGCTGGCCACCAGATGCCCACCAAGCCATGGTCTTACTCCCTCTCCTCAGCTGGACAGGAGAGAAAATGAGGTGAAAAGCTCATGGGTCAAGGTAAAGGCCATTTAATAAATAAAAGCAAAGACCAAATGTGGAAGCAGAAAAAAGCTAAATCAATTTCTTCTCTACTTCCCATCAACAGGTGATTTCCATCCACCTCCTGGGAAATATGGTCTTAGTATGTACAGTGGTTGCTTTGGAAGACAAATGCCTTAATAATGAATGACTCCCCTCACTGCCTCCCTCCTCTTTCATAGCTTTTATTGCTGAGCAGAAATATGGCATTGAATATTCTTTTGGCCAGTTTGGATCAGCTGTCCTGATTATGTTCCCTCCCAGCCTCTTGCCTGCTTCCCGATTACTGTGCTTGGGAGTCAGTGGTGGTTGGATTGTCATGATGCTGTGGGATCACTGCTCAGCAGCACCCAAAGCATTGGTGTGTTATTTTCTTCAGGCTGAGATGGACCTTGGTCTGAGAGTGCCTTTCTCACCGTGGACTGCAAAGTAGAAGGTTAGTTGGGATGCAGAAAACCCAGAGTTTTCTCCTCTATTATTTTGCATTTAGGAATATTTTAGCTCATCAGATCCATGTTGGACCGGGTCAATTTCTAAATAATTACATTTATCTGAAGTTAGGAAGCAAGAAAATTTTATAGTTCTTTGTAATCAGAAATGTGTCACAGGTTTTTAACCTGACTGAAAATGCAGAAATAATCTTTGCAACTGCAGGTGCCTAAAACAAGGGTGCAAGGACTTTTCCATCTGCTGGACTTGATGAAGGTTGATGCAATCACCATGTTCTGCAATTATCACTTGACAACAAGAGATTAATACTTACAGTGGATGCTATTAATGCATGCTTAACAAGATGAATACTCTTGCTAATGAATCCCAGTAGTCTCAGACATCAGAGGAAGATTTCTGTGTGTGCACGTGCATGTAAAAATAAAAGCAAAGCACCATGGGTTATTGGAAAGCTATTATCAACCGTCTGAAAGCTGTAAATCAAAGACAAATAAAATAGCTTCCAGTTGGTCTTCCTAGCCTGGAAGTTCTACTACTAATAGGTATGTAGTGTTTGGACTGACATATATAAAGTTTAATTTCTGCCCCAATGTACTGAAGACACTGACACTGTAGTAAGGCATGGTGGCCAAGGACACATGGGATTGTCATTGCTAGTAAGAGGCCACAGACCGGAAAAATCTATCCTGACATAAACCCATTTTGCATGCAGCTTTGGCAAGCAGTTGGCCATTTAAAGTCCAAAATCAGGAAAGTTCAGGTGTCTACAGTTTAAACAGACGCCTTATGCACCCCCCTGAACCCTCAGTCTCAGTGGGGAATTATTTCCACCTAGTTTAACTGAATTGTATGATCATGGTTTGCCATGGTATATATGGCAAAATTTGGCCTTACCTCAACCAATTACCATGAGTAAAGAAAAATGACCTTGAATAAGCATGACATTATATTGTGGAATAATAGCCATGCAAAAATAACGTCAGAACGCCCAAAACAAAGAAGTAGTGAAAGAAGAAACCAGCACCCTTAACATCAGCCTGCTTGTGATCGTTCACACCAAGCTAAGAATCATGTTATAAGGCAGGAAATCTCATCAATCATCATAAGATAGCAAATAAAGTCAGAGAACCCAAAGGAATGGGGACAGAGCTTGCTGTGACGGGTTTGATGAGAGCAGTGAGTACTGGACTGTGACTGGCTTGGACACAGGGTAGCCCTGGGGCAGCTTTATATGAACACTTCCTGTCTATTGGGAAAGGGTGAAATTCACCCTGAGTATCACAAACTCTTTCTAAGGTGTTACTGCAGAAAGCAGCTGGCACAGATTGGAGATCCTGTACATCTTCCTGTCATCTTCTTCTATCCTCTCTCTGGTAGGCTTTGCTTTTGATTCCTTAGAGTTGCCCTTCGTGAATGTTTGCACCCATCACATTTTAGTCACACAGTACATACAGGTGCAGAAGTTCTTGGTTCCCACCTGCCTACACAAGGCATTGTCCAGATCTGTCATTGATAGCTGTAGAAGTGATTCTGCCTTCCAACACAGGTAATAAAGGCTCCCTGCTTTCCAGTCATCTGCAGTCTCTGGTGTCCCATTGCTTGTCAGTGTCACATCTTTGGTGCCCTGCTTTTTCCATCAACCTGTGCCTCTGGCTCCTCTCTTCAGCAGCTGTTGCATCAAGATGAAAGAATGTGAAATAGAGCTCCAGCAATTTCCCTTCTTTCTTGGCAATAGAAGGAGATTTTTGCAGGAAAGATAAGCCTTGGCTGTCTTCATCTGGACTTCCCTTTCTCTCTGCCACAGAACCTGCTGCTGCCTCTACAGGAAGACACTAGAAGACATCCATGGGCTTCCTAGGCCAGGGGCAGCTCCTGGTTCCTGCAAAACTACAAATATTCAAATGTAGACCAGACTACAGAAGAAAGAGCTTGCAGCCATCCAGCAGGCTTAGATGCTTCCTTCTTCTGATGACTGTAAAGGGAAAAAAGATTAATCGATTAATCTTGTACTTATTTAGCTTTACAATTGGATGCAGATGGTGATCTTTACAGTGTTCAACTGCTGAAGCACCCATAGCAGCTTCCCTAAGACACCACATCCAATAAGAAGCATTTTTATTTATTTTGGGAGTAGGCTCTAAGAATTGTATATAGATTTCTTTTAAGATATCATTATGTCTAAATCTGTCAGTAAGGGCAAGATAAAAATACCTACAGCAAGTTCCATTCAAGGATACCATTTCTTTGCTAAAATAGATATAATTCATCACAACAATAGATGCTAGGAGTCACAATGTGAAGCATTAGTACGCTAAATTACTGCCTTTTGCATAAAATAATCACTGAGCCAAAGCAGTAAATAGCTGATATCAAAGCATAAAATTTCCTTTTATATTTAATGTACTAAATATTTCTATTCTCTTGCACTTCCCTTGTTGCCTTCTCACAGTACTAAAGCAACCAATCTATTCCTTTGCACTCTAACTAAAATGAATTTTCCTTCTGATATTAGTGCAGATGCCGGAGGCACTGCCTTCTCTATGGGGCTAAAAAAGAGCCTGCAGTTCAATTCTGTTCTCACCAAAAAAGGTGATTCAACTTCCCAGTAACTGCATTAAGATGGATATAAATCCTGTAACTTTGCTTCAGGCAAAAACTCGCAGCCTTAGACTGACTCCTTCTTTCAGTACTTTACACACATTACAACAAAAAATGTTGTTTTTCCTTTTAAATGCTAGAAATTTGCAGGGAAGCAGTACACTGGGATCTTACCAGTGCTTCTGAGGAAGGATCACCCTTCAGGTGCAATGGTGATTTACCTCCATTTCAGAGCACAGAGATACTTGTGCCTACCACCAGTGAAATGGAAATCCCACATTCAGCTCTTTTCTCAACTTTGATATCTATATGTGTATGATTCTGGAGAAAACACAACTTCAACTCTGGCAAGGTGCCAGACCAATACCCTACCCTAATTTTCCTTGGCTTTTTTCTAATCTTTATGGCAGCTGCAGGCACCAGTGTTCCTCACAGACAGTCCATAACTCCAGCCACAGTGGCTGATTCACTTCAAATAAAGGTGGAAGTAAAGCTCACGGTTCAGGCCCATTGGTGCTCTGTGGCTGGAGTTCTCTCTATTAATTGCTTTCTTTTGGAGATGAATTCCAGGCCATCACTGGAATTTCAGAGGTCTTATTTAGAAATGTATGAAGCACAGAAATGCCCATTCTCCACAAAGGTTTGCTCGTCACCTAGATGACATTTAGCCAAAAGCCTCCTGCCAGAAGAGTAAGAAAATTAATCTGCCGAAAGGTTATCAGCCCTTTCTCTGACTATTTAGACTACTTTTCAAAATTATTCTCTTGAAAAACAGATCACTGCCTGATTATTTCTATCTAGATGAATTCTGAGCAGACCATGGCAATTCTGAGGGTGAGGAGGACAGGGTACAGCAAAAGAGTCTCTACCACCCTCTTTCTCCCAAGAAACAGGCAGAGAGAAGTGAAAGCCCCAAGGTTGCTCTTTCTCACTAACCCTCTAGTACAAGAGGGTCTAGACCTGCCTTTGGTACAGGACAAAGATACAGAAGGAATTTCACTTGTGTCTTCATGTCCAAACCCCTCCTAATTCACAGCCAGAGCTCATGGGTGCAGCAGTAACACTGACACATTTTCTCTAGGCAGCTTGAGAAAAGCAATTTGATTTCTGCATTTCCTCTCCCCTTCTCTGCACAACAGGGCTAATAATAACCTCCTCCCCCCTGCGCCGGGCTCACTGCATTAGCAGCTGTCAGGTATCTGTAGAAGGGGAAGGGGTCATTCAAGGGTATGCCTCTTTGGCACAGTACAGCACGATGTGAAAATGCATATTCAGGAGAGTGTAATTAGACCTTGCTCTACCCTGGTAACAAGCTCGTGGGGAACACAAGGAATGCCAGCCAGAAAAGACCTTTGCAGTAGCAACACCCAAAGTTTCCAAAACCCAATGAGTGAGTGAGCAACCCATGTTCAGGTACCTGCTCTGGAGCCCATACACCAAGTGCTTCCCTCTCTGGCACTTCTCTCTAACACCACTAATGCTTTTGGCCTGTTTTTAACCCCTTTCCCATGCATCCACCTGATCCTGAACCTACTTGGGACCCACTGCACCACGTTTTTTTCTCAGATGGCTTCTCTCACAGACATCCTCAGTCTGTGACCTCAGGAGCACAGCAAAAGAAAGCATGGTTAGCAATCTGGGTAAAAGCTTGACAGAAGTTGTTAAATTTTACATATAGAAATAACTCTTTTCCAGACCTGTAACTGTGGAACAAGATTTCTATTTTGGACTCAGCAGTGCCCCATCTCCCCATGCTGTGCACACATTCCTCGTGCCCAGGCAACTCACTGCAGTCCCTGCTGCAGCCACAGGCCCCTCATTTCCAGCTGCTGGCTCTGTGTCTTCCCTTTAATTAAGGGAACTAGCCAAATGAAATTAATTACCATTTAAGAGCATAAAAATGCCATTTTCAAAGTTTTCAAAATCCATTCAGGGTACTTCAGGAGTTGGAGTTATTCTACCGAACTGAAGTGAACGAGGCTGCAGTATAGAAAGTAATTCAGAGCAGAAATTTCAATAGCTGAACTAATTGCTGGAAGGTTCACATTCCTGGTATGAACTTTGTGTCCATTATGTTTTAGATCTGTACTGCTTGGGTGTTCCTCTGTGTATTACTGAAGATCAGAAAAAAACATTTGAATTGGTCCTGTTCTTGCAGAGAACTTTGAACAGTAAAACAGCAAAACACAGCAGATGCAGCAGCAAAATTTCATTGGGGCACATACACACTGAATTTCCTGATTATTGCAACATTTTTTCTATATGGAATTCTGACAGCAAAATGAAATACTAGCAAAAGAGTAGGAAAGAAGAAATAGATAAATTATGGTACTTTAGGGAAAAATTTAAATGCAGTTCTTAATTTGGGTTTTAGAATCAGGCAATACTGTAGGAAGCAATTAGAAAGGTAGGGAGAAAAGAAGATTTAGTTCATGTGTTGGTCTACTTAACATTAATCCCATCCACTGTTTTTGTTCATATTAATCAGCCTATTGTAATTACTGTGTCTCTGTCCTAGTGCACCTGATGCTGTCACTTATTGTGGCAGCACTGCATGAGGATTCGGAAGGGTTTGATAAGAAATGAAATGTTCAAGTTCAAACACTGAAACTCATTATAATGGGAACTAAAGTAGACTAGAAAAAAATTTTCCACAAGTTTCCTTGAACAAAGGTGCTCACGTTGATATCCAGACAAAGGTATGTTTACTGTGCTTCTGCCCTCAGAAGCTGAGCTGTCACGGGAAGATGTGGGGCATGCACAAGGGCATGATGCAATAAATATTTGTGTCCTTTTTACACGAAGTGCTAAGTAGAATAGAGTATCTTACTCTGTCCAGTTAGTCCAGGGCTGAGGTATCTTTCGATGGTATGAGGCATCTGATTAAAGTGCAGTAAGAGCACATCAAGGGCATTCCCATAAGTGCTCCATTCCAAAGCAGCTAATTACACAGTAAAATTGTGAATACTCCATGGGAAGTCAGCCTATGGCACAAGGTAATTTGGACTCCAAGTCTATTCCTCTTGCACCCAGATAACCATGGGAATCTTTATTCTTGAAACCAACTAAATGGGGAAGAAGGCAGCAGTTTTACAGCACAGGTTACAAGAGGGGAAGTGTGGACAACAGCCAGGGTATGATAAAGGATCATGAAATCATCCTGGGATGATGTTGGTGAAATCTTTCCAATGACACAACAACATCTGGACTATAGATTCTCATCCTTTTGCTTTCCTCTCTCTAGTTGTGCCTTTTCCCCCCCCCCCTTTTTTTTTCCCGTTTTTTTTTTCTGGCTCTGCAGTCCATTAGGCTGCAATCCTGATGCAATCCTACTTCTTCCCCCTACAGAGCTGAGTGGGGATGTTGTAATCAGCGCTTCAGGCAGCTTTTCACAAGAAATTGCCAGCAGATTTTAAAAAATCACATATCAGTGACTACAAAAGAGTCATTGTAAAGTGCTTGTAATCAGCATGAAAATTATCAGCAACATAATTACAGAAGGCAGCCATAAAGTATGTGTTTTGATGAATATAAACAACGAAGTGTCATCCACGACAGTTTCCCTGGTCTAAGATAAGCCTTTGAATGCTCACAGTGCTCAACCCATGCAACAGCCTCAGTGCTTCCATCAACATCACAGCCCATATTCCCAAGTATGGTAATGGTGTATGGGCTGTGATGGGCTTGTGAACAGGAGGCACAGGGACTCTTCCTGCTCCTTGTGACCTGAGGATCAGCATCCTACTGAGCTGCCACAGGGAGCATATATGTTAAGAGCATCTAGAAAGCTAAGAAAGAGATGGCTGACATACAGGTCACACAAGGAATTAACAGCAGAGGCAGGAAAAGAATTACATTGTTTTAGCACACATGTCAGCCCATCAGGCTGCGCTACCATCCACCTGAAACATCTTCCATGCTAGTATGGACCAGTGTTGAGCTGAGCAGGGAAATGTGGTCACCCAGAAATTTAATTTGCCCATTTTTACATGAGGTAACTAAAGGTTCCCTTCCTTTGCCTGAAGAATTCCCTTGTTTGAAAAAAAAAAATCTGTAATTTCCCACATAAAATTGAAAGCCTCTCTTTCACACTCCAAAACACTCATAAAACAAGAGGCAGAAAATCACATGATCTAAAACCACTCTTAAATAATCTCCTACTCCTCTAACAGTAAGTCATTACTAGGTCATTAATAATTGCTGATTAGTTTTAAATGATCATGTTAACTAATTATTCTACTAATTACTGTTAGTTACAACAAATGGGTTCAAAGATTTCAAATTTCTTCTTAAAAACAAACAAGAATGACACATCTTTGACTCGATAAAATGAAGTAGAAAACAAAAAATAAAAATATTTATTTCTGTGTCTCACTGCAATTTCAGCAAGAAATGAATCCCCTCATTCTTCAGTGTGCATAATCAAACAAAACGCAAATGTACCTTGGGTAGATAGCTTCCCCTTCCCACACTAGTCCATTTCTGCTTATAATTTGATTACACTTAAAACTGGTTTACTTTACAAGCCTACAGAAATATCCATTTCGTGAATTTTCAGTCATCTGCAAGTTAGCTTGCCCCAAGTATTCTTTGTAGCAAGTGAAAATCAATTAAACATTTTTGGTGAAATTCTTCTTATCTGATCTATACCTCTATGAAGAGCCTCGACTTTAAATGCTTCTCCCACTTTCCCAGGCATTGGTATCAACATGGGCTTTGTTCAGCTCTTGAGAAGTTGCTAATCACACTGGTTTGAGAGACCTGGAAAAATTCAGCTAAACAGTTTAGGGGTCAGTTGTGTAGGAACCAAACCTGTCAATATAGTTCAAAAAGGCTGCTATTAAACACCTGGATATTGACAGCCTATCTTTTAATACGTGGCTCAGTTTTCCTCTCTCATTCAATGGTCTGTGCCGGAGCAATAACCATCAACAAACCCAAATTCAGCACAACTTGGCTCACTAATTTATATTGGAATAATAGGATTAAAAGAACACTTGATTTTATCCCGAGGTCACTATAAAAGCTGGAGACATGAAGCTTTGGTCCAGTAAGTTTTGTAGAAACTATTGCAGCATTATGAAATCTTGGCTTGTTTTTTCTCCTCCAGCTCTGCAGGAGCAGAATTTCTGTCTAGTACCTCAGTATGGGCTGTGCTTGCAGAACTACACCAAAGTGATGTGGTTCAGTGCAGGATGAAGATGAGCAGAGAGGGCCATATATAAACCGCCCAATAAATGGGCCAACCTTGAGAGCGGTGTATGCATCACTTTAATAGTTGGTCTCCCAAGCAGTGGGAGGAAGCAGGATATCAACATTCCCAGCAGACCAGAAGAGAGCTATTGCCTCTGAAGAGTGACCCAGAGAGCCAAAGGAGGGCACCATGCATACTCATGGCCTGAGTAGGGAAAGTGGGTGCCTCTTTCCCAGCCTGTGGCACTTGGGTGAGGAGCAGAGGCACTGTGGGACACGCTCTGCTGTGTGCACACTGTCAGACTGGTCACCTGCCTTGACAGGACCATCACTGCTGTGCAACCCTGGGGCTCTCCTGTGGCTGCAGCTGGTTTAACTCCCTGGGGCAAGCCCTCAACTTCCCATACTCACAGTTTAGCTCTACAGTACATTTGTTTCTTTCTCTTCCTCCTCCTCCACCCTTTAAAAGCATAACCAGAGCATTTCTATATCTTACATGTCATTCTACTTTCCTTTAAGATTGCATTCAATAATTCTGTCTCTTCGGAGTTTGTTCACACTAAGAAATGTAAATTCAGCTTATGCATCCATGCAAGTATTTCTGTTTCAACAGCCTTATAATCCTGTTTCACATCTTTGCTGTCTAGTATAAGGCAATCATCCCCATTTTCTGCATCTTTCCATTTCACAAATAAATATACATAATTTCAACTAACTTTTCATAGCTGCAGTGATTTTGTAATGAAGGATTTCTGAGTGTTTTATGTATGACTTAATTTTCAAATAAATCCCAAATGGTAGGTGATTCCTTACATGATAATCTTACATGTTAAACACAATATGAATGTGTAACGTAACAAGACAAATAACAAAGAGCTTTAAAAAATAGGTTAGAAGAATAATGACTTTAAATGTCTCCTAAAATTAAATGAGAGAAAAGGTTAGCAAGATCATTTATGCAATAAAATAGTTATTGCAGGAAAGAGCCCTTCAAGAAGAAAGAAGACAAGAACAGACATTAACATATGTAATGACAAAACCCAAGAAGATCAGGGCACAGGCTACAAAACAGTAATAAGGCAAACCAAAAGTATCAGCACGGAAGATGACTTATCTGTGGAATAGGATA
Source organism: Rhabdornis inornatus (assembly GCA_013397075.1). Taxonomy (NCBI): domain Eukaryota; kingdom Metazoa; phylum Chordata; class Aves; order Passeriformes; family Rhabdornithidae; genus Rhabdornis; species Rhabdornis inornatus. The sequence continues at coordinate 423,069 of VWZS01004485.1, read as the reverse complement.
TAAAACCAGAATCAGGATGTCCTGCTTTGAATTTCTTTTATACTTCTCTCTTGCCACTTATTTCACCTCCATTTCTACTTTGATTTTATGGCTATTCTACTTCTTCAGATTCCAAAAGACAATGCTTCTTTAGGGTGCAATAAATTGTGAGGTTTTAATGAGTTATTTTTGATCTACTGGTTAGAAAATCCATGAGTCGGTGTTTGAAACATCACATTTCATTTTCTTTTCAATTTGATTTTATTGTTTAACATCTATGTAATTTAGTTTGAATTTTGCTGATATCCTAGCTATTGGATCATATTGTGCTCTGCTATATTAAAAAGCCTTATGATATTGCATTGCATTTCTCTGAGTAGTTTAATTTAGATAATCCTCAAAATGGAAGAAAAAATATCTAACACCATTTTGTTTCATGTCTTTGGGGAAGGAGCAAGGTTTAGCTGTTAATGGAGAGAGACATGCACCTCTACATGACAATTTATCCTTCCCATTTAAGACTGAACTCTCTAGAATTGACTGACTCTGGAAAGGACTTAAACCACTGAATTGGAAGGGATGATCAAATCTTAAAATGCTGGATACAAGGTGCGATGAATTCTGACTTGGCAGGAGGTAGGAGCTCACTTGTTCAAACACATAATGGAAATTAATTGTTCACAGATTTGAAATGTCTAAAAATAGTGCTAATTAAGGATTGAAAAGAGCCCCTGAGATAAAATGTTAAAAATCTAGCCATTAATTTTTTTATATTTTGATTGTCATGTCAGTGATAATTTGTTATAGCTTTATTGAATAGAGTGGTAGATTAGGAAACAAGTAGAGATAATACAATTACACTGAAGTACAAAACCTATGACATATGGACTTATATAAATGATAAACAATTGAGTGCCATGACTTCTGCAAGACCATCATGTTGCCACCAATTTGGAAGTAATTTCAACCCAAGTGAATTATTTTGACAGACAGCACCAGATTCTGACAAATGCCAGCATAACTAAACAAAATTCCAAATTTCAAAACCTATTCACACTTATGACAAGCCAATAGTTCAGGATATAAATGTGCCGCAGAAGAATGAATGAAGCGGGGAGTGAGATAGCAATAGATTCTGCAATTTTATATAAATTAAAGCACCTGTGAAATTGCTACTGGTTTTCATCAGCAAAACAGCTGGCTGCTCTTGGGTCTTTTATCCAGCTGCCAGTTTGATTTCTGCCTCATTGTCACTTTGCAGAGGGTCCATGCAGCCTTGTGCCCTGACACTGAGTGTCTGACAGATATGCTGCTGATCATTGCTGCAACATTATATTCCACACTCCTACATCTGTCTTTTTCTGAAGAGTGCTATTGTGCTGAGTGGGTGTAAACTGATAACAGACTTAGCTGGCTAGATTATGTCATTGTTGTCACACTCCATGGCAAAAATACTCTGTGCTATTTTTCTTTAGTGATCCCAAGCTTTTCAAACATTGTAGATGTCACTGGTATTACCATTTCCCCCCTCTGATTTTTAAAGCTGGTGAAATTTTTTTAAACATTATATACAGAGGAAAACCTATATATTACGGGGTTTTGCAGTTGACTTTTTTGGGTAAATGTTTACTTGCAATTTGAAATGCCAGTAACATCTCTAATAATAGTTGAAAGGGACATTTAAAGAAAGAGTCCTAAGCATTTAAGTCCAATTCATCATGCCTTTAAAAAGAAACCTTCCAAATACCTTCATTATGGAAGTTTCCTGTTTGAATTCTCTCAGTTCCAGGTTTGTTTTAAATCCTAGTAGATTTTGGAAAATTAAGCCTGCACTTTCAATCCCTGGAAAAAATACTTTAATTGATCCAAAGTTCCTACATCTTTCCCATTCATCTGCTAGCTGGGAAACTCTCAGATGCCAATGTCTCTGGAAAAAGGGTATGAAGAGACCTGGTGGAGTTAGGGTGCCACCCTCACCTGCCTGCTGTGTGCGATTGGACATCTGTGAGTAGGGGACTAGGTGAAGGTGTCTTCTCCCATAAAACCTAGTAAAAATGTTATCTCCAATCACAGAAATGCTGGAAAGAAAGATGAGCAATTGGTGAGATGAGAGGAACAGCTGGTATGGGCTACTGTTGGTCATTTTGTCATACAGTTCCAGAAATGCTATTCTGTGACTAAAGGTAACTAAACGCTAGAAATAGAAGTGAAGAATCAAAGGAGTAATGAACAACTGGAGAGGCAAGGGTTGAAGCTTGAACCTCAGGTCAAATGCACAGTGAAACTAAGGAATGGACACAAGTTAGAACAAAAATGTAGATGTTTTGTAAAGGATATGAGGATACCATGCAAAGATATATAGCAACCAGGAATAAATTTATGAGGAAACCAGAAAAATTTTGGTTTTAAAAAGCTTTATAGAATAGTCTGTAATGATGACACACTGATATTGAGCAAGTGAAGCCCTGCCAATACTGAGTACCCAGTGCCTCCCTGTCTCTGCAGCCTGGAGATCTTTTCTGTCCTCAGGGGTATTTGAATCAACAATTGTTAGTGTTGGCTGAATGATTGCAAATATGAACACCATTAATATTTTTAAGAGTGCCATTTTCAAGGATCTTGTTCAATTTACTTTTGATTAATAAGACAAACTAATCTATCACTTTCAGCACGTAAGATACATGGTTTTTATCTACCTTAGGCACTATGTTTTTGTTCTCTTTATTACCAGTAAAGCCTCTTTGTCCAGGTCCAGAACATTCTTTTTAACTGCCCATTTCTGAGTGGTTTCTAGTGTGGGGTCTGCAGAGCCAGGCTCAACCCATCTCTTATCATCCCATGCCTGTACTCCTTTCTGCTCCATCCTGTGCTTTCACATCTTGAGGCTTCTTCTATTTTGCCAGGTCTGTATTTCTGTATACTACATCACTGTGTTAGAAATATCTCATTCCACACAGAATGACCGTTTTCTACCTCTGTCTATATAAAACTGCAATTGTACTGCGTGAAGATAACAAAAGCAAAAGAACTTAGCCACAGAGACCTAATCAATTAGAGCAATTGCTGTTATGGCTAAATCAAATTATACAAACTGTAGACAGGCAAGAAAGGTTCGAACAAAGCAAGCCTGGGAACCTCAGTCCTGAGAGCCTATGGACCCAGTATCTGGGCTTTAGATTTCCAGCAAAACAGGGCTACACAGTCACATGATATTCCAAGTAGATGTTATATAAAAATAGAACTAAGCAACTTAATTTCAAAGGAAGGTATTTCAATTTTCTTTGGCCAAAATTCAAGTTTGTTGATACATGGATGCCTTGTCTGTATGAGACAGGTGAAAATGCCAACCAACCTTATAACAGGAATATGTTTTATGATGCAAACTTCTTCATATGACAAATTATTTCAGATAGGGCTCTATTTCTTTACTGGAAAAGCAAAAACTTTCCAAAGCTGAACTCTTTGCCAGAGTGATGCCTGAGTCGTGACTTAATCACAAAAAAGTGTCTGTTCTTTAAAAGGAAGGAGGCAGATGTTTGTGTTTGAGAGTTGGTCAGCTATGAAATAGACTTAGTCATAATGCTCCTCATGCTGTTGAGATGTGGAGGTTTTTGTGAACCCTATCAAGTCACAAGGAAAATTTTTGTGATGGAATTACGTAGATGCAACTTTTTGTTAGAGGTACGGTAACTACAGAGGAAGATTTTGTGGTATTCTCCCATACAGCTCCTATTTGAGGCACAGAAAGCACACCATCCCTGTGGTCTGTGACGGATTGGAGAGTTCTGATGATTTTACTCTGCTGGATTTAGCTGTATAGACTTCTAGTCTCCCTCAGTCTTAGTTGGCGGGGCACACTATTGGTCTTGCCCAGTACCTGGTTTTGAAAAGAACAGAACTCTTTGAAGACAGGTCTTCATTTAATGAAGACTCACTAACTCCCCCTTTTTTTTTTACTTTTCAGTCTTAGACTATCCAGCTTTCAAGTTTTTGTTCTGTGAACACGTTCATTTGAGTGGATCTCTTCATTGCTCAGTAATGCATTAGGTGATTTGGAGGCAAGTGACAGACATAGGAATTATTTAAACCTAGGTTATCTTTATTTATATCATATTAAATGTGCATAACTGGACTTTAGCAAAGTGCCATTTATTTTTCCATACTTCTTTAACATTCTTTATGCTATTTTATTGTACTCATTTTATATTAAGAGTGAGATTGTTCCCTCTTAATGCTGCTTATATTTCCAGGTATAGTTTTTCTTAATGACATGTCTCATTGCTGCAAAGATAGGCAGGGTGTGAAATACTTAATTTGTAAATTAATAGATGCTTTTTCTGTCAAATATTTAATAAATTCATGAAGTCCAAGAAAATGTCATAGAGTTTATACTTTTTTCTAATGGCCTACATTTGCTGTGACCAGCTATCAGCTGGCCTTCAGAAAAATGAGGAATATATTCTATGACATTTTTGCATTTAAAAATATTAGTCAATTATAAAGGGTGGCTAATTGCCTGACCTAAGCCCACATGGGCTAAGTAAAGGCTGGGATAATTTTGCTACAATAAGGAATTTGTCTAAGTTAATTTTTTGGGAGCAAGTGGATGAAACTTTACAGACAGGGAGGCTGTTCAGACTTCAGCATGGTCATTTGTGAGATTGTGGGATTAGCTGCCTGTGGAGGATGGAAAGGTTGGTGGGTGGATGGATGGATGGATGGATGGATGGATGGATGATGGATGGACGAATATCTGATGTTCACTCACTGAAGGGAGCTGAATATAATTTTCTATACGGTTTGCATTGCTCTTGATAACCAGGAAAGGCAGGTCACTGCTTTTAAATTATGGACTCCACCCCTGTATCTGAGCAGCAACACAAAGATAATTTTTTCCTATAAGTAATCTACTTATTCATGTCATCAAAAAAAGATCTGATGTGGCAAGGTGGCAAGGTGGCAAGGTGGCAAGGTGCTCAACACTTACATCTTCTGATCTGTTTCAACAGCTTGTCCCAGGAGACAGTCAGTACCTTGCAGAAATCCATTTGCTGGCCCTTTGACTATTTTGTGACTATACCCTGAATCACCCAAGTTTTGTTGTAATGGTAGTTTTGTTAGTTAGAACCTTGGGATCTCTGTGCTACTGGGCTTTCCTCCCCAAGTAAATCACAGTTTTCACTTCTAGAATTAACACAGATCTGTTCCTGCAAACTAACACACCTTGCTTGCTCTGCTGAGAATCTAGGGCAGACTGTGTAATGGCCTTGTCTCAGGGAGCTGACGTGATACATGTGCAATCATGTTCTTTCTGGCTTTGAGATATCCATAAAAATTTCTTGGCATATTTGCATTGTTCATCTGCAAACCATAAATTTTAATGGAATAAAATGTGACTGTATCCCTCCTGTCCAAACACTTAGAAGAATACTGTACCATTAAAAAATTAATGAAAAAGATTACTTGTGGGTTTTTAAATTCTTTTCCTACCAAACCCAGACAACTTTCAGACTATTTCCGCTCTCCTCCTGCTGTCTAGTACACCAACATCGTGTCCAAAAGTTGTGCAATAGGTTAGAAAATATTTTTCTCCTGCTTGTTATTACGATGGCATTGGAATCATCCACTAGTGCAGAAATGATGAAAAAAAGACACCTAAAGCTGTAATTCTCAAGTTTCCTGTTTTTCTTTTTGCTTATGCTGCTGCTTTAGCAGTCCCAGATCTGCAGTCAGATAAAGTGATTTTCAAATTTTAAAAAAACCTTATCTGTTCTTAGTCAGCTGGACCTATTCATTCATATCACTCAAAGCACATTAGGTATGCCTTTGAGCTCAAGGAATTTGGGGAATAAATGCTATATTGTCTCATGGGTTCACTTTAGTCTTTTTTTCTGCACCATCTCCCTGGTGCAGATTCCCATGAGCTTTTAATAGAAATTCCTAAAAGTCAACCAAACCAGTCTGTCACACTCAGCAACAGCCATCATATCCCTCGAGTCTCCACTGTATCTGTTTACTTCATTCTGATACTTCACGTAATAGAAAATAACAAATATTGTTCACTGTAATGAGAAATCTAATGGCATTTCTGCAAAAGGAGAATGTTCATAGAACTATATATTTCCACATGAAATAAAGAAAGAAGACAGGGAAAAGATAATCAATTAAAATTTTGAAGGTAAATGAAGATTTATTCTGTTCTTTTAAAATGGGGAAAAGGTATTTGCCAATGCTTAGTAAGTATGTATTAATAACTGGAAAGGGAATCACTTAAAAAAAAACCACAAAACAAGGCTATCAGAAACAACATCAGCATTTGTGTTCTCCACATTGGCTGCTCTAAGTCTACTTTGTAGACACTCAACATTTATAGATCAAGGATTTTTTAGATTTTATGATCGCTCAGAGCTTCAGTGAGAATTTTGTGTTCTCTGTTTTTTCTTGAAATAGTAGGACTGAAAGAGTTTTCTGAAAATCTGATATCGGAAGAAATGCTGTATGACACAAATCTGACATTCTATCTTTATTTTATTTACAGATTGGTCCACTGAGTAAATCAAACTATCTGATTGCCTCTCAATCACTAATGGATTTAGCTTCCAAATACTCTTGAAGGTTAGGTAAATACTAAATATCTTCAGTTTCAAAAGGGAAAGAGAGATGAGGAGAGATTAGTGGTTTAAGTTTCCATGGTATTAAGCAGCCACTTTTTAAAGACATAGTCAATAGAAACAACAGATCTCAACACTTCCGAAAATTGAGTGAAAATGGACTTAATTAAGTCACCAAGTAAGTCAGTATCAGAGCTAAGAATACGGCTGAGGTTCTCTGGCTGTTTGTTTGTAAACACAAAACTTTTATTTTTTTAGTCAGCAATCAGAAATGAGCATTGCTTACAACAATTTTAATGCTTATAACTATCAGATTAAATACAGATAGTATTAAATATTAAATATATACTACAGATAGTATTAAATACAGATAGTATGACTATCTGTAGGGGTTTTTTTTCAGGGCAACTTGTGATTTAAGTCAATTTGCTGGTTTATGGAGTACCAAATGGCAGAGAGCAGATGTCTTGTCCTACCCTAGGGGGCTAAGAGATCTTGGAAAAGTCCATGCAAATTAAATGAAGACACACATCTCAGATGTAAATAGTCAGTACTTTATCTTCTAGGAAACATTCATATTTCAGTCTCTTAGTCTTATATTGAATAGCAGGATCACCCATCTCTTGGTGTTACAGCAAAATACTTTTTTTTCCATGTCCTGAAAATCAGGACATCCATTTTCAGTACTCTAGGTATTTTTAATGCTGGGGCAAGTCAACAGTGAGAATTAATCTGCTCTCTCAGCACCCAAAACCAAGATCCTAGTTATTTTTAATGGGAGTTCTTTCTGTCTCATAATTGCCACTTTATTATTCCTAATTATTTTACTGCAGTGATGCTGAACAGCCACAGCTGTGTCCCCTTAGCCCTGCATTTGTAGACAGTCCAAAAATAAACATCAGCTGCAGAGAATCCCTAGTTTTAAGGTAAGACTTAGCTCACCTTGCTAAACAACTATACCCACAGTAACTGAGTGGTCCTGTAGTCAATGGACAACCAAACACAGTCCCTGGGTGTAACTAGGGTCTGAAGAAGCTGAGGCTTGCTGAGCTCCTTGCTTATGCTTCCCAGTTGTGAAACTAAGCTAAGGACAGATGGATTTGGAACTAAGTCCTCAAATATGGTAAGTGACTTGCCGGCACAGTGTTAGTTGGAGTTGAAAATGTGCTCAGTAGACCTAAAGTAATTATCATCCCAGAGAAGTTGGCTGTCATTGTGTTAAATTGCAATCAAGAACCAGTACTAAGCATTGTGCATTATCCCCCTGTGCACTGTACATGATTATATAAATTTGTACATGTAATGATGCGTTCTTATGATATATATATATATTTCTGAATGTGACAAAGTGTTTCATGCTGAGATCTGAGTGCGGGTGTGCCAAATGAAAAAGCACTTAATGACCTGATTACAATATAGTTAAGAGCTGGCACAATTCTTCACAGAATCTATTAATCATCAGGATGGGAGGGAGGGAGGGTTTAGCCCTTCCTAATGTCTGGCAGTAGGACTGGGATTGGATTCCACATTAGGCCACCTAAATATAGGTGTCTGCGTGCATGTTTTGTGCTTAGGATTCTGTTAGAGTCAAGGGAGAAAGCTAATTCAGAGGTGAAATCTATTGCCCAAATATTAACACCTAGTATTATTTGAGATACTTTGAAGTACGTGAGATGACTGCCCACATGAGAAGACACAGGACTTGCTGCACATCTGTGCCCTTCAGAAGCAGGAGATGCCAGATTGGTTGCAGCATCTTGACCAACAATGTTTGTGAGCTCTAGATGTTCAGTTCCTGTAGTGGGAGCCTAGACACCTATCTCAGAACATGAATCCTACATACGTGCCTCTAAATGTGTATTTTCAACAGAATCTTAGCCTAGGGCTTCAATCTCCTAAATTTTTACATCTGAGCTAGATATCTACACTTGGCCTTGCACACATAAGTTAATACATAGTCAAAGGAAAATAAAGGCAGTTTTGGGTGTTGTTCGTCTAGACATTTTTTCCCACATAAAATTTTGTGAATGACTTATACTCTGGAATACCAATTTCTCCCCACTCTCTCTAAAGGGAATCTAATTTGACCACACAAACAAGGACACCTCTATTTATAAGTTGCCACATTTGATCAGAATACCAGCAGAGATTGCAAAAATTATGTTGAAATGGGAATGCATTTTCAAAACATGAACAGCAATTAACATCGTGGCAGAAATATTAAAACAATTGTTTATATATCTGTGAAGAAAACCTTTCTGAGCAGGAGGACCTGAAGGCTATAAATCTGAATGGAACTGTGAGACCTGTTGGAATAAACAAAGTTGTGTGATTCTCTGATCACATCATCATCTCAGAAGACAGAGACAAGGATGAAGGTAAATGCCCAGTTACTCGATCACCAGCTGTGCAGCTTTGTTAAGAACAAACTGAGAGTGGGAAGCACACATATCTAAGCATATATGCTGATGTAAATAAAATGCAGCTGTAGACTGGATTTCAATTTTATTGCCCTGTATCTCTTTCTAAAAGATTACATGCATTTTATCTGTGCAATATGGAAGTTATTCTTACTAGTCCCAGAGAGCAGCAATTTTTGACTGTGTTCCCTGTTGGTAGAGAAAGTCAGGCTTAGGATAGAACTTTAAATGCGAAACAGCTTTATGATAGGCATTGTCACACTCAGATAGAGAATGTACCATGGATGTATATTTATTTAGACTAATGTTGTTCTTGTATTGTATTCCCTTCTAGAAATTTTCCATCACCAATGGACAAAAGCAAACAGATAATTATTACACTGATTTGATTTTGTTCCCCAGAATAGCTGCAGTTTTATTAGATGTTCTAAAGAGGGTAACAATAATAAATACCCTGTACAGGCTTTTTTACCGTAAATGAGTAACATTTTATGTTTTCAGAAATATTTAAATGAAAACAGCAAACTCTACCCAGATTAATAATGTGAAATAGAACAAAATAGAAAAATATAATTGAAAGATATTACTATCTGAGTCTTTTTCTCACAGAACTGGACACAGTATTTGGAAATTCCAGACTCCTGGTTCAGATGTGCAAACTGGAAGGGACAAGTAGGGGCATTTGCCCCCACACATTTTTACATGATCAATAACTGCGTGACTGCGTCTTGTTTTTATGAGTGTATGAATGAGAAGTACACCTGTTTAATGAAAATGTAGGTGGTTTGAGAAAGAGGGGTAAGAATTGTGCTGTCATCCCTTGATATTCTCCTTTGTTTTTTTCTACCAGAATATATACCAAAAAACCACAAACCAAACCAAACCAAAAAAATCCACACAACCCCCGCCCCAAACAAGCAAAAAACCAAAACCAAACAAAAACAAACCCCTGCAGTCTGCTTTAAAAGATTCAAACATTTTCACCCTAGCACCAACTTTCACGCAATATTCCAATCTGCCAGACTCACCAGCAGCAGCAACCCTGCTGTAGTCCAACACATACTGAAACAAATGCTATAGTGACCAAGGCATCTTCACAGCTGTGACAATTAGTGCCAACAATGAGCTCTTGCAGCCCAACCAGCAAACACATGGTTCACACACTTTTACTCCAGAATTTGCTGTACCTCATGCCCTGCACAAAATGTCCTCCTGAAAATTGTGTGGGTGAAACTTAACAACCACTATACATCAGAAAGAACTCACACAGGGAACTGGCAAAGGAAAGAAACCTGCAGTTATCAGTGGAATGGCATTGCACTTCCTAATGCAACAGAACTCTAAAAAATATCTTCTAAAGAAAGCCTAGAAAAGGAATTCATAACCACAGGATTATTAGAATTATGGTCTCAGCAGCAACACCAGTTATGAAGTTCATTATAGTCTTTTTTTTCCTGCCCTCATTCTATTGTACAATCACTAATCATGTTTTCTTCTCACTGTTGCTGTTCTCTCTTCCCCTGCCAATCCCCCAAAGCTACTAACCATCCTTCTTTGTGTAACTGATTAACTTAATGAGGCTGGACTAACTGCACTTATATGCTGTCTGTCTTGGAATTATTCCTTCTTATCATTCTGGATGAAGGCCATCCACTTTCCCAGCTAGCTCACCTGGGGTTCAAAAAAGATGAAGCTTCTCCTGAAAAACTTGTTTCTACAAAATAATTTTTCACCTCATGGCAATGAGCTCTACTTGCTGTTTAAATAAAGAGAGTTACTTTCTCTTAAACCATTACGAGTATTCAGTGTAGCCAGTGCTGAAGGCAGAAATCTCAGTGTAGTTCCAGCTGTGTCTGCAAAGTGACTTTGGGGAATATCACCTTCAGCAGAGAGCTTGTTTCCTGAGAATTAATGAAATTTATCTATAGCTGCAGAATGGAAATCATGTCCTACAAGAGCTGGTTGTCCCTGGAGAGAGAGCAGACTGTAGAGTGAAATGCACCTGGGTTATTCTGAAGCTAATATCTGGAGGTCTCCTCTGCTGAACTGTACAGAGGAGTTTTATAATCACGGTTAGAGTTTTAATGGGATTAGGAAGGAGCAGTGCCTATAAAATTCCCTGACCACCCAGGCCAACATGGGTAGCTGAGGCTACCAAGGGAAGTCAAGAAGTTGGTATTTCATTACACTGGGCCTCTGAGCACCTGAATTCAAGTCACTATTCTGCCATGCCTCTGTGAGTTTAGGGTGGAATTCAACAAATCATTTAGCACTGAGGATCCCAAGTACAAAAACTGATTTTTTGACTTTCACTGACATTTTGGTCATCTAATGAAGCAGGCTGTCAAAAGCAAGCAATCCTTGGCTGCAGTGTGATGGCACTGAGTGGCTTTTGTCTACCTTTTTCAAGATTTTTGTGTGTAGAGCAGATTGGCCATGGCTGGACTACTTAGGGGCAGTTTGGCATCTCTTGAGGGCCTTTAAGTCTTAAAAATCTTCTATTTGCTTGTTTGCTTGAATTGCAAGTGCCTAATTTGCTGCAGTGAAGTGTTTCCATAACCCTGAAGGCACAACTATTGCTTCAGCTGAGGCTGGGGAATGTAGAGGTGTTGGAAGAAACAAAGCCTGCTGGCACCCTTGGGACAGACAACTGCGTGGGGATTTAGGAGCCAAACATAGGCCCAGAAGCGCAGGAATATTTCCCTGTGCACAGTTTATGTACTGTGCACTTTCCACATGATGTAAATCTTGAATAGTTATCTAGAAAAAAAATTAGGAACAATGAAAATGACAGAGTTCAAGCACGTAATTGTTCTTTAAGTGTCCATCTGTGGAATGGCATAACTTCACATCTGCATTTTTAGGTATACATAAGAGTCCTGTAATGATATCACTACTTTTTTTGTAGGAATCAAAAAGTCAGAATCATCAAAACTCAGTATTGGATAGTACCTACAAGGTCTCAAGAATTCAGTCATATTTTCTGGTTAATGTTGAGATAGGTAAAACAGCATTAAAGATTCAGTGTATTCTGACTGCCACCAAGCCAGATCTGACTGCATTAAATTTCAGATGCTTCTGAACTCTCTAGTGATACAGATTTTAAGCCTTTCATCGTTGCTTTGATTCAAAGGACATTAGGTACTGCTTTTCCATGCAAATCCTCTGTACCTATAAGCTTCCAAATTGGGAAAAGTTTGAGTGGGAGGAAGAAATTTTCAGAAAAAAAAAAAAAATTCCTACGGCTCTGGTTGCTTGGCAACCTCTGCCTTTGTCTCTGTGTTAAGAAAAATAGCTTCCTTCGGAGTTTAAGTCTCAAGCCTGGCTTGAACTAGAAACAAGGGGGAAATAAGAGAAATGCATGCTGTAGGCTAGGTTTTTCAGTAATTACAGAGCCACTGTTTGCCCATGCCATTCAGCCAAAGGAAATAAGTAGCTTTACTTATTTTACCTGACTGCTTAATCAACAAGGAGTAAGGATTCATGACCCTTCCTGTTGGTCATAGGAATGAATATTTACAGAGTCCTTAAAATGATGCAAAAATATAGGAGATGCCTTGTGGTGAGAGAATAAAAGATCTCAGCCCATTTCATGCATCAAAAAGAAGATGGAAGAGTCACTTCACTGCATAAGTAAATGAATGGGGGAAATGTCTTGTATAAAATGACTTTTCTGTCTAGGACACAAATGATAAATGCAAACCAGTTCTATGCCAGAGGAAAGGAGGTGTATTTATGCTCAAATTAAGTGTCACATTTTTAACAATGACAATAATTAAGCACCAAAACAAACTGGGGAATCTTGTATTTTTTATCACTTGAAGTCTTCAGGTTGAGATGGATGCTGTTTGGAAAACACACCTTAGCCAAATAGATTAAATACAAGGGAAACAAGCTGCAAGGAAATGTTATGTGATACACAGGGTATCAGTGTGGCTTTACTGTACATTTACCTTGAAACAGAAGGAAATGGTTGGAATTTTTTCCTCAGTTATAGTGTGCAGGGAGTGACTTTCCTCTCTAGCACCTGGGGCAGCCTGACACAATGGCTTCACCTCTGAAATATGAGGAGTGACACAGAATGAGTTTAGGGGCTAATGTCATACAGCAGAATTTTACACTTAGGCAGGTAATGAAGTGACTGTTGGTACAGCTCTACTAGGTTCCTAGGATAATTTAAATTCCATTAGAAAATTAAATATAAATCTGTAAATTTTATCCACTTTCTGCTTTACTCATACCAACACAGAGTTTTTATGGGACCTATTTAAATTTTCATCCCTATGAAGACAGCTGGATGTCCAAAAGTATGAGGTACAATACAGACAGAAGAGGAAGAAACTTAGATTAAGATTGCTTCCTCAGATTTCCCAGCAAATAGTGCCTCCTGATTTAAGAGTGCAATTGGCCTCAGTTTTTATGGTTGGTAAGGGAGAGAAGTTTTGCTCTTAATGTGACTGCCCAAGCTGTTCTGTAAGAGCAGCTAGAAGCTCTTGTAGTGAAGCACTTGCACTTGATTAGGACACAGAACTAATTCAAAGGAAGAAAGAATTCCTTACTCATAAGAATCTCAAGGCTTCAGAAGATATTAATTTTATTGGCTTTTGTAAGCATTGTGTTGTTTTCAACATAATTAGCAGAAGCTGTAGCTCATACTAAAACAGGAGAACACTGTTTCACACCAAAAGCCTGTGAAGAAACATATATAAAACATGATTCTTGTGTAACTACCACAAAGAGCATATTGCTGTGGTCAATCCCAGTAGGTGCTGAAGCACCACACACTTGTTCACACAACCACGACTCTGGTGGTGTGAGGGAGAAAACTGGAAGGGTGAAAGTATGGAAACTCACGGGTTAACATAAAGTTTCACTACTTCCCGTTGTCAGACAGAAATTTAGTAACTTCCAGGAAAACAGGGCTACATCACACACGATGGTAATCTTGGAAAGACAGATTCCATAACTCTGAACAGCCTCCCTTCCTCCTTCTTCCCCACAGCTTTTATTCCTGAGCATGATGTCATATGATACAGAACCCCCCTTGGACCAGCTGGGGTCAGCTGTCCTGGCTGTGTCCTTTCCAAATTCCTTGTGCAACCCCAGCCTCCCTCACTGGTGGGGTGAGGAGCAAGTGTTCAGTAATAACTAAAATATCCCTGTGTTATCAACACTGTTTTCCTCACAAATCCAAAATGTGTCACTACACAATCTATGAAGAAAATTAGCTCTACTTCAGCCAAAACTAGTAAACATATATAGGCTTGTCAGGATGAAGACATAACCCGTTGCTTTAATTTTCAGCATGTCATGTAAGACTACTTACTAACTCATATGATGAGGTATGCTTGACAAAGTTAGATGACAAGAAAGAGGTTGTTTAATAAAGTTCTAGCAAAAAAAGGGAAGAAAAAGGTTGATTCCACTGATGCATGATGACCTGGGAGATGAGTTAGGGACTTTAAATGCGCAGTCTGCCTAATAACCACATTGCAATCATACCCATCCATTCCCTCATTAGGACTGAGGATCAGTCAGTCTGCAAACTCGCTCTAAGTCATGAATAATCCTTCTGAACAAAATATGAAAAATTTCTGCTAATTTAGACACTTAAATTAGGTAGTACAAACCTAGTGTTATGTCCGGTTTAGAGAAAATGGAAAATGCATTTGGAAAATATGCCAATCGTCCATTTACACAAATTTAGCATAAAAAACAGTCTGTCTGTAACAGATTGTTTCTTAGTACCAAGATTATTGCTCACACAGGTTTTCATTGTTTTAGCTAAATCACATATATTTAATTTGGCTCATTTCAAATCTGAGTTAGATTTAACAGGAATTGTAGCTGAAGTTCACAACAAAATACCAAAATATTTGGCAAACACTGCATATTTAAAATGCCTAGTAAATTTACTTTTATCAATAAAGTGCCAGGCCATGCGAGTTTGTTTCACATCATGAATGTGTGCTGGGTGGTTTCATGCAGTCAGGGCACCTGGTCAAAGTCAATGATGTGCAAATAGGAAAGCAATGAAAGAAACTGATGGAAATGATGGCAGTCCTTGCCTGTTGATGAGCATTTTGCATCCTCAGGTATGACCAAAAAAATGCATTACTCCTTCTACAACTGGAATGAATAAAGGTAGGGACTGGAATCATTATGAGAGGACAGCCTAAAACGACATGCAGCCCAGATATGCTCCCAATCAATAAAAAGGGCGAAGCAGGATTTATGTTTTAGTTGAAGAGGGAATAGAGTATTTGTATGGCCTTGGTCAAAGAATCACTCTAAACACTTTACTAAGGAGATGTGCTCACCTTCTTACTTGTCTTGTGTCTCAGTAGTATTTAATTACATCAAAAAAAGCAGAACAGTTTCTAAAAAGAGTTTTCTCCTACTTTCACATTGAACTGGGTGATTAGACTAATTGCCTCAGGGGAGAAAAGAGACAGACCTTTAGCTTCTGAGGAGACTGTCTTAATCATGGGTCATTTTGGAAAAGGCAAACATCTCTTCTTGTCTGCTGTGGGTTTGGTTGGCTGTTTGTCCCTGAAACAGTCTGCAGTATCCATTGTGGTGGAGAATTGGGGAATATGATCACTGCCTTAGTTGTGGCTCTGCAGGGCTTTCTCTCTGACACCCTCAGACCTTGGAAATCCTGTGCTGGAGCAGATCTGCAGGAAGCTTTATTCCTGTTTCATTGGTGCTGTAGCATCTGAGTGATTGGATCTGAGATAACCAGTTTTGGACTTTGTTACGCACAAAGACTCTTAGCTAGGACATGGGCATTTGACTCCTTAATAGATTCAGCTCTAGGTGAATTTTTCATTATAATAATGCTTACAATATCCTGAAGTGCTCTCATTTTTCCTCATATATTATTTGAGTGCCGGTGGGGAAAGGAAGATGATTGTAAATTAAGTTAATCATAACACTGCCAGGTATTTCTGATTCTGAATTATTTTCAGAACATGAGAAAAAAGGGCAATAAGTGAATTGAGAAATGAAATATAAGGACAATACACTTTGAAAGGAGTTGTGGTTTGAAAGATGTGTTAAAGCTATGAAATGGTTATTAATAGTCCTTCTTTTGGTCCTTGACCAGGCAAGACCTTGATAACTCTGGCCCTGTTTTGAGCAGGGATTGCGCCACAGGGCCCTCACATGCTCTTCTGAACTAGACTGCTGAATGATGCAGCGGTTTTACATGTCTTGCTGAATTAGGAACTGATACTGGTTAGATAAATGGATGTACTAGCATGTACATTTTCCACCCAGGTCACACTAAAAGATTATGTGTAAATCTCATAGAAGTTCACAGCGATATTTTGTTCTTTAACTTTCTTTTCACTTTCACTGTGTTCCTGAAGACCAAAAGAAGGACTAATAATGACAGTCATGCGAGACTGACCCCCACCTGGCTACCATCTCATTTCAGGCAGTTGTAGAGATTGATAAGGTCACCCCTGAACCTCTTCTCAGGGCTAAACAGCCCCAGCTCCCTCAGTTGCTCCTATAAGATTTGTGCTCTAGGAATTGTGGTATTAGCTCACTAATTGTCAACATAATTTATCCACAGTGACATGAAGGACTTAATTTCTGAATAACAAACCTCACAAAACTTGCGGAATGGGACAGAGTAGTTTGGACTGGGCAGAAAATAAGGCTCTTCATTTTCCATAATAGAAGGAATGCAAGGATAGCTTAAGGCACTGTGGCACCTTCAGCACGTGCCCTGTAGATGAAAGCCAGCCAAAGTTTGGTTTTCTTTTCTCCAAAGCTTCAGTGGCTGAAGATTGTACCTCTTAGTCATGTTGCCATTTGGCCTTAGTCTACAAAAACAATTGCTTCAGATTATTTACATTTTAACAAATCCATCCATGGGGCTTAATTGTTTTTTATGAACCTAGAAAGTAGTCTCAGAAGTTCACAAATCTGAAAGATTTGCCCACCTCTTGTACAGCTTTGAATAATTGGAACAAATCAGATTGGCTTTGTTTTGCAGAAGAACAAACTACTCTGGCTGTTCTTAGGACTGCTTTTCAAGTATTTCCTTTTGATCTGTGTGTTCTCCAATTGATGTCAATTAATGTCAAAATGACCGTTTTCTATTTTCCCACCATTTCTTACAGCCTTTCAGAGTAATGGTCAGTGGACTGTAATGTCTTGCCTGTCCATATCTTCCCAGCCATACACACACTATTTGAGTGTAGGCAGTACTGAAACTTTAAAGGAACTTATCTAATTCCTGAGGCAATGGAAAAGCAAATTAGTTTCCAATATTTTTGTAATGGCTGCAAGAAAGCAGTTAAGAGATAAAAGCAAAGTTCCTTTTTTCTTGAGAAATAAAAAAAAATAGATTGAAACTTCAGGATTAGGAAATTTTTTCTTAGACAAAATGCTTTGTCTGAGTTACAACACCACAGAACAATATATATACACGCAAAAAAAGAGATGCAAAAGGATATTTTTAGACACCATTTGGAAGACCCACAGTGTAGAAATACTGACCAGGTCTATAGTGGTAGTCTGTACCTTTAACAAAGAAATATTTTCCTCTTCATTTACCTGTCTTTGTTAATAAAACAAGGAGATGAGTGGCTAGAGCTGAGTTCCCTAGCAAACTCTTGCAAATAGGGAATGACTTTCTGTCAGAAGACACACACAGTCATCTGTCATTGTTCCTCTTTTGCTATTATTTTGCTAATTGCTTCATATTCCCAGAAAAGGAGCACCTTTGGACTGGAAATAGAAATTCCTAGGATCTGAGGAGGATGATTTTTTTAAACTTCATTTCCTGTTGCAGGAAGTTTTGGGTTTATTCCTGTCTTAAGGAAAAAAAAAAGATTTTGTCTAACAATACAAGGAGAGGAAACCAAACACTATGTTTTGTACACTCAGAAATGCACCTTTGATACAAATGGTTGAAACCAGTCCTAGCATGATGTCATTAAAACAGTTGATGAAAAACTGAAAAACACTTCTACTTTCTCACACAACTTGCAACTCATCTGTAGAACTCATTATTATATAATATTGCTGAAGCTAAAAGTCAGAGAAGAGTAAGGTGGTTTTTAAAAAATAAAACCTCATCCTTTTTCAGGATTATAAGGTAATTCAAAATTATTATAATGGACAACAAGAAGACCATGCTTTTTAAAGGAAACTACGAGAAGCGCAGGCTTACTTCTTGCAGGGTTTATGCAGGGAAGAGACAAAGTTGGAATAAGCACAGGATACTAATGAGGCATGTCTCGATTTTTAATTTCTCAGAGGTCAGAGTCCCTCGTGCATATTCTCCACTGCTGGCCACCTGCAGGCTTTCTTACCACAGTTGGCAACAGTCTTTGTCAAGCACAAAATTCTGGACTAGCAGCGTAACTGCTCTGATGATAATGCTTGAATTCCTGTGGAACATGCTGGAAGACATAAAAGAAGTCATGTGTAAAACTCACACCAGCTTGCATCTGAGGGGATAGGAGTTTACTGGGATTGCTCATTGTAAAATATTGTGAAATTGAAAACAATCATATCAAGGAAGAAAAGATTCAGCCACTGCCTTCCAACCTCTACAAAATGACATCTTAAACCAAGTGCAGATTTGACCCCCAAAACAGGAAAGATTGGGAGTTATGCATTCATACCAGTGGTCAGAAAAGAGACAGAATATTAATATGCCCTATTAATTCTGTAGCCATTCTGTTTTGCAGTGACAGCTGTAGAAGGCTTTTGCGATTCTTAAAGACTCCAGTCAAAAGTGAATACTTTGAGAGGAAAATAAATTACAAGTATCCCCCTGCCTATTATAAATAACGTGGACCTAACTGAAAAGGACACATCATATCCCCTCTTCCAGCTCTGATACTGCTTAAATTACAAAAATTTTTAGGGTTGTAAGAAGCTGATGGATTGAATATAGTTATTTCCTGAGCTCTCAATTAAAATTAAAATTCTGCAGGCTAACAGCATAAAATACGAGTCAAAGTAATAATCCAAGGTCATTTTTTGAGCTGCATAAAGTAACTTATTTGAAGTGTCATGCTTATTAGGAATATCTAACACACAACACATGCTACTTCTCTGTGCTTGTAGTCGTGTGATTTATTAGCTTGAAGGACAACTTTCTGCCATTGTCAAACAGATCTTGTCAAAGGGGAAAAAATATATTTTGAAGCCTGATCAGGAACCTGAGCAAGACAGAAAAATTCCTCACAATGGGGCATTCAGAAAAGATTTTTCTATTCTCTACTTATTAAAAATGTGAAGTATTTGTAACATTAGTATTATATATTTCTTACTCTAAGACAGAGGTTTAATGAGCACAATGCCTTGAACTCTACCGAGAAAGGGAGCAAAAAGAGAGATGGAAAGAAATATCTCCTGTCATTTCCAATTTTCTGCCTTTTTCCCTCCCAGGGACTGGCATTCACTTTTGTTAGTTGTTTGACTCTAATAAGATGTAAAGTGTGGCACATGTGAAATTCCTGTAGGTTATTTATAAATAAAATGTATGATAGAACAACAGCAGAACTCCTGTAATGAAGAATGAGCAATGAAAATTTATGGCCGTCTCTGCCAAATAGATGTAAAGTTTTGTTGTTTTTTTTTCAAACATCATGCATGATGCATTTAGTCCTGAATCAGAATTAATCCTGACAGGTTGTTCCAACATGTAAATCCAATATGATAAAAAATGTAAAAATTATTTTCTTTTTACAACAGCGTAGTTATAATTAAGCTCTCTTAAGTGTAAGTTAGTTTTCTAGTCCTCAAAGGCTCTGAAAACAGTGGACTTCAATTTAAATTTTCTAAGCTTATTCTCATTGCATTCATCATGTCTGTGAACAGATGAATTTCAGAATATCTGTCTTGGAGGGTTATGTTTTATCTTCATCCAGTAACTCCTTCTGATACTAAATTAATAGGAACTTTAAATCTTCAATTTGAAATTTGTGATTATTTATCATTGCAGTTTCCTGTCTGTGCTACTACTTGCCCTCAGAATTGTAACCAAGACAAAGGTAGAAGCTATGCTAGGAAAAAAAGAGAAGAGTTCTTCACCTGGGTTGTCAGTACTAACTCATCATAAATTGATGGCAAAGACAAGGCAGGATGAAGTTTCCAAATACAGTAGCTCGAGTAGGCCTGGGGCTTGTTTACTTGTTTATAACAAAGAGGCTTTGTGTGTCATTGTCTCTTGGTCAGGGGAAACTTAACAGGTCTTATTATATTTCTTTTCTCTTTTTTATTTTTTTAATATTTAATTTAATGTGTTTTTTAACTCACAAAGGGGATAATTATTGCATATTTTAATGTGCATTTTTTCTGTTTCCTTGCCCTGTGCTCTCTTGCTTCAAGAAGTTTCCTGGATTTCAAAACAAAGCTTGAGAATGATCTGGCCTGGTACTATCATTTAAAGAAATGAGCTTTGCTCTCCTGTAGTAGAGACTACAAGTGTGTTTGATGTGGTCATGCCATTCCTGCCTTGCTGAAACCCTTGCATTTTGTGCCAGCTTTGACATAAAGTTCCTGACTTGGTATGTAAAATTATGCCCTTGTGTGCTACTGTGGCCATTATTTGTCATTTCCAGGGGGGTTTGGATGTTCTCTTCCCTGAACCTATTGCAAGTCTCGAACTTTGCACCTCTCTCTTGTGCAAAAAATATTTGCGCCCAGTTAGAAGTGAAGATATTAGACTCTGTGGATTGTGGCAAATAACGTTTTTCATCTCCAGTATTTGGTGGTGTGAGTCGGTCCTTTTCTATAGTGATTTCTCAGCTCTCTGCAGTCCTGGGAGATTTCTATGCCCACAGCTGCCTGTGTTTTACCATTAGGTCTGCCTGCAGAATTACATAGTCCAGCTGAAATTTTGATTTCCCTGTGAACACTCGCCAAGGTGATGTTTCAGACATCGCCATATTACCATATTTGAGATCCATCTCCTCTTTCTGGGCAACGTGAAGGCAAAACAACTTTCCCTTCTCTATGCCAGACTTGCAGACTGGCAAGCAATGTGTTTTATTTTGTGCTTAAAAACCAAGACTAATTTCTTGATGATAATAGTGCTTGCAGCCAGAAGAAAGAAAATATGGTTCCACAGTGCAAAGCACATCTCCTGGCAACATGAAAATTGTGTTGCTCCATTTCTGACTCTATCAATATCTTCCCATGGGAAATATTAAAGGAGGCTTACACTACTGAGAGATTTCCATGTTGGGGGAGAGGAGGAAGTGTGGAAGACGTGCCACCTTCATGTCCCGTGAGTTCCTTGTCCAAAGTCTGTTCTCTGCCGTTATGCAACTGGAAACAGAAACCAGGTATTCAATCCTCTGGGTAATGTATGCAAGAGCGAAAATGAGCAAAAAAGGTATAAAGTGCTCTTTATTTTCACTTGTTTTATCATTTGGAAGGTAGAAGGTCCCTGTGAATGAATTGCTTGAAGAATATATTTCCTCAAATATCTACAATCTTTGTTTATGTACATACAGTTAGAAGACATTTGTGCTTAGCTCTTAGCACATGGTGTATTTCTTCAATTCCCCGGGCATTTGCATACCCTTTATAAATAGTCTGAACAGGAAAATAAGACTGAAAGATTTTAGGTAAATTATTCAGTTGATAATGATGATTAAAAATAATTGGAGCTCCATTATTATGGTACCATAAAAATAAAAAATGGAAAAGTACTGGGATGAAGTATGAAAAGAGAGACTTGAAAGGTTCAGAGAAGATAATTACATTTCAGTCATTTTGCATTGCAAAACACAATCATGTTTTAATACTCTATTTTGTTAAGGAAAAAAATCCTTCTGAATTTAATTTTTCAATAGCTACTATTGTCACAATTTTTAATACAGAAATTTCTATATTTAATTACTTATAGACTTCACATTTAAGTATGACATAGCTGAAGTTATAAAATGTTCATCTTGAAATCTTTTCACTTGCCTATGGCCAAGAAATACCATAGAATGGGGTGAAATCTATGTTTTAATTTAGCTCCAAATGAAAAAAAGGTTTTTTGAGATGGCAAATATTTTAAATAAAAATATTATTTTTTCACAAAAGTTTTAAAAATAAAAAATTATGATGATATATTTTGTGCATGGGTAGGTGATTTTCTATGGTTATTTTCCATTGCATATCTCTTTTTCCTTGGCACACCATGGTAGAAACTGATTTGACCATTGTCTCACAGGGTGATCACCTGTCATCTCACACTGCATACTGATGCTTCTGTTGTTTCCACTGCTGCCCATGGTCTGTGGTGGATGAGTACGGGAGTGTTATTTGTCACTAATTCTCCTTGCTCCTAAACCTTCTTCAATTCACTGCTCCCCTGAGAATGACTCCTCTCTTTCATTTTCATTGTCACTACAGGCACCATTTTTCATTCTCTTTGTGTTCTAGTGATTTAGCTTGTCCTTCAGGGAAACTTCTGCAAACTCAGTCTTGGATAATTGCAATAGAGCCAAAACAGAGGCAATACCTGCTTCTGTCTGAAAATCCTCTGTAGCTTTTTTTCTGACTATTTCTAAATAGTCTCCAAGACAGGATGCATTTAAAACTATGCTAAACACATCATGATGTGCCTGTACAGGAAGAAGAGAAGGAGCACAAGCTAAAGCTGACCCACACAGATTACTGACAAAGTAGATGCTGCATTGGAGTACCCATTTGGGTCAAGAAGTGATATTAATGTGTTCATTGGGTCCTATCTCCAACCCATGTGCTTCTTTCATGCTTGAAGTGGCTCAGGCTGTGCCACACTACGTGCTTAGAGTAACCATCAAATCTTTCAACATTTTAATTTTAGGTCTTATTTTATGCTGATGGGAAGGCATAAGACTACGCAGAGATAATTTGGAAGAAAAATCCTGATTCTGCACTAGTTCTGTATTTCTCTAAAGTATCTTGAGTATTCAAGATACTAGAAGTGATGTCCCAGCTGGAATAATCTTTAGCTGGGGTATAGTATTTGGGACGAAATATTTACTGATTTGAGTATTTTGAGATGACATGCTTACTGTATTGATTTCTTCCAACTGCATAAACACCCATTAAATACACAACTACAAAGTGTCTTCACACTCTTTCAATCATCCATCTGCTTAGTTACATCCATTGGGAATAACCCAGAAGCACAGAACAGACTAATATGTTTCCAGCTATAGCAAAATGTTCTGCAGTGCTCCCTGCTGTCAGCAGAAGGATGACCCCCACAAAGGACAAGCTGTTATAAAATGTGAGGTGCCCATCACATGGTTTGGAGAACACATCCAGCTCATGGCACATTTGGAGAACAGTCAAGGTACAAAGAGAAGGTGGTTTGCTGGGTGAGGAGTAGGTGATTCAGGGTATTTCGGGTTAAAAGTAATGTTAACAACCCACTTGGGAGTCAATAAATAGCCAGTTCTCTACGAAAGTATCATGTAATATTTCAGTAGTAAGAGGACAGCAAGTCAAGAAGTGTCTGAGGAACAAGAGGAAATGGTAATAAATTCTTCACTTGGCTCTTACTTTACTGCAGCCTTCCACAAAGATGAACCAAGGCACTCCTGCGAAGGGCAGTTTGATACATTGTGCCTCAAAAGGAATATCTGAGTGTATCCTCTTAGCTTCTTTTTTTCTTATGGTTATTTTGCAGGTCATTTTGTGTTTATCACACCAATTCTCTTTTCTCTCACTTTTCCCCCCCTTTTAAAATTTTTTTATTTCCATATTTTCTCCCAAAGTTTCATTCCCTTCTTAATTTTCTTATTTGATTCCTCCTTTCCTCTCTCCATATACACAAAAAGAAGCCAAAATGCCTTTTTTATTCTTCCAGCACCTGCCTAGCTGTTTGGCTTGGCAGGGTCCATGGGCAGCTAGATTTCCTTTTGAAGCTGAACACTGACTTTCAAAGTCAGATTGGGAACAAATTTTAATGCTCCTTTACTGAACTTCTTAATTCAAAGTTAGAATTTAAGCAGGCCAACTCTCTTAGAAGCAAATGCCACAGGCAGGAGGAAGGGCAAATGTGATCTAAGTTGCCTTCCAAGAGACTGAACATCAAAGAACAATCACTATCCATTCCCCAAGCTATGCAGAAGGCTGGATTTCCTGGGCAGACTTATTCTTATTTTCAAAGCTTGCTCTTAGGACAAAAAGGCTTTCAAGTTAAGGACTAAATTTTTCAGTATCCCAAGTAGCAATGCACTGTGTTAACCAGTCAAAGGGCAGTCAGTGGGAGTGAAACTTTTTGTTATTATCCTCAGGCTTTTGATTCTCTAATTTAAGTAGAAGTTTTCACACCAAAGGGGTTGCCTTCACCCCAATTATTTCTTCCTGCTTCTCTTCCCCAGCCTTGGTCTCAGAAGCATTTCCAACAGTTTGTCTTAAACTCTAGTTTCTAATAAAACTAATCTGGTGCTTCTTGTCCTGTTCCAAATTTGACTCTTATCAGATGTTCTCTTTTTTTAAAAATAATTTTCAAGTTCAGAAAGACATCTTTTGAGCAGAACAGAGGATATGGAAGAAAATGGAGAAGATGAAATTCTTTCCTTCCTTTCTTTCCTCTCCCTGTTTATGCATCCCTCACTCTTCTCTCCCTAAGTGCCTTGTCAGAGACAACCCCTGCACCCTCAGTTCCTCTGTAATGGCAGAACTTGTTTGCTCTTTGCTTTATTACAGATCCTGACACATTTGGGAAGGAAGATTTAAAAGTTCGCATGTTACCCTGCCCCTTTCTCACACAACATGAACTGCAACTCAATACACCTTTGAAAATTAGGGACAGAGAGAAGGCAAAAACTCAAATAGTAACTTTTATATAGAAACTACCATCTTAAACTTGATGGCAATTACAGTGACTCATTAGATAGTGGTGGTATGTGGTTTAGGAGACAGAAATGTGTTGGCAACTGTTAAATTTTGCTTCTTCTAGTGCTTGGCTGCATGAAAATATCAATAAATTGAACCAAAGTATACTAGGGTAAGTGCTTTATTTCATACTGAGAGACTGGTACCACTTTAAATAAACCTGCACACTCATAGCAATAAAACTCTTCACTTCAAATAAATCCTACATGAATGATAATATATAGTGTTTCTGAACGCTTTTCATGAAATTAAAATTATATTCTGATTAACACAGTAGCCAAGCCTTGTTTACTATGACCTCTTCTGATGATTCAGGTAGGAGTGATGTTTCTCTTTCAGTAGCAAGCAAGAAGCTTGGATTATTTTTTTTTGAGTTCCTGAAAATAATTTCCAGCACCTGTTCAGAAAAACTTCTCACTTTCCTTTTTTCCTTTTTTTTCCTATTTTTAAATTACATTGCTGAAAAATCGTAAACTGTATGCATCCTCAAGACACTCATGTCAGAAAAAGGAGAAAAGAGATGCTCCTTGATAAGACAGGAATGCAGAGAAGATTAATTTTAAATTTGACTATTTCTTTTGATGTTCAGATTATTTGAATGATCTGGTTTTATAGAATGAAATATCTCCTTGTAGTTTGGTCAGTGAATAAAAGACAAGCACTTTTCTTCAATATCTGCAATCTTAAAAGACCAATAATCATCAAAGACAAAAGACATCAGGGATACTTAATCTTTGCAATTGCACTCCAATTCAAGTGTATTTTAACGTTTTTAGTTTCTACAGAAATGACATCAAAAGTTTCAATCATTATCTATATGAGGAAAATGTGTTCTTTTTCTCCTGATTTAAAAATTTCCTACTGTTTGGCATCCCGCAATGTAGTATTATTGAAGTGATAAATTAGATTTTATTGCTTACTGAGCAACGATTGGACTTCTGCTAATCATTTCTAATGAAGCAAATCATGTTAACAGTGGGTTGCAAGCAAATCAATGCCAGTAATTTTATTTTAAGGAACTTTTTTTATAAATTAGATAAAGGAAATTAAAAAATATTGTTGCTTGATAAAATGTAAAGGATTGGAAAGAATAAGACATTTTCCAAGTATGGGGCATGAAAATATTTTTTTCCTGGCACCAAGTTCCCACTGGGTTTATGTGTCAGAAAACATAAAACAGTAAATCTTTGTAGAAGAACAGAAGATGATTTCTTTCCTTTTGTTAGAAGAATCTGTGTGGAGACTGGAGACTTCCCTGGATATTGTTATTAGAGGATGAGATTTCATTTCACTGTCTCAATTAACACTTCAGACTCAAGCATTCTCAGGATCACTTGCTAGCTATTAATATTTTAGATAAGGTGAACAAAGTCCCAACACAAATAATGGCAGTGATGAAATACTGCCCTTGGAGACACTTCAGACAACAGAAAGAAGTGCAAGTCTATAGTGGCTGCAGTTTTTAAATTTTGTTGCCCATATGGTCTTATATTTCCCCCCTCCTTGTTGAATACCAGCCCTAGATCTGGACTCCAGATCCCCATGTGGATCCCAGTCCTCTTTGACTCCAAACCACCAGTAATCACCACTTTCTTCCTTACTTCCCTCTTCTTTCTGACCTGAAACTTTTATTAGTCCATTTTTCCTATAACCTTTTCTCTCCATAATGTGCCTAATCTAGCCCTTGTGTGCAGCTGCACAATTTCCATCAGACAGAAATCTCCAGGAGATGATGGAAATAATATTAATGTTTACCTTGGTGAACCAGACGTCATGAAAGTAGCTGTGCGCCTGGCACAAAAACTAGTATGGATTTAATAAGAAACTACATTAATTTTCCTATAAAAGAGATCATTGAAAGGCATCATCTGGTAAATGTAATAAGATGCAGCACTGTGGAAGAGTGCAAGCAACTTTTCTTTCTGGGCTTGAATTAATTTGCTATGTTATGGGGTTTTTGTTTGGCTGTTGTTGCTGTTATTGTTGTCGCCTCTACAGTGAAAAATTTTCCTGAAAGCATCTACCTCCTCAAACTGGGAATGGGACTGAGAGCTGCTCTTCTTCATGTAAGGGTTTCAGAAAATCATCTGTACGATTGGTTGAGGGAGGGGTTTGGGTCTTCACCTGCCAAAAACTCAGTAGTAGTTTAAGTACAAAAATGCCGTGCTACCCAAAACATCACTGTAGGTGTTTTATGTAGGCATGGATGATGGTTAAAGACAGATACCAGCTAAATTATTTTGTCATGATTATTTGAGAATTTCACAGAATGAACCCTTGGTGAGTGATTTGCTCCCTTAAATACAAAATTAGTTGTCACTTTAACATCAGTATGAAGGAAATATTTGATGAGAATCAGTATGTAGGTGATGTAACTAAGGAGACTGCTTACTTTTATTTTCATAAACCATTTCTTGACCTACTTAACCTGGGAGTTTTTCCTGTTTTCAATTTTTTTTAATCTTACAGATTCTGAAAGTGAATTTAGAACACCTTTGAAAGAATTCTGGAAAACCTTGGAGAGTCTTTTGAAGAGCTCTATCCTATTATTTTGCACAGTAGCTCACATAAAAGAGGTCTACGCAGTGCATAATAGAGACAGCTCTCCTAAATGTCTCCTTCTTAGGAAAACAGTAGATTTCAGTCTTTCTGTTTCAGACTGACCTTCTCCACATCCACTTTTTAAGGCTACGTCTTATAAAAGTTGCATCTGAGGATGCACACTTCTGAATTGTTGTTGAGGGGGAACACAGGACTCACCTCTCAGGCTTCAGCTGCACTCAAAAGCCTTGCATTTCATGGCCTATTCATTCCTTCTTACCTTGGTTTTACATGTCTTATTTAGAGCTTGGCAGAAGGCACTGCTACCCTGGTAAAGAGCTGACAGGGAATCCAGCCCAGGATGCTTAGGTACTTATTTTATGGTACTGGCTGATGTCTGTGGTTCTGTAGGAGGGTATTGGAGCTTCTCTTCACTGCTGCATTGAGCCGCTCAGTCCAAATTAAAACAACTGCTGCCATAGGTCCACTTCACTTTTCCTTAAATTACTTTGAAGTTAATCTGATTTCATGGACTTTCATCCACTTGTCAAATTCCACCTGCAAAAAGGGAAGGTTTTAAAAAAAAATCTTTATGAAGCAAAAATTTGACATGACGAAACAGCTCAGATAATAAGAAGTGGAACAGGACACATGAGAGGCTGGTAGTTCTGTATACTTATTTCTTCGTTATGTCAGTCTGCTAAAAACTCAGTAATAACAGTCTTGTTGGTACAGTAAGAAAATCTACTCTGCTTAGTGCACCTACACTTTTTTCAGTGGGACAAATGTCATGGTTTAGGAAGAGTATTCCCCAGGGTAATAACCCCAGTACAAGAAATCCTCAAGCTGCTCCCCTACCTGCCCTCAGGTTGGAGACACAAAAGGCAGAGATCAGGTTGAGATAAGGACAATTTACTGGAAACAGCAATGAGATAAGGAAACAAGCAGTAACAGCAACAATATCAATAACACAAAAGTGTACAAGAGAGGATGATTTATATGCAAAATGCTGACCAGGCCTGGGACAATGAAAAACAATGTTGGACCGACCCTACATCTGTCATGCTTGCTGTGGTGACTGAAAAGGGTACTCTTCCCCGAGTGAGAGGGAGTCCCTTCCCCCTGCCCTTGATTTGTTTCAGCCCTCATCCTCCCAGGCTGCCAGAGCTGACTGAACTTTTCAGTGTAGCTGAAAAATACAGGTCTAAATTACTCACCTGGACTCATTTAATAGCCATCTGGAGATCCTTCCAAGAAGGTGATTCATCTCATTTGCCCAGAGAGCTGTCCCTGAAAGTACCCATCTCTTTCCATCCGCTACAAAGCAATCTCGGGCAATAAGCTGTAACTGCTCAAAGCCATCTGAGAGACATAAGTTTTGGAAAGCTAATGGTAAAAGCTGCTTCTTAGAAGGGACGACATTGTGGCCACATAGAAAACATTATCCCCACCTCCATTTTAGAGATGGACAGGTTAGGCAAAGAGGCTGCTAGCTGCTTACTCAGTGTCCTGTAGTCAGTTTATGGCAGTAATAGGTGCCCCATGAAATTCTGTACATTAACCATTAAATAAGTTATTAAGATGGCCAGGCATTTAAGTTTATATAACAGTAGGATATGAGTGATTGTGGGTAGTTTTTAACACATTTATAACTTCACTGATTGAATTAATAGCTCAGATTTCAGGTTCTAATAAAACCAGCATGCAATATTTGGGAAATGATCTCCAGATTGCTTTTATTTTTCCTACTGATGCTTAAATAATTTTGATAGATTGATATGGAGCTTTAAAAATGGTCAAACTGCATCTGACTTCAGCATTTGGACATAATGACTTGACTGCAACAGATGTCATGTTTATGTCAGAATGATGCATGAGTCACACTATTCTGCCATGTTAAAAGAAACATTTGTTATTTTTAGAATTTGGCTTATAAACAAGCCACATTTCCATTTGCTGCCCAAGGGTGAAGGAGTAGCTGTCACTTTACTGATTGCACATACTGCACCATATGTCTGAACCCTGAACTCCTGCAAACTTGGGTGGAAAAATCAAATGCAAAGTGAAACTTTCTTTCTCTCTCTCTGTCTTTGCTTTTTCAAGCATGAAATCTTTAGGGCACTATTTTCATGGTTGGTCTCATTGTTTCCATCAACAGAGTGCAAGAATCAGTCAACGATTATAAGACTGTGTTACGTGTTTATAATGGTTTTAAAAGTGACCGGGCTTTTCAGGAATTTGTACTCTTGACCCACAAGACAAGAGCATTTTTTGGAGCTGAAATTCTAAGGTTACCTAATTCTGTATCACCACTGTTGACAAACTTCTGAAATTGTGCCTTCTAGAAATCTTTTTGCGACCATAATTTGTCACAAATTATGTGACATAATAATTTATGTTTTTTTCTTGCTTTTTAGAACATAAAAAACATGTCTTTGTATGAGAGTTCCCTGTCTTTGCTATTGTTTTTGTCTCACTGAGAAAAAATTTAAAAGAAGAAAGACATTTAAATTATACAGTAATTTTCAAGAAAAGAGCATTTTCATTATTTGGCAAGCAACTAAGATGGGAAGAATGTTGCACTGTGTTTTGGAAAGCAGAAAACATTTCTTTTGTGTCCTGTGTTTTTACACTATTTCACTACCTTCAGATATTTTTCCATTTAATATAGTCCCTGTAGTCATTGTTTATCTAGGCTGAACATCCTGGTCTAAACTAATTCTTGATGCAACTCTGCTGTTTCTCTCAAATTGCAGTAGGGATAACATTATCCCAACTTTCTGTTCTTGTTTTACCATAAGACAAGAGGTATTGTGAACAAAAAAATCAGCTCCCCAGAAAATTCTTCACAGAAAATGAGACTTGATGGACTGACGGGAATAACCCAGACTCAATTGTAGATAATATATTAAAGAGCCAACACTATAATCGTAGTTGAGAATGAAAAAGAGGAGGACGAGGAACAAAAGTCTATATGAACAGCATACCTATGACTAAGTATTTTTCAAAAGAAGTAGGTACCAATTTAGAAAAATAAGAACTGGATGGAAATTGGGAAAAGTGAATACAGAAGATCTGACCACAACAAAGACCTTGTTTCTGTTCCTTGCTTGTCCCAGTGCAGAACTGAAATTAGCCCTATAATTTTAAAGCTTTTCTTTAAACGTAGGTATTTTTTGCACTTGTGTATGTGTACATAAATATATATATATGTCTTCAGATAAGCATAGGCCTTAATCCTTCTTCTGGAGGAGTCAAGTCTCTGGTGTAAGAGAGGAACAGAAAAGTGAATTTGGGCATATGCAAGCCTTCTGTTTGTGATGCCCAAATCAGTTGTCCCAAGTTGATTATGCTCTCGGAGCAGTGTCTCTGAGCCCAAATTCCTCAGGTGAGTCACATATCTGCTGGTTAACGGAGAGCCTGATGTCAGACTGATCACTTTTACCTCTTCTTAAGGGCTGGGGATTTTACACTGTCCTCAAATTACGATCCAAATCCAGTTAGCCATATTTTATAGTAGTAGTATAGTTTTAGTAGTTATAGTATAGTTTTAATAGTAATTAAATGGTGTTTCATGTCAACTGTGAAAATATTTCAAAACTCTAACTATCCCTTAGTATCGTTCTCTATATTGAAATCTGTCACCTTTTCTTCTTTAAGTAGACATAATTAATAGCCACTTTCTTTGGCCAGATGTTGCTTTAAGTCAGCTTCATGTTACTCAGAAAAATATTGTTCTCAGTGATTTAAATGTAACTTTCTTCTGCTTGCCATCATTGACAAGCCTGTCTTCATTTTTTTACCAGCATTAAACCCATCTTGAGAAGGAAAATGAAGCATAGCAATGGCTTTTGTTCAGCTATTGAAAAAGATTTGATTCTACATAAATGAAAACAAGGAGAATTTGACAGGGTTTGAGTCCTAGTCCTGACAGACTATAACTGTATGAAAGAATTTTTTATTCATTCTAGATCATATCAGTGAAGAGGCTCTAGCAGCATACAACTGACTCTGTGATGCTGAGAATCCATCATGTTCACATATACATTTACCACTGAACTGTGAAACTTCAAATAATTAGTCTTATTGACGGGTAGGGCTTAGGGTGTGCTCATGGGCTAAGAGGCAGCAGATCAGAGAGGTGGTTATTCCACTCACAGCATGGAATTAGGGATGAAATGGAGGCTCTCCTTGTCCATCCACAGGAGCTGGAATAACCCCCCATCCTCCAGATTCCATCCTCCAGTGGCCTGCTTCTAAATACTAGGACAGCAATGCCTGAAAATATTAAAATGTCTTATGAAAGAGCAAGCATATGATTCTCAAATGTATTATTTAAAGTAACATGAATGGAAGCATTTTTTAACACTTGGGATTGATGACATCGCAATATAACACTACTGTAGTAAGTTAATATTGTATGCTTAAAAATTTTATGAATCACATCAGATAAAATTGTTTTTTGTCTAAGAAATATCTGTTTCTACCACCAAGTTAATAACTCACACTGAAAGCTTCATTGGATTTAATTATGGAATACTCTGAGCAAACCAAACAACCTTTTCTGCCTTTAAGATGCCAGAGCAGGCATTATTTCAAGGACTAACGATAAGGCATTATATGGTGAGGGAAAAATGTGAATGCAAAACTCTTAGCCCACTCAGGCACTTTGTGGCTTTAATTTTGCACTGAAGATGGAGTAAAACTTCTAATTTTTCACCCAAATATCCATCCCAGTAGCACAACTGTTATAGCCTGTCCTGGAAAGTGAAATTTTAAAAACTGTTTTGCACTTATGTTCATAGAAATTGAGAAAAAAAAATTTTTTTACTTAAATGGTACAAGTATGAGGTTTTGAATACCACAATGAGAGGTTTTGAACCATTCTTTACAAAATGGAAGCATTTTAATATTTTTTACAGATTCCAAATCTGGTGTTCCTCTCATAAGGTGTAAACAATGCCAATAGAACTGCACTAGCATGAAACATGGTAAGAAAATAATTTGGAACAGGGAAAAATGACTGTTTGAAAATTCTCCTTTTTTTATGGACAGTTAATAGACCAAAAGGAGGTCAAGCTGTGCACAGTTGCTGTTAATCACTGCACAGTCCTAGTCTCATCAAAGTGCGTTTGGAGACTTGAGAGCTCATGTCACTGTACTTCCTTTATTAGACAAACCCTATCCACACAGAAAAAATATAAGGTAGCAGTTTAGTTGCCAACCAAAAATACTGAAGCAGCAAAGACTGAGACACTGGAATAAAGGGAAATCAAGAATCCCTGTAACTAGGGGAAAAATGTACCTAGGGATCCCTCCCATCCTCCTCCTACAAGAGCCATGCTGAGTCCCAACACCAGCCCAGATGTGTTAGTGGTCAAAGGAGCATCTTGTTTTATTTAATAAATTTAAAAAATCTGCTCGTAATGAAAAGTCTGGGTCCATCCATCATAGCTGGCATGAAGTGAAATGTGCAATGCTCCACACCACACCATACTGAAAGCTGTAGTCCAGAAATGCTGTCAGTCCCTGGCAAATGAGAAGCAATGCCCCTCACCCGGCCCATGGAGCCCAGTTGAGCCCAGAGTGGCCATCAGACAGGAAGCTCCATCTGGGCATAGGGGGGTGTCCACAGGAGGCCAGAGCAGATAAAAACCATTGCCCCAGGACAAGTGTAGTAATTTCCCTATTGTCTTTTAGAGTGTAAAAAATAGAAGCCTCTCTGAGTCCCCCAGAGAGAGAAAAGAATGCAGGGACTGAATTAAAGCCTTTAGAGAAATTAAAATATATTAAGCCACACAGAAATGAAGTAGAAGTGTAAGTTTTAGTTTTAAGTAAGTAAGAATATACTTTAAGTGCCTTAAGAGAGTAAAAAGCCCTAAAGCCTAGTTTAAAGTCCAGTAACAGTTCCAGACAAAACAAAAACATAGCAGAACATTGCTTGCATTTCTAGATAAAACAGATAGAATCATTTACGTGAACAGATAGAGCTATATGCATAATTTATGTCTAAGGACTGACACTACTTTTGTACTTTAGAATTGAGCTCTGATAGAAAGTTTTAGAATTGTGTTTTTAGCTGATTGGATAATTTATGAATAAAATTCCCTGTATTGGGGTGAGAGAGAAGAAGAAGAAGAAGAAGAAGAAGAAGAAGAAGAAGAAGAAGAAGAAGAAGAAGAAGAAAAGGATGAAGAAGAAGAAAAATGCCGGGGACCTGCTGTTGCCACTACTGCTTGTGCTCGGGACTCTGCCAGAAAGCTTTTAGCATGGACTTCAGTACTCTGAACTCTTTGCCTTCAAGACTGATGTATTCATGCAGTAAACGACTTTACAGCACCTAACAACTGCTCTTGTCTCTTTGAAGACCCCAACCCACGAAAAGCTCAGCAATTGTCCTTCTATTTTATGGCACCTAAGACCATGCTGGATGCAAGGGCATTACCTATATTTTTCTTTGCTCTCTCTCTTGCTCTCCTTTTCATCTCCAAATTACCTTTTCTTGAAATATGGGTAATTTAAGTCTGGATGGGTTAGAGTTTGCTAAGACAATGTTTTCCGAGATGCTTTATTTTGGTTAAATGCTTTGTTAAATTCTGATCTTTTAAAGTTTTCCAGTAGAGTTTAATTTTTAACCTCAGGGGAACTTTTGCCAAGTTTCCCTTTGTACTACCTCAAGGAAAAGTAGTTCCCTAAGTATTTTTTGAATAATCTCACTAAGAGAGGACCAGGGCTTTACAAGAGGCAGAACACCTCCCACCCTTTCCCCTGCTCCAGCGTAGGCTTCCTCCCATGTGAGACAGTCCTCTACGAACTTCTCCAACATGAGTTCTTCCCGTGGGCAGCAACTCTTCATGAACTGTTCTACTGTGGGTACCTTCCAAAGGGTGGAAGGAGTCCTTCAGGAACAGGCTGCTCCAGACTGTTTTATGTTTTGTTTTTATATTACAAGTTACAAGAAAAAGGTGGGAGAAGAAAGAGAAATCTTATTATCTTCTTTGTAGATCTCCTGGAAACAGACAGCTTTGACACCAGACATGCTGATGAGAAGGATAAAAAAGACTCAGATTTCATTTCATGTACCAGCTATCATACAGTAATTACAGCAGCTATATTCAATAAGACCAATTGTATTTGCCACTTCAAAAGACTGAGTCAACATAGCATAAACCTCAATAAGCTGAAGAAGATGCAGAAGATAGATTCACCTATTTTTAAGTCCAGTCACCTCTTTTCTTCAGGGTAATCCTAGAAAATCATTTCCCATCTAGGTGTAAATGTGTCCTTAGTGTTTCTCTCTTTTCTTTTTTTCCTGTCAATTTTTATTTTCTCTACAAAATTTGCTGTCGATAATTTCAACTTACAGCTGACTCTTCTTTCAAACATGACTGTAGATACTGTAATAAAATGTTGTTTTACCATAGTCACCACCCCTGGAGGTATTTAAAAGATGTGTAGGTGGGACACTTAGGGACATAGTTGACCTTGATGATCTTAGAGGTCTTTTTGAACACTGGGCAAGAGGAAATGGCCTCAAGTTGCATCAGGGGAGGTTTGGGTTGGATATTAGTGAAAAATATCTTCACTGAAAGAGCGGTAAGGCATTGGAACAGGCTCCCCAGGGAAGTAGTGGAGTCACCAGCCCTGTAAGAGTTCAATAAATGAGTAGATGTAGCACTTCTCTATATGGTTTAGCATGCAGAGTGGTATGTGGTCAAAGGTTGGACTTGATGATCTTGAAAGTGTTTTCCAACCTTAATGATTTTATGATACTGTGATTTTAAATGATTATATAATTCTATAATCGCAAAAGCAGTGGTTGCTGTTCATATGTAAGTTATCTCCCTGGGGTGTCTTTAAATATTTGTTTTCTAGTTTACTCTGTTATCTTAGCTGAGAAACACAAGAGCATAACATAGAACAATATGTAACAATATATAACAATATAACATAGAACGTAACAAGAACATGGGCATAAATGTAAATATTGCAAGCCAAGAGACTGAGAGGGAGCAATATGGTAGGCATACCAGTTATTTAATGAAATTTGGAACATCCAAGTTATAAAAAAAAATCAGATTAAAGCAACAGACCTATTTTCCACAGAAGCAAAAAGATTGACAAGGTCACGGTACCTACGAACCGTCTCATTCTGCTGTTTTGTAGCCCTTTTGTATAGCAATATGTTGTTTTCTACCATTTTATTGAAAAGGCAATATGGTTAACTGCTGACTTAAGTCCCCATAAATGACTAAGGATTGAATAAAGTCCATTTTCTAGAAACAATCCTGGATATACTGTACGTAATATTGATCTTCTATATTAGGCAGTGCTAAAGCTTACTTTACAGAAGTAGGCTAATAACTGAGCATCCTTCCACAGACAAACTAGTACTCATTCAGTGGTCAACGTAAAACCTCTGTAAGCTTACACATTTAGTATGTTATTCACTAAAAATAGATTGCTTAATTTCCATCCTATGCTAATTTTTCAAAAATTTCCATCTGAGTCAAGTTTCCTGTGTTCTTAGTAGACAGAATAAAATGCTTCTCTCATTTTTACTGCAGAAAATTAATTTTTCTTTCACATAAATACACTGATTTTAGAAAAAGGTTCAGCAAGTATACAATCCCTGGAAAGGGGAGACAAATTCTTTTGGAAATTTATATACACGGGGATGAATTTTAGTCACCTGCACTGGAATGTCTCTCTAGTACTGTCAAACAGCACTTCTAATGCCAAAACACGGAAAGATACCAATTACCCTGGGAGAAATCTTTCTTGTATGATCTTTTTCCTTCTTATACATCTTCAGTTCAAAGTAACTAGTGTGAATCTCTTCTGATTGTAAGTAAAAGCTTTTCTTCTTTGAAGCAAACTCCCTATAAATTCTGGTAAAAATGTCTCTACTCTGCCATATTAACAACAATTTCATTTAAAAGAAAAAGAAAAACAATAGAATTTTGAAGTTCAAAATTACCAGTGCTGAGACATGGAAACACAGCTACAGTTCTGGGAAAAAAACCAATTCAAAACAACAACCACACAAAAAACATACAGAAATAAAAGTATTTTCTTCTTACAGTGATTTTTCATTCACTTATAATGTATGGATTTCTATTTTGCAATTTCTTTAAAAGCATATTAAATGCCTTTTAGAACATCCCTGAGCAAAGAAAGGAAACTGGAAGAAGGTAGATTTAGACTGAATATAAGGAAGATTATTTTATGAGACAGATGGTTAGACACTGGAACTGGATGCCTAGAAAAGCTGTGGATCGCCACAGACAAGTTCAGGGTCAGGTTGGACAAGGCTATGAGTAACCTGGTCTAGCAGAAGGTGTCCCTGTCCACGGCACTTGATGAACTTAAAAGTCCTTTCCAACACCACCCATTCTATAATTCCAATTGCCGCATCTAGAGAGGTCTTACTCCACGAATTTCTACTGGAGGACTCTTCCATTAAGAAAGAAAGTGTAAGTAGAGCTCGTTAAAGCATAAATCTTCCACTACATCATCCATAGCTCAGTGCATGAGGACTGTAAAGGAAGATGAGTCAATTTGGCAGGCCTTGAAGAAGGCATTCTGCAGTGAAAAAGTTATGGTGGGAAGTGTGCATTGCTCCCGTCATAAGGCAAGGGAAATAAGGAACTAAGAGAGGTGGAAGAACACACGAGCTTTAAAGGCCAAAGCTCTTCTTCAAACCTGAGTAAGAACCAGGACATTTCATTTCAAGCAGAGACTGAGAACAATAGTTCTAAATCTAACTTTCTTGTGGCAATGCATGAGATGGGAAAAACAGCTACGTGATACATTTCAAACAGAACATGATGTTAGTAAGTGGGGGTGTGATGCAGTTATTGCTTCCTTGGAGATACAGAAAGGTGGCAGAGTGACCAGATCTGCCATTTAATTTGACAGAAAAGCTGTGTCTATACATTAATTTTAGCAGCCAGACAAATTACATATTTCAATTTCCAAGTATTTTTGAAGGAGATGGGAGGCCCATATTGTAGCTCACCCTGACGTCTCAGTACTGGGATATTATAGAAATAAATAAGTGTTTTGCTACTCGTAATAGGCTAGTTCTGTTCTCCAGTGATGCTTCCACAACTTTGCACAGTAAGTGTTCAGTCAGCTACTGGCATGTCTATGCCGGGGAGTGCAGCACTAATGCAATAATAAAAAGTTTTCTTTCTACAAGAACTATAAAGGCTGTACATATCTGCCCTTGAGAAACTGCTGTATGATCGTAAATAACTCAAAGGGATCAGGAATTTTCTGTGACAAGGACGACATTTCTGATACAGTATTGCTTTTACCTGTCACTCATCAGTTCTGCTCTCCTGATGGTATTTCTTTTTTCCATAATCACATGTAGCAACACTTCCCTTTTAGATTTCCTGAGAGTCTCCCATCTCTGGGAAAAAACCAAAACCCAGAATCATATGAACATACATAATGATTTTTTAAAAAATAAGGGTGTTTCTTGCTCATCTTTTTCTTACCCTCCTTCAAATCTTATACATATTTGCTGCTTCGCTTCAGGTAGCAATTTCCGAAGGAGGAATTTTCATTGTGTTTATAGGTCCTTGTTGCCTAGGAACACTTTTCAATTTGCCACTGTGCTGGTATTTAGGTCACCAGTGAATTAATCTT
Organism: Rhabdornis inornatus; assembly: GCA_013397075.1. NCBI lineage: Eukaryota > Metazoa > Chordata > Aves > Passeriformes > Rhabdornithidae > Rhabdornis > Rhabdornis inornatus. Next base: position 384,995 of record VWZS01004485.1, on the reverse strand, counting down.
TTAAAAATTATAGCTATGTAGTCAATCACCAATTCTGAACTATCCCATTGAGAATTGGCAGTACAGTACTTACTTGCTTATGGATTGAAAAGTTAAATTGAATGTTCTGTTTGGAAAGAAATTCTATGAAAGAGAAAAGAAAATGGTTTTCCTTCATAGTAAGAAAATATCTACACTTTGCAATAATAAGCTCTGATATTTTCTAACCTAGATTGAATTTAACAGTGTTGTCAAAAGGACAGATGCTGCCCCATTAGGGTATTCACAAAACTCCCTTCACTTCAGAAAAGCAGGATCAGATCTTATCAGAGCAAAGGGAATTCAATTATCTTTCTTTGAAGCCACCGTCTCAAGATCAATGAAACTTTTCCATATATCATGCAGTAATGACCATCCTTCTGTAAAAACATCATTTCTGAAAAATGAGAAGAAATGAAAAAAAGAAAAGTTTTCTTAATTATCAAGAAAGTTATTTCTTATGTCAGTATTGCATTTTGAGTATCTACAACACAGGTCTTCTAATAAATTAGGGAAATTTGATATGTGCTGCTGATTGCTACCTCATTTTATCATGTCACTGGGAAAGAAAATTTGTAATTGAGGCCCATCTCTTGCCACCTCCCTGGTAATTGAATCTGCTCATTCCTGGAACACTGTAAAGGAAAAGAAATACCTGGATAAAACGTCAATTGGAACATGCCTCAAGTCACCTATTTTCCCCACCAAGGATGAGTTCTGCCTATTGCCCTCAATATCACATTGCTGGCCCTCAGAGCTCTCCAGAGATGACAAGAATTGAATGTGGTATTCCAGGCGTGATTGTAGTAAAATACGTACAAATGGACATTAACTGCCTTGCTCTGTAGTGCATCTCCACATATGCTGCTCAAATTGGTAAAGGAATTTGAATTATCCACAGATTACTTCAAGATGATCCAGGAGATAATAAAATGGGTGTAATAGGTACAGAACACTGCTTGTTTCACTTGCACTGAGCTATTCTGTCTTCTCATCACTAAAGAAATAATGTGATACTGAATTTAGGAAAAGTTATGGACTGGATCCTCTGCTGGTGCTTACCTCATTGTTATCATATGTGGTCATACCAGCAGGAATCCTTGCCCAGTTCACTCTTACAATGATAACTGTGCATGGCACTAAGGGGAGAGATGAAAAAAATGGCCCAGGTAAAGGGTTAAAGACAAGTCTCAGGGGAGACCTTATTGCTCTCTACAGATACCTAAAAGGAGTTTGTGGTGAGGTATAACTAGACATAGGACAAGAGTTGACTGAAGTTGCAGCAGGGGAGGCTCAGAATGAATATTAGAAAAAAAAAATCTTGGTTGGCAGAGTGATTAATGTGGAACAGACTTCCCAGGGAAACAGTGGAATCACCATCCCCGGAAACCTTAAAAAAACAAGTGGATTTGGCAGTTTGCAATATGGTTTAGTGGGATGGAAGTATTTGGTCAAAGGCTGGACTTGATGATCTTGAAAGTCCTTTACAATTTCATTCAGAAACACAAATGGTTCACACTAGAGAGAGAGACTTCAAGTGAATGAGTTGAAAATGGAAGTAGTTCTAAGCCACACTCTAGTCATTACAGCATTTATGAAGCATATTTCCTGGTGTTCTCATGAGGAATACTTTCAGGTTGATTGGGTTATTTGTATGTAAAGCTATGTTGTGTTATATTATGATTTATTATTTTATTTTCTGATTTATTTGATTTTTATGCCTGTTTAAAATTTCATTTTTGATGAAGGTGAATGCCAAGCTAGATAATATGTCAGACCCTTGATCCAAAAAAGGACACCAAACAGGTGAAAAGCATAAGTAGCCCAAGTGGAACTAACTTAACAGCTTGGTAGATTGCATAATTAATCAAATCTTTACGGAAGTAAATTTAGAATTTCTGTGCTTAAAAGTATTCTGGTAGAAGATGCTGTGATTGAATGAGGAAAGGAGGACAGTGTGCTTAGGAGAGCAAGACTTTGTGAAAACTTATAGTGATAACAGATGAACTGATGCTTGAGTTCCAGGCGGAAAAAAATCCATTTTATTTTCAGTGAGGTTCTCTGATCATATTTACTGATTCTTCCATTTAGACATCCTCTAAAAACTACTGGAAATAGCTATCCACTTTTCCCCCCACATTTTTATCCCTGACGCTGTATTACTCTGAGGGATAAAACTCCACTGGTCTCCTTTGCTGATGTCAGCCAGATAGAATTAAGTCTCCTGCTATGTCAGGATAGTAGAGTGGATATTGAAGGAGACGCTGCCTTTCCCATTATGTGGGAACTTCTCATGTCTCCTTTTGTGCCCTTCAGGAGATGCAGTCCTTTGCAGGACATTCAGGAAGCTTGTCAAGTCCTGTTTGAATACAATAAGAGTAATTGGGTGCTGACTTTTGAAATGTTATTTTTCATTTCTGTAAGAGACAAAGAATAACAAGCTGGCATTACAAGGAGGTTGTCAATTGCTCTCCAGGGGCACTTGTGCTCCAGCACTTGACAAGTAATCTTTGCAGACTGTGTGTCATTTGTTAAGTTCCTTGAGAAGCTTTAGTATATGAAGGTTTATATACTCAGTGCTTGTTTATTTTTTGCTAAAATAAACATGCAAACATTGAAAGGAGGGGAAGAGCGGAAGGGATTTCTTTATAAACAGAATTTTCACTTGCTTTTGTTTAGCCTTATTCCAAACTGTCCTGAAGATACAGAAGAGTGCTGCATGTTCAAAGGCTTTCAGCACTTTTGAGTCGATGCAGACACTGTGGGGGAAGATTTCCATAGCAACAGAATTAAAGAAAGGAAAATATGAAAAGTCAGTGTTGGATAAGTATATGAGGAGATACATACATTGGTGGTGGGAGGAGAGTGCAGACTATGAGGTGCTATACAGCAAGCAACTGAGCTCTCATTGTTCATTTTTTTCAAAGAGAACAGAACCACAAAGAACCCCCCACTGTCCATTTAATCAGATTTGCATAGAAGATCCAGTTGATCATCCCACTCTGTGACTATTAATTCTATAAAAATTAAGATCTTAGTTATTTATCAATATTCTAAAGGATGTTATTTCTTTCAGTACTATAGGCTTCCTATATGATTGAGCAGTGATATAAAGTGATATATTTTGCTTCCCAAAGACCTCAGAGAAAGCATGAACATGCAGTGATTGTCTTGTCAACTATCAGACACACCGATAACATTCATCAAACACTCATTCAGGTGTTTTATTCAGTTGTATTTCTCATTTATAAATGCCCGTTACCTGACAAATAAATTATTTAAAACACAATATAATTATATTTTAATAAAATAGAAATAAAAATACAATGAAATTATATGTTATTATGTCTTGAATAAAAGATTACAGAGGATTATAATAATGGCTGTAGATTACTATTGAATAAGGTCCATAGTCAAGACAACATAAAGACAGGTCTCTCAGTAGGAAGAAGAGTGAATGTCCAGGTTTGCCCAGCTGCAGTTCAGGTTCTAAACTTATAGTTTTCATTGATATTTCACTGTGAGAGAAAGCTCCAGAGGCACCTTAGTACAGCCTTTCAGAAGTGACCCTGTATAAAATATGGGAACAAACTTTCAAGAGGGGCTTGTTGTGATAGAACAAGACGTAAAGGTTTCAACCTAAAAGAAGGCAGATTTAGACTAGATATAAGGAACGAAAATGTGTAGAAGTGGTGAAACATTGCCACGAGTTTCCCATAGAGGTGGTAGATGCCCCATTCCTAGAAATATTCAGGGTCACTTTGGATGGAGTTCTGAGCAACCTGATCTAGTTGAAAAGGTCCCTGTCCATGGCAGGGCAGTTGGACTGGATAGCCTTTAAAAGTCACTTCCAATCCTGCTATGATTCATTGATGGACTTCATGTTAGTTTAGGCTGGACTCAATGATATTAGAGTTGTTTTCCAACCTAAATACTTTTATGATTCTATGATGCTATAGTGCTATGAAGAAGAATGAGATGTTAGAAGTGTAAGTGGCATTATGGGTAAAAAATGGAAACAAGTATGGTGGGAGTAAAAGCAAATGTACGGCTACAGGGGAAGGAGAGTCTGGAAAGGCAATGGATGCCTCTGGAGCTGGAACTAGATGACCTGTAAGGTCCCTTCCTACCCAAACCATTCTGAAATTCCATTCTATTATACGCACACTTCAAGCAGTATGCAAAATTGTGTATCTGGTATGTTCTTGCCATGCCTGGACCTATTCAAACTTGCAAGTGACTTTTTACGAAATATTTTCTGCTGTGTCTGCTACATTCCATGTTAGTTGTCATGTACAATTTTACAGCCAGTTAGGCACACTAAACATTGATTGCCTCTTTCCCCCACGGAACTTATCCTTAATTTCCAAACAGCTTTAATTTCTCTTGGCATATGTTGTAAAAGAGTAGAATGGAGGACAGCATATAATATTCTTCCCAGTAGTCAAATGATACTCTGCTAGCTCTGCCTCAGAAAATGGAAGCCTGCAGGTTTTGACATCAGCAACAGTACTGTACTTTTAAGAGAATGATGAATTCTCATTTGACCTTTGCTTCTACCTCCACTTGGATCAACTTTTTTTCATATTTTGCAAACTTTTTTACTACCTTTCCCACTTCTGGATCCAGGTGTTGTCTCTTTCCTTCCACCACGCCTCAGTGTGTATCTCTGACTACCTCACTGCTCACTCCTATCTACTTGCGTTGTTGGACTGGGTTTGTGTGGCAAGATTTTGGTAGAGGGGGAGCTATAGAGGTGGTGCTTGTGAGAAACCGCTAAAAGCTTCCCCCGTGTCCAGTGAAGCCAGTGACAGCCAGCTCCAAGACAGAGCTGCTGTTGGCCAAGGCTGAGCCCATCAGCAAGGGTAGTAGTGCAGAAAGAGAAAAGGCAGCGATGTGAACATGTGAGAGAAGCAGTCCTGCAGAGTCCACAGTCAGTGCAGAAGGATCGAATGCAGCTGCTCAGGTGCCTGAGCAGAGATTCCCATGCAGCTCCTGGTGCAGATCATGGTGAGGCAGCTGTGCCCCTGCAGCCCATGGAGGATGCTATGCTGGAGCAGGTGGATGCCCAAAGGAGGCTCTGACCCTATGGGAAGCCAGCACTGGAGCACGTGCCTGGCAAGGCTTGTGGCCTAATGGAGAGAGGAGCCACGTTGGAGTAGATTTGCTGGCAGGACTTTTGAGCTTGTGGGGGACCCACACTGGAGCAGCCTCTTCCTGAAGGACTGCACTCCATAGAAGGCATCCACGCTGGGACAGTTTGTGATGAACTGCAGCCCGTGGGAAGGACTCATGCTGGAGAAGTTGGTAGAGGACGGTCTCTTGTGGGAGGGAGTCAGTTTGGCTTTTCCTATGGCATTAATCGATGAGTGATCTCTCCTTGTCCTTATGTTGACCTATGAGCCTATCTTTGTATTTTCTCTCACCTGTCTAGTTGAGGAAGTGAGTGATAGAAGTGCTTTTGATGAGCACCTGGTGTCCAGCCAGGGGCTGCCCACCAAAATTGCTGAAGCCGGCTGATGTCTCTCCATCCTACCTTGTTTCCTTCCTGGTTTCTGACCCCACTGATTTCCTTCTTCATCTTATTTCATCCACCCACACCCATTTTTACACACTTCTGCAGAAAGGACTAATTCCAAACAGTCCTTCATGTAACTCTTTCTGTACCTCATCTTTATATTGAGACTGATTCTCACTATTGGGAGCACAGAGGACCTTCTTTTAATTTTCCTGGATCTGGCTAAAATCTCTAAATTTTGGTTAAGAATTAAGGAATGTACTTTTCTTTTTTTCTGAACAGATTTAACTTCCTTGTGCCTTTAAAGAACATGAATATAAAAATCCAGTTTGTTCCCCTGATGCTTCTGAATGAATTCTGAAAATAGAAATAACATTATCAAAGGAATCATGGATAACAAATGCAAGCCATGATGTAATTATACAGTTGACTAATTGCAAAAAATACTTAAGACCAGGTAAAATTGTAGGTTCTAATTTCTTATACTGTTTTCAAAATTGTGCTAAACTTTCAATTTTTCCAGTAAAATTCTATCATCTACATTATCTATCAAGAGATAATAATATGCTCAATTAACTTGCACAATGTAACTTGTAAGAAAAATGCAGCTAGAAAGATCTTATTTCAGCAAAGTAGCTAGGATTAATCAGTAAAATCTGTCCTAAAAAGTCATTGAAGAAACCAGTAAAGGTGAAGTGTCTGATGAGACTTTTTTAATCAAAATGATGTTGGCTTCTTCAAAATTATTTCCTCAATGTGATACTGTGGTTAAAGGCATCGGTAGCTTATTTTAATCTCTATTGTCCTCTGGGGAGCAACTGTTTTTGTGTTGAGGTTGATTTGCCATGCTGGCTGTATGTATGCTAATAAGGCATTTGAGAAAAACTTAAGGCACAGTGTTGATAAACAGATTTCAAAGCTGATGGCACAGTGGGATTATTTAGATGCCTGGTGACATCTGTATTTACATTACAAGTGTGGTCTGGTATTTTCTGCTTGTTTCTGTAGTTCAGTCTGCAAAAGTTGGGAAACCATTTGCAGTTTTGGCATGAAGGCACGTGCCATATGTAATATTCCACCTGGCAATGAAATAACCTAACTAGCCCTTTCTAAGCAGCCTTGTGAAAAGCAAAGGCTGAGTTTACAGAGAAACAAAATAAAAAAAAAAGCTAAACCAAGAACTGTCCCTTGTTCTCCTACCTTTACACTCTGGTGCTGTGTTTAGTGGGAGAGTGAAGATAGGAAGCCTTCACCAGAGCAACAGAGGAATAACTACCAAAGGTGTCATTCATGCTTGATTAAAACTGGTGTAAGTGGAGCGAGAATCAGACTGCTGTGTTCACCTTGTACATGCCCTTGGTTAACCTTGGTATTCTTGGCTATACAATGTACCAGCTATTTCAGCTCTTAAAAATGGCAACATTTCACCATAGTTCTGTAAGATTTGTTTTGCATTGCAGATGGAAGTGTGATCTTATCTAGGATTTCTGATATAGCATGTGTTGCTGTGTGATTTGTACAATACTGCAGTCCTACATCTCTTACTTTGCTAGCTGCTTCTAAATGAAAATTTAATACTGCTTCTTCTGCTTTAAAGAGCCTTCAGATTTAAAACAAGACAGCCAAACAGCCTTTATCTAACTCTTCAGAAATGATCCTTTAACTAAGTGACTGAATAGTGGCTTCCCTTCAGAAACAAAAGAAACACTTTTAGTAATTTTGGCTGAAGAGAATGTAGAAAGCAAAAAGGCAGTAATATAGCAGTGCAATTCAGATTAAATTAACCTTCCAAATGCATAAATGAAAGTCTCCAGCAAGAAGAGATCATTTCCCATTCTCTAGTTCTGAGTGATTCCTACTAGAAAAGACATCAAAATATCCAGTCCTCTATTAAACTTACAATATGTATATTGTCAGTAACAACTCCCATTGGATACACAATGGGCTCATCGAGATTCTTTCAAATGCTTGGGTAAGCTCCTTGTTGTCTGGATTTTATCCTTGGATTTTGTAAGAAATATTTATTTACATAACAACTGGTACATTTAAAAGCAATTTGTGCTCAAAACTTACTTGTGTGAGTCTCAGAACTAATGCAGCTCCAGTCAGGTTGGATCAACGGTATCAGCATTCCCATTTCACATTTTTATTGCAAGATTTTTGTGGCTGTAGCCTTGTTATTTCTAGATAATTTTGATTTTTTCTTTTCATTTGGTTTGTTAATGGAATCACAGAATGGAATTGGGGTAGGAAGCCTACCCTTGCATGCAAAGCCAGGGTCCTGTGGATTACACAGCTCAGGGCTGTAACTAGTCAGGTTATGAATATCTCCAAGGATAGAAACTTCATAGTCTTTCAGGGCAATCTCTTTCATTGTATGACCATCCTCATAGGAAAAAGAAAGAAGGGTTTTAAACTTAAATAGAATACGCTGCGTTTTAATTTGTTTCCATTTTCTCTGGTCCTGTCACAGGGTACCACTAAGAAGAGTTCAGCTCCATTCTTTCTACGCACCCCACCAGGCATTTCTACACAATTAATAAGATCCCCTGTGACTCAATTCTTCCTCAGACTGGACAGTCCCACCTCTTTCATTCTTTGCTTGTATGACAGATGCTGCAAGATCTAAATCTTCTTCCTGGCCCCTTGCCACTCCAGAGTGCCTGAGTCTCTCTTGTACTGGGAAGCCAAACACTGGACGCAGAGCTCCAGATATACCTCACCCATGCTGAGTAGGAAAAAAGGATTGCCTTCCCCTTGCAGAAATTAAAACTTAAACATTTTTACCTCATGGAAAAATATAAAATCTCTTAGGTCTGTATCTCATGAACTCTTACTTTACCTTACAGTTTTGTGATTCCTGAACTGCTTTACCAGAGTATTTCTCATGGACAGCTGAGAGGCAGTCTGCGAAGTCATTATGTGCTTTCTGATCTGTGTCCACCCCTTATCAGCAAGCAAAAAAGTTTGCCAATATAACCAAAAGGAAGAGGGCCTCTTCCTTGCCAGGGAAAGACTCAAATTTCATAACAATTGAGACTACAAGAACTAAAGATACACAGCCGCCTTCTGCATTCCTCCATGTTGAATTAAAATTGCCTTCATTTAAAATAGAATTTAAACCAGCAGATAATGTAACAGAAGCAACAGCAGAGCAAATACTCTTGCTCCTCTTGATAGCATTTGTTTCTCTCAATTTTAGTTTTGTTTCTCCTTCTGCTTTTTCTTTCTCTTTTTTTCTCTGCTTTACATTTTTTCTCCTTATTTTATTTCCAACTGATCATTTTAATTCAATGCTTTGCTCCTTGTACTGAGCAAGTTTGTATATTGGTTTGACAGAGCTGAAATACATCAGGGGAACCTATTGACTTCTCAACATTGCTCTGGTAAGTTATTAAAAATGTTTCAAAAATCTGTGGTACATTTGCAGACAAGATGGTGATTGTCCACAGATGCAGTGAACATATGTAAGAAGCAAGCAAGCCCCGCTGGACAGAGAATTTCAATTTTTGGGAGTGCACATGGATGTTGTTGCTGCCCACACAGTGCTTTCCTCACTTCTGAAGATGCATAATCCTCTTCAGTTGTCCCCACCCAGGAAGCATTCTATGTCTTCACTAGACATAGATTTTGATGAAAACTCAAAGACATTTAGACTGATATTCCTAATATTTGTTCCATCCCAATATACAGCAACCTAGTTGGGGAATGGGGTGCGAATGACCTGGTGTAATCACATGGATTTTAACCCCAGCACTTCTTCAGGTTTAATGTTACGCCACAGAATACTGTGTATTGCATAAGTTCAAAGAGAGAGAGAGAGAGAGGGAGAGAGAGAGAGACAGGGAATGTTTCAATCTTTTGACTGCTGCTTTTCTTCATATCACCCTCTCTAGCAGTGCTGGCTTTTGGAAATGATTCCTGAAATTGTTCATTTATTGGTGCCCTGAGCAGGGTAGGGAACAGAAGTGTGGAGAAGGCAATTTACTAAAGAAAGAAAGAAAGAAATAAGTAAAAATAACTCAATAAATACCCTTCTTTCCTGCCATCCAGCAGCTGGTGAGCCTTCAGAGGATGGGTGTAAGTTGCTCTCCATGTCCCCTGGGTGTGCCAGTGGCACCAGGCATCTGTACAGGGAGCATGGTGGCCAAAGCCCAAGAGATGACAGAGCAGGGCTGGTTGATGAAAAGCACTGATCACCTGGGCTCCTGCCAGCCTAGTTCAATGCTAATATTTGCATGCAAAGACAAAAGCCCAACACTGCATATTGCCTCCACTCATTGTCTTTTTATGTCTCTTAAACACAAGAAATTAACCTGCATACTTATGTATTCATCATAAGATATAATAGTGCATAAATCGGGAATAATGTTTTTTACACACATATGTCTAATGTTTTTACATTCTGCACATAAAAATTATTCACCCTAAACCCTTAATTTTAAAAATCAAGTATTTCAAGTATCAGCTAAACAGTCACAGATCTAGAACTACATGAAGCTATTTCTATTTTTAGACCCTGTCATGATAGCAATATGCAATTATTATGTACTAAATTATTATGGATTAAATACTTGAGGTATTTGCAGTGTTTTAACGTGATGTATGTCCTAGGACTTGTAGGATTTTCTTCAGAACTTTATTTATTTATCTTGAGATAAAAGTGGGAAAAAATCTGCCAGAACATTGGGTCAAGATAAACCAGTAGCTATTTATATATATCTCTACCTGTGGTGATCAGCTAGGGAATATATTAGTTTAAGTTACAGGACTTGGGAAGAAAAGCCTGCTCTAAATTACACAAAAAAACCTCCCTCTTATTAGCATTTGTAGAAGTCACACAAGCAGAACAAAGGAAAAATCCTTGACAGAATTAGCAATATTGAAATTGGAAATGGATTTTTTGTTACTGTTTCATGGGGGAGTGGTAATATAGGCTTGTCTCTGTAGTGAATTGTCTCAAATGGCAGGATATCTATTATTTTCCATCTTTACAGCAAACCTCCAAGCATCTGAATAGCATAGAAAATTGTGGTTGCTGACAGATTTTATAATAAATGATTGGATATAAAAGGTGGCAAGGTAAATGATTGTGCAACAGAGAATAATTAAGATCATTATTTATTTTGCCTTTGGTAATGGCTTGAAAGTTGATGAAGAACAAAATAAGGTAAAATGCATATTAATTATCTGAATCAGGAAATATTAATGATATAAGGTGGAGTTTCTAAGCACCCTGGCTAGAAGGTCTTTTCTTTTGCCTTTTGGGATTTACTGTTGTTTCAGGGGCCCTGAGGGCATACTCCTTTGTTGGGGTTTGGCTGCATGGGCTTAGGGCCAGCTTTAATGGTGGGCTGTTAGCCCTTGTATTGATGAGCAGTGAGGAACCTCAGTGGAGAATGTTCAACTTCTTCTAGTAGCACTTTTAAACTCAATTTTCCCTGTCAGTCTCTGAGGCATTTTTGCAGATGGCTCCTTTACGCTGACTCTGATCGGACCTGCTGATTTGTCATCCTGATTTCATCGTACACCTCCCTCGCCACAGCCACCTTATCCCCATCTCACACAATTCTTCTGGTCACTGGTTTTGGGCATAGCCCCAGCTCCTGAGCCTTTCCTCCTTCTATTTGATAGTTCTGGATAGTCTGGCTTTAATCACTCCAGAAGAAGATACACCATTAATCATAAATTTTAAAAGACAGGACAATGAGACTCAGTATAAAACAGAGAGAGAGGGTTCTTCTGTGAGTGGCAGGGATTTTGATGCAAATTGCTCTTTGTTTCAGAGGAAATAATGGTGGAGTGTTTGCTAGAGAGAAAATCCTCATTTATTCAGATCTTGGCTTAGGTAGCACTTCCATGGGTGATCAAATCTCCTGAAGCTTCAGGACAGTTGGCAACTGACCTTGCACAGATCCTCACAGTCACATCTCCAGCTGGACTGGACATGTATGCATTTAATATCTTAATTTTGTCTGTATTTAATAGCTTAACCACATACCAAATACTCTCCTACATGAAGGTTAACAACATCCCAGACAGAGCCAACACACCATTTGTACAAGCACAGTTAATACTGGCTGTTTAGAGATGCCTTATGTGTGCCAAACATGATCTCTCCAGAAGCAAGGGCCACATAAGATGATAAGATGTGTCTGGAAAGAAGGGGATGGCTGTCCACCCAGAATAACACCTCATCAAGCATACAGCATGGGCTGAACAGAGCAGGAGCTGCCCAGGGAATCTCTAGAAGTGTCTGAAATTGCCACCTGTGACAGCATTCAATTGTGAGTGTTCAGGCAATCAGCTAGCATCAGGCTGGTTCTTTGTCTCAAACAATTCCATGGGTTCATCCCTTTAGATGACCAGCTCCTGGACAACCCAGGGAATTTATGACTTTAGTGCATGGCTGTGCAGGGATGATACCCAACTACATCACAATTATATGTAAAAAACTAACTTTAGTTTCCTACTTATCACTCCTTTATGAATTGAATATCACAGCTTGTGCTTTAAGACTCTAAGGTGCATTCACCTTTAGAGAGACATGGGAGTACTGCAGTGGGATGACCAGCTGATTCCTAGAAACTTACTCAGGGACTGAAAATGCAATTTGTGAACAGTTTATAGATATTTATATTACACATCTATTATGCATTGTTGAGGGCTGGTGAAGCTATGCTCCACAGGAGCCTGGGATTGCTTCTAAACCCTTTCTGTCTTGCAGTTTTTTGTACCCATCACTACAGCAGTGCAGGACCCTGAGGTGAATGCATAGTGTTTTACACCTAATAGTCCTTTCTTCTGCTATGTGTTCTCTGCATGTGAAAGAAGACAGTGTCTGCATGTGAGACACATGTATTCCTTTTTTGCTTCCTTCATGTAAATCCCTCTGGCAAGGGCAGAGGCTCAATACAGCATGTCAGAAGTATTTATTTAGATGTCAGGAGTGCTGGCTGATCAGCAGAGCAAGTAGACCGTGGTGATGTCTGTGTGTCTTTGTATGTCTTTGTGGGGCATAAGACAAAGGGAGATGCAACTTGCATTAAGAGATACTGTAGATTCACTTTAGCACCATGCAAACACAATTGCCCATCTACTCAGCACATGGTTGAAAATCTGTGTGGCTGGATATATCCCCACAAATAATCTGAGGACACCATCATGGTCTAAAGAGCTGGAACAAGCTATGCAGATTCAAAGAAGGGAATGGGATGTGGGAAGGGGTTTGACTCCTTGTGCTAAAAAATATTTCAATACCAGTAAGTGACACATAAACACATACATATTTTTTCCTGAAAAGATTTTGAACATTGTAAAACAAAGAACAATTTCTTATCCAGGAGAAACTTCAGGCTCCTGAAAGCCAAGTGAGTGGCTTCTTTTCCAGGGGTTGTTTTAAGAAATTGAGGAAATATTCTACTAAGTGTCTTGGTAAAGTTATTTTTTGTAAAGAGTTATTTACAAAAATAATTAACTGCAAATAGGGGTTCACTGTATGGAAGGAGAAAATATGTTCTTTAATAATAGTTTTGATTCTAATGCTGTGACTGGCCAGATTCTTTTATATACAGGAAACTATCCAGTTACATTTTAATGACCCTGGCCGGATGCCAGACACCCACCAAACCCTCTCTATCACTTCCCCCCAAAGCTGGACAGGGGAGAGAAAATTGAGTGAAAGGTTCATGAGTTCAGGACAGAGAGAGATCACCCACCAAATACTGTCATGGGCAAAACAGACTTGAATCAGAGATATTAATTGAATTTATTACTAACAAAATCAGAGTAGGATAATGGGAAGTAAGACCTTATAAGAGGTTAAAAAAGCTTTCCCTCCACTCTTCCCTCCTTCCCAACTCTAGTTCTTCCCCCTCAGCGGCCTAGGGAGATTGGGAAAGGGGGTTATGGTTATTATGTCCCTGCTCAGGGAGAGGAGTCCTTCCCCTGCTCCAGCACAGGCAATTCTTCCATGGTGTGCACTCCTTCAAGGACAGGTTGCTCCATCATGAGTCCCCCACAGGGTACAAGTCCTACCAGGAAACCTGCTCCAGCATGGGCTCCTGTCTCCATGGATATGCAGGTCCCTGCCAGGACCCTGCTCCACCATGAGCCTTCCACAGGCTCACAGCCTCCTCTCAGGCATCCACCTGCTCCATTTTAGGTCTCCTCTATGGGCTGCAGGTGGATCTCTCCATCCCTTTGGACCTCCATGGGCTGCAGGGGCACAGCTGCCTCACCATGGGCTGCACCAGGGGCTGCAGGGGAATCCCAGCTCTGGTGCCTGGAGCACCTCCTGCCCCTTCTTCTGCACTGACCTTGGGGTCTGCAGGGCTGTTCCTCTCACATATTCTCACTCTGCTCTTCTCTGGCACCAATTACATTTTTTATTATTTAAATATGTTATCATAGAGGTGTTACGATCTTTTCTAATTGGTCCAGCCCTGGCCAGTAGTGGCACATCCACCTTGGAGTCCGCTAGGATTGTTGCTGTCAGACATGGAGGAAACTTCCAGCAACTTCTCACAGAAGCCATCCCTGCAGCTGCCACCGTGCAAACCCAATACAATTTCTCTTAGAAACTGACCCTTTGTTCTGGGAAAAGGTTTTCAAGAACTACATTTTTTCCTTCTTAAGAGTTTTCCAAATAATCTAAGATTTTCACTTTCCTTAAAGCCTCTGAGAAAGAAAAGAAAAATATTGAAACTTTTTTTTTATGGTGCTGTCATTTATCACAAATTATATTTGGTAAAAAGAAAATGAGGAAGATGATTTCCAAAACATTTTAAACAATAACTGTAAATTCATTTTTAAGAAAAAAAAAAAAAAGAAAAAAAAAAAAGAAAGAAAAAAACGTAAGAGTAATATTTCTCTTCAGCCTGTGAATTCTTAATGAAGGTGATGTTTTATATCTTAGCTGGCTCTGCATACTGTGGGCTGGATGAAATAGAGTTTGGCAGTTCTTCTGTAAGCTTCCTGATATGGAAAAACGACCATGCAGATGGCTTAATATTCCTGGTCTTTCCCTTCCACATCACTCTAAATATCTATAAGACACTTTGTAAAAGAGAAAAATTATTCTTCCTCATGGATATGTCCTCTATTTCTTAAATCTCTTGCCTTTTTACCAAACTCTCACTTAGAGTGGGATTTTTTGAGTAAAATATTTTTTGTTACAATCTTATTTCCATCTCTGATTTGTGTCAACAAACTGAAACCTGTTTGGCCAAGCATGGTATAGTCTATACTTACTATCAAGGAAACAGTAAATGATTTTTTTTTCTTTGTTTTAAAACTCATGCCAGAATTTATCCAAATCAATCTTTAGTAATTTCTCTGTTGAGTGCACACAAGCTTTATAACCTCTATTAAAATCTTATTACTGCGTAGAGTTTAGACTTTGGGTATGTTTTTTTTAATATCCTGGTGAGATTTGTTCCATAAGAAGCATCTCCTATAAAACACAGAATTCTTGCTATGGTAAATTATGCTGAGAGAAGGAAGAACACTCTCTATTTAACACTGTTGGACATCTGTTAATAAATAAATGGAAAAAGCTGTTCATGAGTTAGTGTGTAGGCTGCTTAATTTCTCTGTAAGAATTTATTAAAACCATAAGGCAAATAATGATTTTAGGTGACATTTTAGCATCTTTCAGCTGTGAAAGAGAAAATGACAAAGGTTATGTTTTGAGAAAATATGTCTCTAATTCTCATCAAAATGTATATGCTTACCATTTGCTGTAGTCAGATATCTGATACATTTCATGGATGCTGTGGTTGTCATTAAGTGGTGCAACACTGCTTAAAAACAAGACAGCACCACCGTCTATGTGTCAGCTTCCCAGATAAACTTTTTACAAGCTTGTCGTATTGAGAAGAAAATTTAGCTTAAATGCTTTTTATTTGAAAGACATAAACATGATGCCATGGCAAAATACAGACCTTTAGAGTTCACTGTACAGAATCACAAGTTCATTTGCATTATTTTACTCTGGAGGAAAATAGATACCAAAATATTCCCCAAAACAGAATAAGGCTTCCAATCCATGTTTTGTGCAAGAGGAACCTTTCTCTCAAATCAGATACTAAGCTGAGAGGGTTTCTACTGACTTTGGTATTCTGTCCTAATCTTTCCTGTTTTTCATGTATTGGAAAAGTCCTGTTGAATTTTCTAGGAATATTCCTCATTAAAATGTTTGTGAGACTGGTGTCAAGACATATTGGGAGGGTAAAGATGATGACTAAGTTTATACGTATAAAATAAGAATGTATAAGAAAGTTTATACATTTAAAATTATATAGAATGTAATGATTTAAAAGTCTTCCTTTTGACAATTTTTGACTCAAATATCAGAGATACTCAAACTTCCTGTGACATAAACTGGAATGTTTTTATTTATAAACTTCTTAGAGCTGAAAGCCAAAAATTAAATATAACTTGAAATTTATTACTTGAGCATCTTAATTCTGACAATGTTACCTCCTGTACCTCCTTCTCAGGAGAATATTAACTAAATTAGTAACATCTGCAACATGACTTGAAGTGGAAAAGTGCTATGCAAGTGCTAGCTGCTTGTATTACTAGATTACTTTAGATCAAGAATCTTCTTTTTGGGAGGAGGCAACATGAGTTGGAGGAAAGTGGTTATGTTTTTGTGTGAAAAGTAAGGGAAATAATGTAATTCTGATTTGTTGACTCTATCTCTTATTTCCTTTTCCATTATGATCCTACAGATTTTGTTTTTAATGTCCATCCTGTTTCACATCACTGTCAATTAAATAACTTGCTTCTACTCTTGTGTCATTGTGCTGCTGTGTATTAATGATGTATAGGATCCCAGTGTCAGCCACTACAGGCAAAGGTAGCTTTCTGTGGCCCAGATAATTTAAATAGGAATAGTTGAATAGCCCTAAAATGACAGACATCAGAAAGATGCAGATGTACTTGGCTTATTAGAGTAACTACTCATTTCATCAAAATTGGGGGCTTTGTTGTGTGGAGGGCTGCGCATGACATAGTTAACTTGATTCCTTTTTAGATCAACAGGAGAAAGAAATACCCCTTGGCAGGTACTTCAAAACAGAACTGGCCTCTTTTCAAAAGCTGATTTAAAAAGGAAGGAGATCCTGTCCTTTAAATGTTTTATCTCTATTCTTTCTAAAGGGAGTCCAGCTCTGTAGCCATTCACTGTCTAAATAACTGGCAAACTATAGGACAGTTTGGACGAAGAATGAAAGAAGGATAATACAGCAGTCTTGAGGATGTTTAGATGTTCTGGAATGAATCTTGATTTGCACTACTGTACACTGAATCAGACTGATGCTGATTATACCATAGACCCATACCAAGAACCATAAAATTGAACAGTGACTGCACAGCACAGATGTAGGGCTCTGGCTGTGTGATGTGCAAAGATGTATTAATTACTAGAATTAGCTTTGCTAGAAGCAATTCATCAAAGCCATACAGGCAGTCCATTAAATTTATTCTATAACAACTAGTAAGTGGCCCTTAAAACTGTTAAAATTCAACTGACATTGTTTATAGGTTTGTTTTCTCTTGATTTGTTTCCTCTCAGGTTTTCTTAAAGGCTTGGTAGGAAAGATGAAGTATCCCAAAATATAAGCCTAGGTCATTGCTATAAGTTTATTAGATGGATATCTTACCAGAGCATGTTTTGATATTCCTACTTCGTTTCACATTCCAGTTCCAGTTCTCATTTCAGAGAGAAATGCTGGCCTCACTCCACCAAATAAGAGGAGAAATTTGCTTCCAAGGCAAATCCAGATGCTGTGATCTACTTCACAATCATTAGCTTGATTTTTTGTGTGTCAATGTTTCCTTTTTTGTTGGCCCTTGGAATGAAAATTATGGTGAGGCATGACAGATGAGTGATGCCACCAATGGCCAGAAAGTTGAGAAAGAGAATGGAGACGTTCTTGTTGCTGACAGCCTTTTGGTATTTTCTTGTTTACTAGAAAGTGCTTGAGCTGCTGTTTTGGGATTTAAGGGTTTCCTGATACAAATCTCAGGAGTTTTCAAAAAGAGTTTCATTTGAATTAAGTACCTTTGATTCTCCTGTGTATACCACTGATCTGCCAGAAGAGACTTGAACAGCTGTGAGGGCTTTGCTGTCTGTTGTCTAAGCAGTCACATCAGTATGTACCCTGACAGCACTGAACAACAGGAAGAAATATGTGGAGAAAATAATAAGAGGCATTTTTTATCAGGCTTTGATCACAGATGAAGTTAATGCATTTAAACTGTATTGAATGTCACAGCATTTGCTATGATGATGGTTCAAGGGAGGGTCTGTGCATTGCCACCTCTCTTGAATCAAGAACAGTGTCCTTGTGGTTTGGTGGTAGATTGTTAATGCAGCCTGACTCCTTTTCAGTGCTCTTGATCTTCTGACATTTTTGATTGTTGGCATCAGCTTTAGAATACATTGAAGCAGATGACAGGAAGGACTTGACAAGTAGTTAGAATTTCAAAATTCTTTATATAAATCATGTAATCATGGACTGATTTGAGTTGGAAGAGACCTTAAAGAACATGAAGTTCCAACTTTCTGCGACGGGCAGAGACACCTTTGTGCTGCCTTTGTATTGATTAACACCTAGAGGAGCGCATTCGCGGAAGTTTTCTCTTTGAGAACTTCCTCTGTGAGTTGATGAGACTGATTGGAGGCTGGGTTGGTTGTTGACAGCCTGAGGAACCAGTTGGAGAATTTGGTCCACCTCTGTGAATTCACATTTTGAAGTGAGCAAAACCAGGAAAGGCCCCTTTTCTCTTCCAGCAGGAGTGCAGGTAACAGGGCCTGGGCCTGGCTCCACCTCAGGGCCTGCCAGGGCACAGGGCCGGGCCCCCCTCTCTCAGGAGCTGGCATGGCCCGGCAGGGAGGAGAGGTGGCCATGGGCAGGGCCAGGCCCCCTGTCTGGGGAGCTGGCATATCCCAGCAGGAAGCAGGGATGGCCATCCACAGTGGGTGGCGCAGCTGAGCCCAGGGAGGCTGATTGAGTCCCAGCCGTGCCTGCCCATCCTTTCCAGAGCAGCCGCAGCTGTTTCTGGCTCGGACCAGCCCTTCCCAGCACAGTCTGAATCTCCTGAGATCCTGGCACAGCTCCGGCATGGCCTGGCCGCAGCCTCTGCATCCTCCATGTGATATTTTAACCCTTCCAATGCTCAGATAAGACTTGCAGACCTTCAATCCTTCCTTGAGTGAGAGGAAAAGAGCAAAGAGGATACACCAAAGTCAGTGAAGCAGGAACCAAGTTCTAGATAGAAGGAAAATGAGGAGACGCCGTGAAAGTTGGGTGAAAATCCTGATTTAAGCTATAGGGATGGACTGTACTATACTAATAATTCCTATAAACTGTGGAGAAAGACATGGGAGGTTATAGTGTAATTGAACACTATAGATCATGGAGCAAAAGCATCTGTGTGAGGATCATTGCCCCGAGGGAAAAAGGGGATCTCTGTTCCTGGGGATGAAGTATGAACAGAGAGAAAGAGAGTTAAAGAGAACCTTTGTTTTTGAACAGTTCATTCTTAAAAGTAAATGCCCCATGAGTTTAACGTGGCCCATAAGCACAGTGTCTGGGAAGGCTGTGAAGATAGGAGGAGTTCATGATTGCAGATTCCTGGGCAGCTGCGGTTCATGGAAAGTGAAGCCACGAGAGAACTGCTTTTTTCCTTCTTGTGGAGAAGTCCCTGTAGCCTGACAAGAGGATACTCCTCTCCCTAGAGTAAACAGAAAATGATTATTTTTAAGTTAGCAACTGACTGAAGTATTTATGTTGTTAAGAAGGAGAAGAGGGTGTGGGAGAGAGGAGGAGGGATAGTCTGAAGGTTTTTTTCTGAATTTATTATTTCTTTATGTTGTTAATAAGGTTTTTCATTACACCCTTTAAGTTTTAGGCCTGCGTGCTTTTGCTCCTAATCCTATCTCACATAAAAAAATGAGTATGAGTATATTGAAATTAACAAATCTAAACCGCTACAACCTTCCACTAGACAGGTTGCTTAAAGCCCCGTTGAACCTAACCTGGCCTTGAGCACTCCCAGGAATGAGGCAGTCAAAACCTCTCTGGCCAACCTGTGCCAGTGCTTCACAATCTCCACAGTAAAGAATTTCTTCCCNGAAGGAGAAGAGGGTGTGGGAGAGAGGAGGAGGGATAGTCTGAAGGTTTTTTTCTGAATTTATTATTTCTTTATGTTGTTAATAAGGTTTTTCATTACACCCTTTAAGTTTTAGGCCTGCGTGCTTTTGCTCCTAATCCTATCTCACATAAAAAAATGAGTATGAGTATATTGAAATTAACAAATCTAAACCGCTACAACCTTCTACTAGACAGGTTGCTTAAAGCCCCGTTGAACCTAACCTGGCCTTGAGCACTCCCAGGAATGAGGCAGTCAAAACTTCTCTGGCCAACCTGTGCCAGTGCTTCACAATCTCCACAGTAAAGAATTTCTTCCCAATATCTGGTCTAAATGCCATCTGTGATATCTTTCATATTAAAGCAAATACCCCATATCTTACCCCTACACGCCCTTGTAAAAATTAGTCTTTCATACTTGAAAGGTCAATAAATTTATTCCGAGCAAGCAAAGGTAGAATTACTTTTTACTACCCTAACTTCAGAGTGTTCCTGTCATGCAGGAGAGTAAGTCTGAAAATCTGTTTTAGAACATTTAACTTGATTGTTTCCAGAGAAGGGAAAAAATTCTCATGTCACTGTTTGACTTTTTTTTGCGACTTACAAGTCTGAGAGGCCTGAGCATCCTCAGCAACTCCAAAACGTTGCTTACTGAAACTTTTCTACTGTACCCAGTATGACAGGGTTTTAAACCTAAGTATAATTTCATTGCAGTAAACAGACAGTCAACTGTAAAAATAATAATTTAAAGGAAGTACATTGAATAAAAGGACCTGAGCTCTTTTATTAGAATTCTACCAAAGAAATATGATCAGGCTGTCATGCATGTTATCTTGTGGAGCATAACAACTAAGATAAAACTAACACATGCCAATTTCTAGAGCTGTTCAAAACAAGATTTCTGCTGTAATTTTGAAACAACTGTGGCTCATTGTGTGTATTTCCCGAGCCAATTCCTTGCTCCTAGTAGAACACATCAAAATTGGAGCTATGTCTTTGGGTCTTGTACCTTATTCAAATCAACATGGCCCAAATGTTAACCTAATTAATGGGAATGTGTAGACATATATCTCCATTATCACTACAGTCTGGGAACCTGTAAACCAGGTAGAGGACTCTGATCCTGCTGGCTATCACGTATGAAATGAGTGCCCACACTGGAGGACCAAGAAGTTCACAAGCCCCCTCCCCATTTCTCTAGTTCTTTTTCTGGTCACCTTCGTGTATATTTATCTTCTGTTGAGGTCAAAAAGTTACACAGAGAAGTAGTCTGTACTCCAGAAACCAATGTTTCTGCATACAATGCCTGGTACATAACATTCCTTCCCATTCCAGGATGTGCAGCAACACAGGACAGAAAGCTTTAGTCTTGCCTTTGTTTCTCCCATTTGCATGGCCTGATAAGGGATAAGATGAATTGCATAAACTGCTTAGGAAACCAGCTTTGCTCATAATCCCTGTTGTGGGATATTGCCAGATGGGTTCTCAGAAGACAGGGGACTTGAAGGTGGCAAGGAAAAGGGACAAAGCTCTGGAATCTGCTGCTGTGGGGGCATTTTTTCCATCCTTTATGGATTTCATGGAGGGACAATCAAAAACTCCCCATGCAGGGCAGAGCAACCATAGTGCAGAGCCATGCCTTCGTTATAGATACCTCCATTCCTGAATTTGCCTGTGAATAGTTTTTGCTGAGTCTTTGGCACTTCACTGCAATGACTAATGCACATGTACAGCAAGAGTAGGAATATTGTCCCAGTGTGACTGAGGTAACAGCAGAGGGCACTCAGTGTTTCTTTATCCTTAACCTTTTGGTACACCCCGCTCACCCAGACACTGCTGGGTAATTGGAGTACAGGTGCTCCTAGGGTGCAGGATCTATACAGGCATAATTCCTAGTTTATTACTGCACATGTTGAAGTACAGTTTTTCAGTGTGGGGTTCAGATCTGATCAAGCAAATTTCATTGTCAATAGAGGGGTAGTAACATGAATGAATCCCACAGCATTTGAAAAATTCTGTTGTTTCTGCCTCTAACCACTTCATGGTTTCCTGTTTATTTTTTCCTGTGTTGTATCCATGTCTGCTGAAATGCAAATCTGGCCATTCAGTTATTTGTGTTTAGCCACAGGATCCCCAGGTTAGTTCCCTGCTTGAAGCTTTACATTAATCCACTTTCTGGTTGGAAAAGATGTGAAATTTACTCAAGAATGAAATTGTATTCTACATCGTTACACTGTTCTCATTAGATCTATTATTTCCACATCATTGCCCAAGAAAATACCCAATGCGAGAATCCTCCTAGAGTTCACTTTCCTAATTCACAGGACAATTACAAAATTGTTTTTTTGCCAC
This sequence comes from Rhabdornis inornatus, assembly GCA_013397075.1. Lineage (NCBI taxonomy): Eukaryota > Metazoa > Chordata > Aves > Passeriformes > Rhabdornithidae > Rhabdornis > Rhabdornis inornatus. The sequence goes on along the minus strand of VWZS01004485.1, from coordinate 362,945 downwards.
AGTGGGAAATGTTGACTGCTGGGTCACTTAAATTCTTGCAGTGCCAGCTAATAAGAAAGAGCACTATATCTCCTTGTAGAACTAGAATGCAGCAATGTAGCCAGAGGATATATTAAAGAGCTTTTGAATTTGACTTCTTTCCCTTGACTTTGTTTTGTAATTTTTCTTTTATTCTGTAAGAAAATAAGTTTTCTGGGAAAAGTAAGTGAGATTTATATGTGGGTTGTTGGGTTTTTTTTTTTCCAAGGCTGCTGTCTCTGTGCTAAATTGAAGAAATTTGTTTTTAAATCATGCATTACATTTATGTAAGTGATCACACTGTAATATATGTAAAAAAGATTCCCCCCAAACTGTTTTATTCCAGTGTCCTCCTGATAGAAAAGTAAGCCTCATATAAACAGTTTTAAGAGCACATTGACATATAAAAGCTTTAAAAACAAACCTCTCTCTACAACCTTTTATTCTGTGATAGTTATGAAAACATGCACAGAAATATTTTTTGATTGTAACAAAGATTTGAGTATTTTTGTAAATGGCTGAATAGCCTCTCCATAGAGAGCTGAGAAAGCAGCTGTGTGGACTAAAGGCTGTTCTGTGTTATTCTGAGCAGGGGTATGATCAGCAAAAGCACTCTTGAAATCCAGATGAAATAAATGATAGAAATATTTTTATTGATTTAGGTAAAGAGTCAAGGCAACTTTGAAGAATTTGGGCGCTTCATCTTATATTGTCCAAGGCTGTGCTGGAAAAGCAGGATCTTCCTCGAAGTTATATTAAATTGAATACAGAATCACCATGAGACAGCTATTTGATTTCTCAGCAGCACTGATTTTAATGATGGCACAGTAATCTTGTCTCTAGTTTCTGTAAAAAACCACAACATAAGGCTTTCAAATATTTCTATGACAGGAGCAGTGTAAACTCTGTTCACCAGGCAATTACTTCTTGTCGTTTAGATTACTTGAAAAGACCATTTTCTCTTCCTGGGGAAAGAAAAAAAAAAAAAGTGGGTTAGTAGTAGGCAAATATGGAAGGCTACAGTCCTGCATTAGACATACATATGAAAGCTACTTGTCTAAATGTTGCTTTTAGAGAAAAACATATTATGAAGCCAAATTTGAACCCAGTTTTGCTGAACCCTGTCTCTGCACAATGTTTATGAAAGCAGCCTTCAGCAACTGTTCAAATGGTGCCTCTGTTCTGTGGATCTCCAACATGAGAGCAGATCCACCTCAGATACTTTATTAACGGAATGAGAGGGTAATTTTCTTTACAATTTCGTCTTAATTATATAAGTTACTGAAGCACATTTAAGTCAAAGCTACAAGAAAAACTGTACTTTAAAAATATCCTCCCTCCCTGAAAGGCACACTATTTCCAACTCCATTTTCTATTCCGGTTAATAAAGAGAAAAACAGAACGAGTTTTTATACCACATAAATATATATATATACACACACATGTTTATTTATGTGTATGTAGATATTCATGTGTCTGCCTGTAATGTCTTCCATTCCTTCATGGTTTATAACCCATTAAAGCTGCCTCTAAAAGTGCTACAGATTTTGCATAGCAAACAAAATGCACACTCTGTACTTAATTTTTATATGATTTCAACAGTCCTAACAGATGTTCAGGCAAGGTAAAAGTTGCACTGTTTGAGTTTGTAAATCTCTTCTTGCTCAGTATATTTGTATTATTATTTTGTGTATATACAACCTGTACCTTGTATACATGCTTAAATGAAGGTTCTGATCACGTACTTGCATGTTCACATTAGCAAAAAATGAAGTGACTAAACCTCACTGAAAAAGTGAGCAATGCAAAACTGAATGTTAGTAAAGACTGAAAAAGAAGTTGGAGAAAAAGTAATAATCACAAAGCTGTCCAGCATTTCTTTACTAAGAGTTATATATCTAGTAGGAAGGAAAATGTGCACATTTTACCTGTTTCTGAGTGAATATAAAACAGAATGGTAGTTTTGAAACAATGACATTAAAGGTCTCTCTACTCTTTCCTTATTTTTCTTTCCATCATCCATCTATCTATCTATCTATCTATCTATCTATCTATCTATCTATCTATCTATCTAATTTATCCATCTATCTATCTAATCTATCCATCTATCTATCTATCTGTCTGTCTGTCTTATCTATCTATCTCACAAAGACCAGATGGCAGTTTTTAATTTACCCAATTAAATGTTATCTAGCATTCAAAGGTGAATAAAAAAATATTAAGGAACAAAACCAAACAAAACAAAGCAAAATATAAAAATCCCCAACCCAACAATGGCTAAAGACAGCTGAGGTGTACTCACTGAGGATTTTCAGAGGGCACTTGCTAGTGGTTTACAGAGAGGGCTCTACCAACTCTCTTTAAACTGCTTATGACTTTTGGCTGGCTAATGAGAACTTACTGTAAATGCTCATAAAGATATTATCGAAGAACAAATTTTGGTAACAATAACCAATTAATCTGGAATCACAGAGATTGTCCAGAATGGTTCTTGTGTAAAGTAGACTTGGATTCCTTACTCAGTACAAGATGTCTTCTTTCAAGGGTTGTGTCTCCTTCCAGCTGGAAGAGAAAATGCAAATAGATTTAATTCTCTGTAGATTGTACTTACCAGGAAGTGTTAATGTAATGAATTGTTGAAGAAACAGAGAAATACCTGAGCTTTTCAGAACATCACTCAAAGTTAAACATCCTGAAAGTTTCTTAGCATATCTCAGTTTTAACTCTCCAAGATTTTTAATAATGTCTGGAGAGCTTGAAACCCTCTGGAGAGGTTACTTTTTCATTTTTATGGAAAAAACATACAATAATGTTCTTACTCCATTCTGCTTTAGTATTCCATTTGAGGCCAAACTGCTACTTTCAGAAACTATTGTCTGGACTGGATTAGAAGTTCTCTCTGAGGAAGGCTGTGTATTAAAAACATAGCTTGATGACAAACTTTTACTTTGTTCAAAAAGTTAGAGATGAAAAGAATAATACACTCCATTTTGATGAAAGAGTGAATGTTTGAAGACTGTCTTCCACAGCATAAAAAAACTCCTAATCCTTTAGTGGTTCTGCACAGACACTGACTAGTTTATGATAGTTTATTGGAGTTAAGCAAATAATCCTTTGTTTTAGCAAAATCTCTCACTGTGTCCTCATCAATATCTGAACCAGAGACTTAAGGAAGAATGCTACTCAGAGGTACATAACTCACCCTACTTTCACGAGCAGAGTTCCCCAAAATACTTGAGAGTTTTCAGATCTCTAACAAATTTCCTTAAAAATAACCTACTCAAGGCTTTTCATACATTCTGTAGAATGAGCAACTATTTGTATTTCACCTCAATTTTAATTTCATATTATTTTTATCTTCTGTGTTTCAGTAACACATCAAAAGCTGCAAAGTACTAAGGAAGTTCGTTTGAAATGCTTTTCATATTCTAAATGAGGGAAGACCATAAATATTTTAGTACTGGAGGTTTTTGCAGATGCTTTTTTTAAACATGACTAGTCAGTTCCAGCTCCCACATATTGCAGTCTCAAGGGTGATATGCAATATGTTAAAGATATTTCTGCCAGATTTTACAGGTCTTAAAAATATGAGATTCAAAATCATTGATAGACTGGAGATCTTAGTAAAGCTAAATAAAAGAAGAGTAATTAAAATGCTTATTTTCTTTCAGGCTCCAGACATGCATTTTCATCTTCCCAGTTACATTTTATCTACCATTTGCAAATGACCAGTTAATATTTGTAATGTTGACTGAACAACCTGAGAAAGAGTAAGAACTCAAAAGAAGGTTAAACAGGCCCATATCTACCTGAAAACTGGTCAATTGAGAGAAATCTTCTACCAATAGTTACAAATGGGCCCACTTTATAGGGAAAAGCTGTTTAATTATTCACTAAAATCACATGAAACTATATAAGCTCTCTTGAAGGCATTTTGCAGCAATTACACAGAGTCAAAGCTCTGTATGGCCAAACTGCTCTTTATATTGCAATGCTAAATGCAAGATGTATTAAGACTCTGATTATGGACGCTGAAACTTATAGCAACATCTGGATAATTTAGTTGTAGATAACCGGGGGTTTGCTTGTAATTTAAGAAGTAACTACACTACTAGCTAGTGAATATTTGTAGGAGATGGAGCACTTTCCATTAAGTTGGATAATGTACTTGGAAAAAAATAGACAAGCCAAGAAAGAGATTTAAGGAAAAGCTGGCACATCAGAGTATTTTTCCTTTCTTTTCCTAGATATAGCAGTCTAATAAAGGTTACTACATCTTCTTCCAATTGCTGCCATATTGGAATCCTTAGGTCTTTTCACCATAACAACTCTGTTACTAAAAGGTCTAGAGGCTGTATAATTTGAAGGTAATGAGGGACTTTCCAGCTTAACTCAAGAAGATCTGTAAATCTATTGTAGCTTTCTTTTTAATCTAGTGGAGAGTAATAAAACTGGGCAGGGAACAGAGGAAACGTCAGTTTCTCAGTCCATTTATCCTGGAAAATATCTCACTCAAAGCAAGGTTTTCTTACTTAAAAATCTGCAAAAATGTTTTCTATTCATGATATCAGTGCACATTAACCTGGAAGAGACTGCGCCACTGTCACTCAACCATAAAATTCACCTATTATGTCAATGTATGCCACATTCAGGACAGTGCACTATTGCCTCTAAAATGCAATATATATTTTTTACTCTACATTTGTGATTTATGATTGTGATTATTCTGTAATAAATACCCCTGAAAAAGTACCAGAAACATAATTTTGTATCTTGCTCCAGTCTTTAGACAGAAAATTTCAGTTTATGACTTAGATCCTCTCTCATACAGAAAAAAACCACATTCAAAAATCTAATAAAATCATCTTATTAAGAGGCAATAATGTAACACATTATTTCTTAAGAGACAGCCCAGAAACATTTCTCATGCTGCCTTTTTGACTGATCTTGGCATGCATTTTATGTTCAGCAGTGGTTGTGGTATAAAAAACTGTAGAATATATCGAATATGTTAAGTAAATTAAAGTATAGGTTTATACCTTAGATATAACAGCTTGGGAATCCAAACTATAATTTATAAAACATGCTATTTTTCTACAAGTTTATTTATGCTGTGACCAAAACCCAATGTTGATAAAGTCCTTCTTTGTAAATTTGTAGTTCTCTTGAATTCTTAAAAAAAGCAAAACCAAAGCTAATCAACACTGGTTTGAGCCCTTCAGCTGATGTTTTATAGAGTTTTCTAGTCTGGTCTCTCAATTAAGCTCCTCGGTAATAGTACAGATGACTGACTTTTTCTGACTGCATTGTGATGAAATGTCCTTCTGCAATAATTCATAGGAGCTTTCAGATATGTATGCTTGAAAAAGCCTTTTTTCTCCTTTGCTGTGTAGAGTGGGAAATAAATAAAAATTCACAATTGTATCACTAAAATAGTATCCTAATCATGTCATCCTCAAAGAAGTTTATGCAGTAATAAGCCAGCTAGTAAATCCCTGTGATGGCTCTGATGTGGATTCCTCTCAGTTCTTTCACCTGTTTCTTATATAGGGTCTTTTACCTGAATTGGTACAGCAACCCACTTTGTATTATTATAATTTTCTTGGTTGGTCTACTATTATGCAAAAGTTGAATAGGCTGTATATTTTTGAGTGCTGCAAGTACACAGCAGATATATATGATCAGACACTCACAGAATCTGTATCATGCAGGCTAGTTTTCGATTAATGGCTGCTGGAGTGTTTATTTTACTGTAACAATTTTGATTTTGACTTTGTTCCTATATTCAAGGAAGCACTCTTCTCCTTCTTCTAGTGCTGGTTAATAAATGAAAGAATATTTTAAACATTTTAGAGAAACCTTTTTTCAAACGGAAAGCCGTGTGTCATGAAAACAGAAAATATGTCATAAAATGTGTTAATTTAGGCAATGCTTTTTATAGGGGAAAATATTAGCATTTCTTTTTTCTTTTTTTTCAAAAGTAAAATTTTCTTTTTACAAATATTTAGTACTATCATCTACAGTGCATAACAAACCTAAATGAAATAAATTCAGATAGTACACTAGTAATAAGACATTTTATCTTATTAGAAATCACATTGCAAAGGCCTCAGGCTATTGAGGGTCATGAATTAAAACTTTGGATGATTTCACTCAACCCTCACATTGGTTCAAATCTCCCAAAGTTTTCATCTGCAGAAATTTTAGTTTTAAATGTCAGTGTTTCTCTTTGGAAGGCGTGAGATGATGCTGAATTAGCTCAGTGGTGTTCTTTGCTCAGTGTGTGGATTATTACAACTTCAGCAGCAAGCTGGAGCAGAGGCTAATTTCCAATTGTAACTGAATCAGGAGGTGCTTGGTAGAGTCTCATTGGATATTGCCCTTGTTTACAGTGTGGTTTGGAAATGTTGGGATTGCTGGCTCTGCCAAGGTAAGGGTTGTCTACAGACCATTGTTCCTTCATTGTGCAGACTAGTTTGGAGCTCACTGCAAGGTGCCTTCTCACATAGAAAACGGGCTCTGGACAGCTCTGCTGCTCTATATCTTTACACAACCCTTCCTTGTCAGTGAACTTGTAGACATTTTCGCAAGCTTTTCCTTAGGTGCTGAAGTTTCAAGCAGCATCAGCTACTTTTTGCAATAGTTGATGACCTGAGTTAGCACTGAGTGCATTTTCAGAACATTTCTAGAGCAAACAAGGACATTTTTGTGAATGGTATTTATGTTCATTTCACACAGACCATAATAGCTCTCAGACACATTTCAATGGACCTGGATTTGACCCAGATGTGATAAGGTTTTCACTTTTCTTTTCAAAACTTCTGAGTGTGTTTTTCAACAGCTTCTTAGCATCTATTTTCATTACCAGCTTCTTAATTTTGTTTCTTTCTGTTCGTTGAAACTTCTCACAACAGAGATACAGAAGACTGTTTTAAGAATCCTGGCGACTGCAAAAACCCACAGAAAAGATCACAAAACGGGGCAAGGAAACCGAGCGTTCTTTGGTTTCCCACTTTGACTGAAAGGGCTTAATAGTATGAGAAAGAACAATTCTGTAGTACATTTTAGTCCCAAAACGATATATTATTTTGAATGGATACTGTGAAAGGTGGTTTAACAGAGAAAAACTGTTGAGTATGAGGTTCTAATTGTTATGTATTAAGCAAAGCCAACAAGTGTAATGACTAATGCTTTGCAAACATGATGACTACCATCTATGTCATTACACAGAAAGTGAATCCATGACCTGCAGGGTTAAAATATCCTTTTTCAGGGTCAAGGTATTTTACTGAATAAAATCTCATGGATCTATTTTATTGTTTTTATTTTTCCTTCCACTGGTTTACTTCCTAAAAATATAACTTTTATAATGCAGAATTTTCTTATTTGACTCAAGAACAAAGTAAAATTAGAGAAATATTTTAAAAGTATGCTTCATAAATGAAATAAGGAATTTCTGTCAGGGATGGCTGGTTTTGCTAAGTGTCCTTCTGGAGTACTGTATTTATAAATGGACCAAATGTGTGGTTGAGGGATTTTTATATTATCTAAGGAATAAAGAGGGAAATAGTTACCAGCGTCTTATTTTCCATTGTTTGGAATTTGATACAATATATGGTGGTTTAGACTGATTTAAAAAAATCCTATCTCTGCAGTCAAAGCTTTGTGCACAGAACACTGAACCTTTTGAAACCTGTTTGCTTGAAGCTTCAGTAATCTGCTCTTGTATGGGATGATGATTTTCATGGTTCTTTATTGATTTATTTCTGCACTTTCTGTTTGAAAGGCTGCTTAAAGAGAACTTGTTCTGAAACTGCATATAAGTAATTTTCTCCCAAACAGTTCTGCTAGAGAAATTTTTTGCACTGCAGTGAAAAGAATCAGGTGATATATTTAAAAAATGTGGGTACATGCCTTTGGCATTTTTCATTACTGCTGCAAAAATTCTTGTTGCTATTTGCACTTCTCGTGCTTTGAGGAAAGATGATTATGTGTTTTAGATCAAAGCACTTAAAAAGGTTATAAAAGTTTGAGCAGACACTGGGTTTTTGATCAGTTTAACCAAGAGTGAACTATACAGGAAGGCATTTCCATTTCTCCAACCATTTTAATACATGGAGACCAGAAATTTTATAATAATCATATAGTAATGACCATATTTTATTAACTATTTGTACAATGAAGATTTTATATATGGTGTATGAGGCCACTGGCACTATTATTCCAGTAGTAGGCTTTTGGTGATGTTTCATGTAGGGCTGAAGGGCTGCAGTGTTGATAAACTTTCTGAATTTTCATAATTGTTCTGCTCTCTGAATGATTGTTCTGTAACAGTTTTATATCAGAGTGTCATGTGAAATACAGAAATTGTACACAAAAGGGTTTATATTCAACCCTTTCTTTTTCTTCTGGAAAAAGACTGCATAGATAAAGGATTGACACACTATAATGTTAGCACCATTTCATTTTTTTTTCTGGATACATATGATATTACAGCAATCTAATTTATTATGAGCTCTTTCCACCCATGGTAATTTGTCCATCCAAGGATTATTTTCATTTAAAAATGTGGAAGTGCATATACCTCTTTTCCAAAGAGAACTCTGCATGTATCCACTAGGGACAAGGGCAAAGACAGGCCATGTGTACTTCCTCACCTATTGTGTCCATCCTAATCTTCCTTTCCTGCAAGCATTTGGATTGTGAAAACTGGCTTCTGCTTAAATTTATATGATGAATTTTTCATCACTGGATTCTGTCCTGTGATCTTCATCATAACAGAATAGATATAAATACTAACCACACAGTTTCATTTGAAAGCAAATATTAATTTTAATTTAATCAGTGTAATTTAAAGCTGTATTACAATTTTAGTATCTCTGATTAGCAAATCACCATACCAAATAATATCTCTGATTACCAAACTGTCAAAACATATATTTTTTTTCTCTTTGCTGAAACTAATATATATTATCAGTAAAGAATTTATCTGCTTTCTCTTTCAGAATTCTTTTCCTTTTCGCCTGACACAGAATATTTATAGCAGGTGTCTGAAAATAGAGAAATATTTTTTGACTTTTTGACTGCACATTTGTTCTGCTGGGCTTGCAATATTATACACACTTTCTCTTAGGTCAAACCATTTAGAAATATTTCTGTTTGTGATCTCCTATACACAATCTGGAAGCCACAAAGTCATACCGTCTGTCTTTGGAATGGCGATTTCCAGGATTTGAGACTATTTCTTGCATCTATACACACAACCAAGCATTTTCCCTTACTTCTTAAAGCCAAAATAATCATAAAGCCTTCTCTGATGTTGTTTTCTTTTCCTAAAACATATTTTATTTTTTACAGTGAAGTGCAAATTTCCCCCCCCAAAAAAGGTATTTTCTGATAGGGATGCAGAAAATTGTGTACATGGTTTTACAGTAAGATCGCTAGTCAGTGATCTGCGCTATATCTCAGCTTTACACGTGCTATAAAGTTAAATGCCTTACATGCAGGTTAGCTCTCTTTTTATGTTTTCAATATGTTCAGAGTAATCTTTCCCCTTCCCTTATATCTTGAGGAATCAAAGCAAGCTGTCTCTTTGATTTGTTTCTGCTGCAGAATGCCATAAAAATACTTGTACCTTCAGCCTGTTCTGTATCTGTCTTTCCAGAACTGGTGGAGTGGTTTGCCCTTGGAAGAATTCCAAGAGATTAGCTTGATTTGTGCTGATAGGTGCTCATTTGTCATAGTCTTCTAAATTCCACAGGGGAAATCTTAAAATTGTAGAAAAATCTAAACCCATGGGCTTTTTGGTTAGTTTTGTTAGGTCAAATCCTAGCCATTATTAAGCAAAGTGTGTGGCTGAATCCTACTTTTGCTTTGCTGATGCATGTCATGTGCCCAGCATTAGCCACATCCCTGCATATGGTTAGGATTTCCATAGTTCCTCTCTTCAGGCAGGGCATGTACTAGGGTTCTTCTGCACCACTACTGCATTACTAAACTCATGTCTTCCTCTTTGACTTACTCTCAAGGAACACCCCTGGGAAGAATTTATGGACATCTCTCCCGTTGCTCCAGGACCTTCCTCTTCAGTTGCCATTGGTTTATATGTGGTTTATGTAACCAAGAGATAGCTCTGCTTGACTTGTAAATGATGTGGCTGATCGAGGGTTTATATTGTCCTTTCGAGTGCCTGTCACTGGAGATAGGCTGGAGATCAGTATGCAACAAATTTTAGTAAGAGGTATCAGCCTTTTCTCTAAGCCCTTTTCTTTGTCATTGTAATTATGTTATGTACATTTTTCTTGGTGTAGATAAATCTCTCCAGATAAGAAGCAGATGTCAAAATAAAGATCTCAGTTTGTCTGAAAATAGTACAGCCAAACATATTTTATACTCTCATCAGATAGTCAAGTTTTCAGCTTCATAATTAAGCTGAATATCCTGCTATCCTGATGAGTGTATTTTCATAAAAAGAAACCATATACTTTTAAGCTTTTTCTTGATTTTGTTTGACTTCTTTCATAGAAGATTGCTGCAAAACTTATGGAAAGTGGAACAGAGTATTTTTGTCTGCATATTCTTTTTCTACATTTTTCTATCAGGTTCTTAATATTGCTGGACTATGTTAAATGACTGGCATGTCTGTATTCATTTTTCATTCTCTGTTAATTAATGTGTCATTAAACCAAATATGAGCTAATTCTTATGAGGTAACAAAGATTCCACCTACCTCATTTGTTTGTGGGCTATTTTTCAACATTTACAATGGTTTATTATTAATGTCTGAAGATATTTCTGATTTGTTTTGCCAAAATTTGAACCTTTTCTGTGTATAATGCAATCAATACAGTCAAACATCTGTCTTTAGAATAATTATGACTCCATTACTCATTTTCTGCAAAGTCAGCATGCATTGGAATTAGATTCTCAAAAACATATGTTTCTCTAAAAAGAATAATTTTTCTACATGATGAAAAAGCAATGCAGTTTCCTTGTACATATTATACAGTTATCAAAGGTTATTATTGGTTCTTAAAAGACCAGTGCAAATGTTTAGACATATGGGAGAAATGCTCCTTCAGCCTCCTGTTGCCCATCACATTCTTGTAGTTTTTTCATTCAAAAAAATCTGTGAAAATAATGTCAGTCAAAGGTTCTGTGGTGGTATGGTAGAGATCTTTACATCCAAACAATCAAGTTGAATGTCTTGACATGCCACTGGGTGTTTCTTTCTGATTATATTTCTATCAGTGCTTTACATTTGCTAGAGCTTGTGTTGCTGACGTATTTTCTCCTTATTTCCCAATTCTTTCCTTTAGCCACAATAACAGCACACACCATAGTTATTCTTCTCTGTGGATTGAAGTGTTTCTTAATTTTTCAAAAGCAGCAGTACTAGGCCAGAGCAGTAACATTGCATTTTATTTCAGAATTTTATTTTCAGAATTCTGTTTGCAGAAGCTGCTATTTGTCCAAAGTCTGTATTTCAGCAAAGTACTGAATCAACAGGTTGCCTATTCCTTTATTTGTAGTCTCTTTTGAAGAACTTGAATAAGTAGAGTCTGATAACTCTTTGCATGTTCAGATGTCTGCTGTCAGGAGTAGTTCATTTAGACTTACAACTCGTCACCAATTTGGCATAAATTGGCAATGTGCTTTTCAAAATTCTGTTTCCTTTAAAAGCACCATTATGTAAATCTTCCTTGACATATAAAATGGAATTGAAAAGAAAACAATGGTCTTAACTATTTCTCATTCCAGTGACTATCTCTGTGTGCAGTCCACACAGATTGTGAGACATGTCTAGTTTTCCCAGAAACTTTAGTTCTAGCACTGCAAAGATATAGATGATCTAGAGATGCAGAAGATTTAGAAGTCTTGCACTGTGACCTTGTACTGCCTATAGCATGCTTTACTGGTACCCAGGATTGACCCCCAAAGCACAAACTGAATAGCCACTTTGTGTCAGACATTGCCAGTATTTCCCTTGAACCCCGTCACCATTATGGCTGACTGTGGAGTTTTCTTTGCTCTCTTGATTTGTCACCCCAAAGCTGTCTCAGGAATTTGTTTTAAATGCTATTATTGGTCCCAATGAAGATACACCACCTTAATTCCAAGAAATTGTAACTTTTCTTCCAGTCATACAAGAGATTTGTTTCTCCAAATGCCTGACGGTACTAGGTCAGTTGTCTCAAAGTCAGGACAATATTCTTGGAAGATTTCACTTGGAGCTTATGACAAAAGAGGTGCCACCATGAACCAGACCAGAAGGATATGCTGATCCTTGTAATGCTGAAACCACGTAGTGGCATTTGGGGACATGGTTTAGTGGTCAGTATTGTGGTGTTGGGTTAACCAAACCTTAGTCTGACTCAGTGATCTTAGAGGTTTTTTCTAACTTAACGATTTAATGATCCTGGATTGAAGACTCAACACCCCTTTTCTAGTTGTTTCCAAATCATTCAACGTATGCTTAGTTAGTCTTAAACAGGAATCTGGAGGCACCCAGACTTTCCATGTCTGCTTTGATTTATGATCTGTCTAGATCTCAGAACTCTGAGGGAGGCAGGCTGTCACCCTCTGTATTTTCTACAGAAAGCCAAACTAGTTTCACTTGCATTTGAAGTGTATCCTCTCCACCCTGCCACTTTTCACCAAGGTCAGCCAAGTCTGTGCTTGGCTTTGCTGACACTTTACAACAAACTGGCTCTGCCTATGAATGAAGAGAATCTTCTTCCATCTTGTGTGTTCTGACAGACAGCACTTTCATATTCAACCACATTCCAGTGCTTATATAGCACAGAGATTTCTCATGAAAATGCAGGTTTAAAAAAATAAAAACCTCTTAACACATTCCTACCCTATATTTTTGGTGGCTCCTGGGGCCTCAAAAGGAAGTAGAGGGTCAGGAGAGATGACTATAGTAGAGATCCTAAGGGCCTCTTCTGAACACACCCTATGAAATTTTTCATGTAAATATCTTTATACAAGATCAGGACTCTGAAACCCATTTATAGATGATACAGTACAGTTTATACACCTAATATGTGACTTATTAAATCCCACAGTTGGTCAGATGACTCACATAAGTGATCATATCTATTGCCTAAAAAGGAATTTGAAGGACACATGGTTGAATGCAGACATTTACACTATAGACATCACTAGAGGGCTAAATTCGCTCCAAATATCTTGATTCCACCACAAATATTCCAATGAAGTGGTTGGATGCTGCTTTCCTGCTTGTATGCAGAAACGGCGGTGAACATTTTGTAAGGTTCAGAGTTATTGGGAACACTATATCAGTGAGGAAATTCCACCACCACCACCTTTGAAGAAAAGATATTTAAAAGCATTTAATGAATATTTTGCAGTTTATTTCAGACCTCATGTTTTAAATGAGAGTGGTTTGAAATGTTAAACACTCTTTAGTTTTAATAAGTGAGTATGCCTCCAGCTGTTGTGTAAATAAACAGGAAATGAAGGCCAATTGGTTCCCATTTCCAGTCTGAAGCTGGATGAGATCTGATTGCATGCCTCACAGTTAGATACGAGTTTGCAACATCTTTAACACATTTCTCTCTTATTTCTGAATAAATACACGTTAGCTTTTTCAGTGGTCTCATGCGTTATAGAAAGTAGAATATAACTTTTTTCACGTGTGCCTCATCCTTTAGTCTTATTGTCACATTGAAATATTTTGATGTTTGGCAATTAAATTAATTAAATTTTCTTTTTTTTTCTTTGTTTTCTGTGAGATGCTAGTTTATAATTAGAACAGACGGGATCTCATTTTTCTCTGGCAGATACATTTTTTTTTATTCCATAGATATGAGAAATTCTGATACTACATTTCTTATGTACCAGAACCTGTCTTTAATTAATTACTAATCTTCACAGAAAAGACCAGTTTCTTTTGTCATAGTACAAATAGGTCTTCAATAGGTCTTCTCCATTGTTTTCTGTGAGATATTAAAATTAACAAAAAGAGTCTCCTCATCTTTTTTTTTTTCTGTTTAGAAAAATCTGGGTAATCACAGACTTGTATGATCTTCCTTTCCCTTGAACCACAATTATCTGCTAAAATTGGGTTATGTGGGACAAAAGCCACAGTCTATATGCATGTGAAATTGCTTTGAAAATCCTGTTCTCCTTCTGAGAGAGCAGTAATATTGTCAGTATCTTTCTTGGCTCTTGTGGCATCACTGAAGATAAAGCATAAGCATCAGAAGAAAAATCTGTCACCAACAATGTGCACTCACAGCCCAGAAAGGCAAAGATGCCCTGGGCTGCATCAGAGTGGCCACCAGAGAGGGGCCTCTGCTCTCATGAGACCCCACTTGGAATACTGCGTCTACCTCTGGGGTCCTCAGCACAGCAAAGCCAGCTGTTGGAATGGGTCCAGAGGAGGCCACAGAAATCAGAGGGTTGGAACACCTCTCCTATGAAGTCAGGCTGAGACAGCTGGGATTGTTCTGCCTGGAGAAGGAAAGGTTCCAGAAAGACCTCACTGTGGCCTTTCAGCACCTCAAGGGAGCTTGTAAAAAGTGGGGAGAGGGTCTTTTTATATGTGCAGTAGTGACAGGACAAGGGACAAGGTTTTTAAACTGAAAGAGTGCAGGTTTATGTTAGATGTTAGGAACAAATTCTGTGCCCAGAGGGTGGTAAAATTCTGGAATAAATTGCCCAGAGGTGCTGTGGATGCTCCATAGCTGGAAGTGTTGAAGAATTGGACGGGGTTTTATGAGGCCCTAAGCAACCTGATCTAGAGAGTGGCATCCCTGACAGTGGTAGGAAGGCTGGAACCAAATGATTTTTAACATCCCTTCCAACCCTAACAATTTTATGATTCTTTTTCATTTTGAAAGGCAGAATTTCATTCTACTATATTTGTGGAAGTAGCAGCCATGAAGACTGAACTCCTAATCTCTGGATAGATGACTAAAACCATATGCTTTTAGTCATCTATCCAGGGATTAGGAGTTCAGTCTTCATGGCTGCTACTTCCTATACAAATTCCTCTGGTATACTGTGGTGGTATTTCCAATGAGTATTTGTGATGTTATGGCAGTGTCTCGGCGATAAAATTTTAGCAGAATAAAACGTTTTTTAGAAAGGTTTTATTCCTTCTTCAGGAAGTTTGTGGAACTCCAATATCTCTGTTAGGCATCAGAAAACAAATGACTGATTGTCATTCTTGGGCTTTTAGCAGTTATTTGCGCTGTTTCACATTAAGTGTCTGGTTTGTTTAGTACTTCATCCCTCATTTCTCTCTGGAGTAGAATGAAGCTATAGCTTTATTATGCTATTTAACTTGCATGAATTCATTCATTCAAGTGTTTTTTCAGATATATGAATCTCCACTGTAGACTGCTTGCTAATCTTGTCACTGCTGATTCAGAGGGGCTTGTTAGAACCCAGAGGTTTGGTATGATCTCTATGTTGTCTTAGTATTTGATATAATGGGAGAGACTCAGTGTAGGCTGAAAGAACTTTTCCACCATTATATTTTGATAGTTCAGACTCCTGCCCATTGGTGAACATGACCATCTGCCCTGGACATCTGGTTTCTCACTGCTAATAAGATCTTTCTATTGTTTTCATGCCCCACTTGGAAGAAAACTATGTACTGGATTTTATCCTTCATTTTCAATAGCTACTTACCAAGAAAGGTTGTGATGCTGTCTAATCCGCGTTGTTTTGCATTGTTTGAACAAACACGAAATAAATAATCAGACATTTCTGGTGCAAATATTCAAAAGTTCTTGAATAATGTGTGAAGTCACAGTTTGGCAATGTCTGTGTTTACAATAATTTACTGTAAGGGCTGAATGTAGATTTGAAGATACTTTGTCACAGATTCAACATCAGTTGGACTCATTTCACAAAGCCCCTTTACTTTCTAGAAAGGAAAATTAGAATTGTCAAAATCTTTATTGCAATTTAAACTATCATTATAAGTGAAAAACAGGTGTTAAAGATATTTTTTCAGACAGCAACTTCAGCCAAGAATTTCTGTGAAAAAAGAAACAATCAATTGGTATTGCCGAATTCCCTGGCATGTTTGGTACAGTTGGTACTGTGTGTGTTTTCTCCTTTACCCTGTATGTTCACATCTTTGCTTTCTCTGGAAGGCTATAGTGACTAAACTCTCTTTTTTATCTTCAGGCTACTTTAGAAAAACCTCCAGGCTGTATGATGAGTCATCCAGCTTTTCTTTAGGTATTTTATTTGTCTTCTGTAGAAATCAGACAGCACCATTATCCATTTCATACTGCTTTCCCAAGATTGCCTATTCACAGGGACAAAAGCTTCAGCCCTTGAAATCATTATTTTACTCATAAAATGTCTTTAATTCACATTGAAAAATGGTAATGCACTTTGTTTTGGGAAGATGCCAGTCCTTATTAATTCTCTTTTGTACCCTGCAATGAGAAAAACCTGTGTACCAAGAAATGGTGCAGCAGTTTTCCAAATAACCTTTACAAAGTAAAGCAGTGGAATTCTCATTGAAGCCATCAAACAGGATATTGTATAAAAAATGTCCCTCCTCCTCTCTTATCAACCAAACTAGTCATGTCATTGTAGAAGGTTATCATGCACCTTGCTTAATGCAAAAAGCATGAATTATATTCTGCTTTCCTTACTAAAGTGCCCTTTCATCCTGAACACTGCTGATATCTGTTATGATTGGAAATAATTTTAGTCCTGGGCAGGGCTTCAGGTGGCCCTGCCAGAGCAGTGAGATTTGAGCAGGTGACCTCCAGAGGCCCCTTCCAGCCTCAGCTATTGTGTGATTCTGTAATTCTGTGAAAGTCAGAGCATTTTAGATCTTTCACAGTCTTGCATGCATTTCTTCTAATTTCCCAAAACCTTTTTTTCCCCCAGGATTGATTATTATTGTCAGATATGTTTAGGTTATGGAGATAAGAACCACTAATTCCTACAGCTTGGCCTATTTTCGATAGTGAACCTTCCTTTTTAACTATTTTTCTTCAACAAAAGAATGAAAACTTTCCTCAGTACTGGTACTTTGAAGAAGTCAGATTGCACAAAGGAAGACGTGACTGTAGTTTTCATACAAAGAGCTATTTCTCTCTTAGTGGTGGCTGCAGGACAATATCAACCTACTCATGGATCTTCTGGCTTCTTTTCTATTTCACAGAGATGAAGATTTGGCATTCCAACACAACCTATAAGTAAGCATCATATTTTCCTGCATATACTGTTCTCTTTCGTGTTGTGATTTCCACTTTTCAACATCCTGAACAGAGAAAGCATTTTTCTACTCTCTTGGGAAGGCAGGAAAAAAGCAACAATCCTGTGGTGGTCACAATTGCTTTCTTCTGCCTGCAGGGAGGAAATAATGATTTTTCCCTCCTCTTTTAAGTCATGTCCTTGCCTCCACAGTGAGACTTATCTTAGTCCTAGAGCCTCGAATTTTCTACTGTGATACTACTAGCGCTTGCCCTCCTTCTCTTCTGCTTTACAATGATTTCTGCTCTCACCTTTTGTCACATTCAAATTTGCTATAGCTAATTTCCACCTAATTCCCAGTTTCTCTATAAAGGCAGCAGAAATGCTACACCTCTGCCTCTCCAGTATACTCACCTGCCCTTCCCTCCAACACTCATCCTTCCTTCCGTGTTTCCCTTATGAAATCCTTCCCATGACACATGCAGACTGACCATGCCTTCTCCTTCAGGACTGGAGTGAAAAGCTGACTCCTCTTTGCCTCTTAAAGTATGGAGAGAAGCATTTTCCAGTGTTATTTGTCTAGAACAGAAGAATGGCAAACAGATGATGATGCAGATACCAGCTTTATCTTCTTCTTATGTCTATAAAAGTGCTTTCTTTCTCCTGATCCAAATCAACTCTGCGTGTTGCCGTGATTGGAAGAACTCTCAGGCACAAAGACTTTTCATAAGATATTAGACCATAAGACTACAGAATGAGGAGAATTGGACGTTGCAAAATATTCCCTTTCTCTATTAGTTCAAATACCCCAAATACCTATTTAAGTTCTTTTGTCAGGTATTTTGCTCTATGTGTTTGCACATGCATATATTCACAAAGAGGTTTTTTTGCAATTAGTGAACTACAGGCCAGGTCCATCCTATCTCTTGTCTAACCTCAATATAATGACTGTAACTTTATAAATGAACTTGGTTTCTGAAGTCTGCAATTTTAATGTGAATTAATGCATTAATAAATGCATTAAGTGTAATGCATTAATGAATGCATTAAGTGCTGTTTTCGACACAGTCTCTGACTGTCATTCCATTACTTTTTTTTCTTTTTTCTTTGTGTGGTACAACTACTACTTTATATAGATAGTAGTAGCAAGCAGTTGCTCTAGGTAGAATGAGGTACTTATGACTCTAACACAATAATCAGTACAGAGAAATTTGGCTCCACAGTGCAGGCAGGAAATGGGGCAAAACCTGGCACTGTGGACCCACACTATAAATTACTCTGTAATAATAATTTAAAAAAAATCATATCTGGAGTTGGACAAAACTGGGTTAGGAGTAATGAAGAGAACAAAGAAATAACATAGGTAAAATGCACCTTATATAATGCATTTGGGTGCAACCTGGTGTTACAGAGCAATGAAGAGAGAAAAGTGTAAATATATATATGTAAAAAGTGCTTTCTTTTAGAATTTTATATTCAGTTTTTAATACCTTCAAGCAAATGTGATATAAGGATTTGTTAGAATGTTAAGTGGGACTCCGAGTCAGGTTGCAATGAGTCAAAGATGTCATAGGAGACTTAAAATGGAAGAAAAGTGTGTTATTTCAACAAGAATGGGATAACAGGTTCCATCAGCCTCAATTTTGTCTGTTGTTCACTTCTTAACACAATTTAATGTAGATTGTTTTTTGTATCAATTCTCGCTATGAAATACCTCCCAGTTAGTATGAATTCCTATGAACATTTTATCCTGATACACTGCACATTCTGTGCTGGTCTCTGTGTTTATACCAAATCGTTTATTTCCTTATGTGAGTTCAGTAAAGATGCATTATTATCATGAACTAATTTGAAAATGGAATGTTTATTGCTTGTATTTATTTTGGAACATCAAGATAGAATAATTTCTGATTGATTCTCTCAATTTTCTACACAACCAAGTTGCATTTTGCAGTAATTTCTTCACATTATTTGTATATATGAAATGCTGCATTTTATTGTGCTGACAGGATTGAAAGGAATTTCCTATAATTTTTTCTTCCCAAGGGAAACTGCAACCCGTAGAAATTTTCCACTGCTCAATTTTCATAAAAGCACTGTCAGAAAAGTTTTTATATAATGGTCTATTATAGTAGATCGTTTTATTGCCAGAGAAACAGAAGCAGTAAAGTTATTCAAAGCTCACAACAGCACACTCGTTATATCTTCCTCCAAACAAGCTGAGTAGAAAGTATTTATTCCCTTTTTTAAAAAGTGAGGAGCTAGTCAATACACACAGAATGAAATAATCTTTCCATAGGTGTATAGCGCTCTAACTCATAAATAGCTTGTACTAATTCACAGAAGGTATATCAGTCCTGTGTAATTATTTTCTTTCTTGTGATACCTTCATGATGGGAATGCTCCATTAAACTGTCTGTGTTGGAATGTTTTTACTGCTGTACAATATGCAGTCATGAACTGAGCTACAAAAACAAAAGAAAAGAAAACAAAACAAAACAAATCTTCAGGTCTGTTTCACAAGTAGTTGTATGTATTTGTGTGAATCTGTAAATTACGTATATATATTTTATTTCCATATGTGTTCAGTAGAAATGACTATACTGTGAAATTTAAATTTCAGATAGAATTCCTTCCATAAAACCTTTCTTTGGAAAATATTACTCTTGTTTCAGATGTAAGCTCAGACATTCCTAATGAATGTGACCATCTTTTATTTTCCTGGGGTTGAAAAACCAACAGCCAAGACTCAGAGAATAGTTTGTGTTGGAAGGGACCTTCCAGATCAGGCAGTTCCACCCTTGCCATTGTCAGGGACCCCTTCCACTAGACCAGGTTTCTCAAAGCCCCATCCAACCATCCATCCCTCTGTCATCTGGAATTCTGAGGAAAGTCTTCAAGGCAAGACAGTTGGGTCTTTTTTGTTGTTGTTTTTTGTTTGTTTGTTTGTTTGAAAAAAATTACAGTTAAGAGTGTTGTGACATAAACTTGAATATCACTTGGGTTTTGGTTTAAGTTATGCTTAACAGCGGCAGAATTTCACAAGATTAAGTATGAGATTAAGACACCTACCTTTAGACTACGTTAACATTAGCAAGTAGTTTATCATAGCAGGTGTGGATTAGCAGTATGAAATATGTCATACCCTTCTACAAGAAGGGCCCAAAAGAGGAGCCAGGAAACTACTAACCTGTGAGCCCAGCTTCAAGTCCTGTGAAAGTACTGGAATGAGTCTTCCAGAAAGTATTACTAACCAAAAGAAGCAGATTATTCAGAAGAAAACAGGAGGGATTTTCCAAGTACAAATCAAGCCAGACTTACCTGGATCCTTGTTTACACCAAAATAACACCTTGTATTTATATGGGGCATGCAGTGGATGTTGTTTATCTGGTTTCAAGCAAGGGTAGAGACATGATCATTTGACTCTACTCAGCATTTGTCAGGCCACACCTGGAGTGTTGTCTTCATTTCTGGGCCCCAAAATTCAAGAAAGAAACAGACAGACTGGAGAAGGTCTAGAGGAGAGCTATAGAGATGATCAAAGGTCTGAAGAACTACCCTATGAAGAAAGACTGAAGGTGTTGGATCTCTTCTCTTTGGAGAAGGATCAGGAAGGATCTTGCCACAGTTTCCAGTATTCCAAGGGGAGCTAGAAAGAGGATGGAGGTTCTGTTTTCCCAAGGCAGAAGACAATGGGACAATGGGTAGAAGTCACACCAGCAGTTTCACCTTGGTGTAAGAAAGACATTTTAACAGTAAGAACAGTCACTAACTGGACCAAGGGAATAACCATCACCAGGGATGTGGCAAAGTCTCCATCACTGGAAGTTTTGAGCTGCCATTGGACAGAGCCTAAATCATCTCATACAGATCCTCTTTCCCATGAAAAGTTGTACCACAAGATCTTTCAAGGTCCCTTCCAGCCTAGGCTATTCTATGATTCTACAATATGGTGATGGCACCACTGTACCTACAGTATTTGTCACTTGATGGGATTAGAACAGACAATTTCAGTGATGCAGTTCATTTGCTGGTTCAAAACCTTTGGTTTATTACAATTTTATTGCTGTCATGTCATTTACATATTTAGAAAAAAGTAAATCTGTTTGTTCTGTTTGTGACAAACATCTGCAAATTCTTGTGTTTTACATGTCATTGTGTAAATAACAGGCCATTCCATAAATCCACATTACCTTGGACAAATCTATTAAAAAAATATTAATTTCCTGCACAAACTAAAAATAATGCAGTCAAAATGTTATATATCAATGAGACTACTGTACATTTGTGAAAATAGGTAAATAAACCAATAAAATCCATGAGCATATGTAAGCCGTGAGATAGCATAATCCTTTTTTATCCCCACTGTTTTGTATCACCAGAAAACAGTCACATCCTCTCTACCTCTGTCTTTGCTTTGTCTACACTCTAGAAACACAATTATTCAGTCTACATTAAAAATTGTGTGGTCATCTGACAGCTGCTTTGCCTGTATGAGGTCATGTCTTAAATCTACTGAAGTTAATAAGCACATCTGTGGAGAAATTCTGAGAATAAATTTTCTGTCATTGTTATTTAACTTCATTTTCTTACACAACCCTGTCTATGAACATTGAAGACAATTAACTCTAGTAAATGAGTTCAAGTGTACCATTTTTTAAATGCATGAGACCAGCTGGCAAAAGATAAAATCATCGCTGATTGTGGAAAATTTCTTGATATCCTTTCATAACAAAGTCACAGTTATTTTGGCATGGTACCAAATTATATTTTTCAGCTGTCAGTAATGCTTCAAATGGAGAAGCAAAATAGTTGAGACAATCATTATCATTGAATCACTGCAGTTTTGCAACTCCACCAACAATAGTTTGTTTCATAATTTCTATATCTACAAATGAAACATTTGTGAAAGAATCTTTTCCTAGCTGACTTCCTCGCTCTTCATTGTCCATTTTCAAAAGGAAAGGGAAAAACATTCTGAAAGCAGATTTTGTCTATAGGAGCAAAGCATTCTGTCTGAAAGCATTACACATCCACATCTTGTAACTTCTCCCTGAAAACCTGCATATCACAAAATATATTGAGTATTAATGAGTATTAATGAGGATTGAGTATTAATGAGGATTACTGGGCAAATTGGCATCACTGTTAGACCTTTCACCAGACGGAGGAGACTCCATTCTCACCTATCAGGGATAAAAACTCTACTGAGAGCGCTGTCTCAAATTCTCATAGTCTTTTGCAAAGTTGGATGAATCATAAACAGATGTCCTCTGTCTTTTGAACTGCCATCTGCTGTAACTGGTTGGAAGATCTCTGGCTATTTCTGTCAAAGTATGCTAACTTTTTTTTCTAACAAGACTATTCTTTAGACAGCATGTTTTGAAGACTAACCCTGGAAATAAAGCAGCTGTTTTTTCAGAGCCTAGCAAGGCTCTGGTTCTGTTAATTATTTTCTTTTTAATCCTTTCCTTTTAGAATGGAAACTGGTTGCTATTCTCATTCATCCTGAAAGTTTTAAGAACTGTCCGGGCTGTGTAATTTGGATTTCTTCATGAGCAGTTTCTGCTGAATGGTTCACTACTGTTGAAACAGATGAAATCATAAAACAGCTCCCTAAGTCCTTATTAAGTGGTCCAATATCATCAGTGAATTTTTGTATGTGTTTGATGTGGCTTTTTTAATCCAAAGGTCATAGCTGTGTAATTGAAGGAGCTCCTATTACAGCCTATAAAGTAAGTTTCGTAAGCATTATAGTGGGTATGAACTTTTTCTGAATGATATACATGCTATGTGAATAAGTCTGTCCACATTATTGCAACTTTAAAATAAAACCTTCTAAGTGTCACTAACTTTTGAGCTTGCATAGACAACAGCATAATTTTAACATTTACCTGAAATATTTTTTAGGCCTTGGAACTTTTTGTATCTCATATCATTCTGTATGAAGCTTCTTACCAATGACAGTGCTCATGTTCCACCCAATCTGGGAAACACCAGGATTAAGTTGCACCCCTACTACTGGTTTTCCCTCTACATGTGGAATGTAATTTCTGTCTCCACTCTTCTTTTTTCCTCTGCTTGAACACTATAAATTACATGCCAGGGAAAGACAAATTACAGTGGTGCTTTAATTGTGAGTAATATAATTTGTCATAAAAATTGCCAGTCCCTTCAAAAAATTAGTTAGTGATGGAAGAAATCACACCTTAACTGCTACATATTTTCAGCTTTCTAGTAACAGATGCTATGAATTCCACAGGTCCTCTGTTTATTTAACCATTCACAAAAGTATTGCCCTGTGGTCCAATGACTTTGTGGAACTGCCTGTTTCATTTTCTAAGCCTAGGGAATTACAAGTTATCACTTGCAAAAAGCATAGCTTCACACCATTCCCTCACATCAAATGGCACTGCTCAGCAAAAAAAAGTTGACTCTTTACACCAGGAGAATACTTCAAGGAGCTTGAAACACACTTTGTTTCTAATTTCTAGCCCACTGCCTTTTCCTGCCTCACTGTACCTACTTTTCTTCTTTCTCATTTTAATTTCGAGTCTGTGTATAACAGAATATTTATGTGATGTATATTAATATGCAAAACTACAAGATTTTTAATGTGATACATTAATGTGTATTCTGCAGTGGTCCACATATCCCTATGTATCTGTTCGTCCATCCATCCACACATCAATCTATCCATGATGGACGCAAATACAAACAACTTGGAAAGAGAAAGTTGTTTCTTTCCCATACCTACATAATATTATTGCATTTGAGATAACAACAGTAAATATAAAAGTAAAGATATGAACATGTGAAGTAGAAATATGACCCAAGAGTGAAAAATGAAGAAAAGAGAAGGAAGAGATTTAAAATTAAGTAAAAAGGTGTTGGGAAGGAATAATTCATGACGAATGGGAAGAACATATTTTGAATTTTTGTAGTGTATTTTCCTCCTACTCACACTCTTGTGTTAGCAGGTGAATCACTTACTCCAGGACCAAAATCAATTTGTTTTTCCATTGACAAAACATAATTACAGACTTCCAGTTTAAACAACTTTGGATAATTTGTTCAAAGAAAACAACAAAGAAGAAATATAAACATCTGCAAGAGATCACAATTATGTGTTTAACTTTGTACCTCCTCCAGGAACCTTCCTTCACGTATGACTGACTAATGCCTAGAAATGACTGAAAAAAAACACTAGAAAGAGAACTAAAATACCAACACTAAGGTCTTCCCAGCAGATAATGGAAAGATTTGCTTCTGACTCAATAGATTTGAGAAAGGAAAAGAACAGTAAGAACATGAGATACATTACACTGACAGAACTGAATGATGTTTGAAAGCAAACCTAGCCAAAAAGAATGTTGAAGCAGTGACAAGAAGCAATGAAAAGTAGAAATGCTCTTTTGTGTCCTTTCCAACATAACAAAACCCTTTTTTTGGCTTTCATTACATACAAGGCAGAGGAGAAGTTTCTCCAAAAGCTCAGATCCTTCCTCATTTCCTGAGATACAAGAAAAGGTAAGACAGTGTTCTGAGCCTATGAGCCACAGGAAGCTGTTATTTGGCCTAAGGTATTTTTTGCAAGCCTCATCAAAGTTGGGGGGACTTAACCCCCAATCAGCTCTTGAATTTACTAAGGATGCTGCAATAAATAGCCTTCAGCTAACCAAATCTAATATTATTGAAGTGCAATATCATTATTAGTTAATCATACACTCACCATAGGCCCATAGCATACATAAGCAGATGTGAAAGCTTTTGTTTTTGTTGGAGGAAAACAAGACTGTAGGAGAATAATCAGAAGAAATAAGTTTAGAATTTAGGGCTTCACAGTGAGTATATCTACCTTTCTGCTCATTTACTGTTGCTACTAAAGAAAGAGAGAAAATAAATGTTCCACCTTTGGGTCAAACAGCTCAAGAATTTTCCCAGCCTCCTGGCACTTTCTCACCTGCCTTTGACATGGTGTGATGACAATGTCTCTGAGGCACAAAATGTCAAGTACAGTTGTAACTCTTCAACCAGTCGAGTCCAGAGTTTATTAGTGTTGATGATCAGCACAGGTTAACAAAAACATAATGTTGCTCCTTCCTACTGAATTTCATCAATATCTAGAGAATAGTTTGAAACAGCAGGCTTTTCAGAGTTTCAATGTTGGCAGGGCATCCTGACAGAATTGAGAGAAGTGGACTAGAGACAAAGCCTCACTTTAGCATCTCCTATTGTGTCAAAGCAGTTTATAAAGCTTCAAGAAGATTAATGTTTTTCATAAGTTTCCATTTCTTCCTCTCAAATGCTGTGTTGATAAGCTTTTTAGATTAGCAGACAATGTAAGGTACTTCAAAGGCTTATGCAGGCATTCCCACTTGGCTTCCTGAATACAGCTGGGAGTCAAACTAATAGGCAGACTGCACTGAGGCAATTAGCCACAGGATGAAGTAAATTGGAAACAGAGACCTAACATTATATATGTATAATTACTTGGATATGTGCTTTGTTTTATATGAGTGGAGCTACTATCAGAGTATTAAGATAGTTTCAATACACAAAGAACTGAAATTCATCTGTGGGGCACAGGTCTGAACCCCCCATTTGTATCCTGTAGACACACTGGCCAACCAAGTAGGCTAAAACCATTATTTTAAAACATGTGTTCCGATTGCAGATTTTGTACTTGGTAAACCAGTACTAAAGAAGTGACCTGAGGTAGGTCCTGACCTCTATCACACAGTAAAATGCAAATTAACTATTGGCTTCAATTACATTTTTCTGGTTTTCTTCAGAGGTTAAAATCTAATTCAGCTCAATTATAATCACATCATACAGAAAGAGTGTTTAAATTTTTCTTGGGCAGATAGTGGCAGTAAAATAATTAGATTGCTTCTTTTTTGTTCCTCTGAGATCATGGGGGACTGCAGCAAATATTCAAAGATAATAGTCTTTTATAAATGAAAAAAATGAAGTGGTGCCGTTCACTGTGACAGATTAAATTATTTGAAAATATCATAGAATCATGTAACAGAATGCTTTGGGTTGGAAAGGACCTTAAAGATCATTTAGTTCCAACCCCCCTCTCATGGACAGGGATGTTTTTCACTAGACCAGGTTGCTCAGAGCCACACCCAGCCTGATTTTGAACACCTCCAAGAATAGGGAGCCCACAACTTCTCTGGGCAGTTAGTTCCAGTGCTTCACCACCATTATAGTAAAGAATTTCTTCCTTATATCTGTAAATCCAGAAAGGGAAATCCAAAAGTAGCTTACACCTAGGAGTAGGAGGATTGAGAGTCTGCTCAGGTGAATAAACACTAGCTCAGGAGCAAGAACCTCCTACTGTCTCAATTCTGAGTTACCATACCAAGTGCATTGCTCTCTTGATGTTTCTTTTGCAACCCTTCAGCGGTTCACCTTGAAAAGATATCATATGAGCCGTATTCTACCTGCTTGGTAAACTGAAATAACCAGCTGCATCTGTGTTTCTAAGCTCTGGGCTGTGGTACAACACAACAAGTTCATTGCTGATTCTCTTCCTTTTCCTTCCTACCCTAAGCCAAAATTAAGTGCTATTTTTGACCTCTAACTAAGACCTCTTGATTTCTTGGCATATCCTTTGATTGTATTTCCACCTGTCTCTTTCAAAACCCTTTGGGATCTTCATACCATAAATTTTCTACAAGTTTTTTTAACTAACTCCCTAAAAGGTGGTTGTAGTAACTAGTGATGAATAGATACATAGGGACCTTGTTTGGTGAGCAAGAAACACGTGTACCATAAACACAGTGAAATGTAGGTTGATGAGATTATGTGGTATTTCATGATGGCAAGTGATATTATGACCTTATCATCACCAGAAACTTAGCTAAGTTCATTAGGTGTTACTTCACATCTGCTTTGGAATTGCCCTCAAGTGGCCACTGCATTCTGAAATTGAAGTGGTGTAATCCTAAAATTGATGTTCTTGCCAGGAAGTGGCTCTGTGCATTTCTGTATTAATTACTTTTATTTCAAAGCAGAAAGCCTGCAGGGGTTACACAGAGAGAGCCAAGTTGGTTGCATTCCACCGTGTATCATTAATATCCTCATTGCATTTTTCCACTCACTTTTCCTTCTTGGAACAGAATTTCATCTGTTTCATAGGGTTGCTAGGGAAGTTTGGGAAATCTGGTGGAGTATTGGCACAGTCTTGCTGCCAAGGACAGGCAATCATTTCTTCAAATTGTGGTTTGTCAGATGGACTAAACTTACCCAGAACAGGACAATTCAGAGGGAACACTATGTTGGAGGATCTGATGTAGATATAGTGTAATCCTAAAAAAAGAAAATTAATTTAAAAGTGCAGAACCCTTTATGCATAAATTACTCCAGAAACAGAAATAGTTCTTTGCAGCATTTTATGGCTTCATATTAAATCATGTCTTCCTTGGTTGCTGTTTGTACTAGGGCATGACAGGACATTTAATGGCTCTATAAAGAAGCCAGAGAGGAACCCTCCATCAGGAACTGTAGTGATAGGGAACAGGAGTAATGAGTTCAAATGGAAAGAAGGGAAATTTAGGTTAGATCTAAGGAAGAAATCATTTACTGTGAAGGTAGTGAGGTATTGGAACAGGTTCCCCAGAGAAGTTGTGGATGTCCCAGCCCTGGAAGTGTTTAAGGTCAGATTGGATGGGGCCCTGAGTAACCTGGTGTAGTGGAAAGTGTCCCTGCCCATGGCAGGGGGGTTGGAACTGGATTGTCTTTAAGGTACTTTCCAAACCGAGCCCTTCTTTGATTCTATGACCATGCAGACTGAAAACTGAAAGGTTTTGACAAAAAAAAAAAAATCCTATTTTTAATGAAACTAAATTGTCATCATAGCTACAGTTCTGAGACACCTGCTGTTTAAGCCATCCAGTTTTGTCATTAATCACACAAGAAAAACATCAGCTGTCCCACCTCACTGGCTTTTCAATAGCAGCTCAAGGGCTCTGACTCTCCAAACTCAGACAGCTGGAGACTTGTAAAGGAAATAACTTCAAAACATCTACTTTTGCTCAAATCTTAATTGCACCAAAGGCAATTTTTGACAGGAAGTTTCAACCTGCTGTGGTGTTGATGAATTATATTGCTGGTAAAATTCTTTATTCAACAGGTAATCCCCTATGCTCCCACACAACCATGTTTTTTGTTACAGTGAATTGGGCCTTTCTAGTTTTATGCTTCTCCTAAACTATCACTACAGTATGTGTAGCACTAGCACATGTTGCTATCTAAGTCAGTCCACTCCACCAGTTAGATCCTTTCCCATTATGTTTAATTGCATGTATTAAAAAGGCAAATATGCCATTTTCTTGGGTCCTTTGATAGTATTTTATTGCCCTCTGAACACAGATATGCCATATGTGGAGTTGCACACATTAAAGTTTTCAGTAGCAGATTAACTTGTTCTACATTTCCCTATTTAGCTTTTTAAATATTTGCTTGGATGTTTGTTGCTGCGGTGAACAGGATTTAAAATTATATAAAAGCAATAATGAAGCAATAAAGTGCTCCCCTGTGTAGAGTTCATACCGCATTTAATTGGCACAATGGAGCAGTTTGCAGCAAGTGTTCTTAGGCATGTGATAGTTTACTGTTATTGTGCTACAGATGTTTATAGGTAACCTTTAAAAGGAACAGGAAATATAGAAATTTCAGATTGCTGCTTGAGTTTTATGAGCATATTTTATAGAAATCTATAGAGATGAGAATGACAAAAAATAATGGTGACATTATTGCACCAGAATAGACCACCATTAATATGCCTCAATAGGGGTCCAATAAACCCCACAGTCACCATGCAACTTAGCATGAAAATCAAGTTTTGCTTTTTCAGGCATAGATTCCTACAGAAAATCAGCAGGGTCAAAAGCTTACAGGAAAAATCATATAGCCAAGGTTAAAAGAAGGAATACCAAAGCTAATTTAGAGAGAATACATTAATAGAATAATATAATATTATCCCAAAGCATAAAACTGCTATATTTAGGTATATACACATACATAATATATACAGATTCTAAATACTTTCTAAATGTTATGCCCTTGCTGATAATACTTGACAGCTGCTTAATATCAGCTCTGGAATCAAGCAAATGAAGATCTTGCAGCACTCTCTTTTTTCTTTCTGTTGTAGTGTGCTCCGAACTGTTAGTAATAGCAATTTAACCTGTCTGAAGTCCCTAAAAGTCACTAAACCTGAAGGGATTAGCAGTGGCTAATCTGCAAGTAGAATTGTCTGCGTGTCATACAAGAGCTGTATAACTCTTCCAGTTTGTGGGTCTTATCTCCTCACGCATTTTTCTCCTATGGTGTTACATTTCCTTGCTCGCTCTCTTTGCCATATCATTAGTGAGCCTCTTTACCAACACAGAATTCACAGGAAAGCTCACTGGCCCAAGATGCAGGAAGTTGAACTCAAACACAAAGGACTTCAGTACAAAAGACTTTAGTTTTGGAGAGTAGGTATGCACTTGTTCTCCCAGAAAAACACATGAAAACCAACAACAAAACCCAAAGCCAAACAAATGAGATCCCAAACAAAGAAACAAGGGAAAAAAACAAACAAAAAAACCCAACTCAAACACACATATACCAAATAGAAGGCATGGGGGATACAACCAATTAAAATTCCATGCATATGTAGTAAATTAAGCACAAGTACAGGCTGAGCAGAGGATAGGTCAAGATTCGTCCAGGGCAGAAAGACTTGAGGGTGTTGGTGGACCAAAAGAAAAACATGATTCAGTTCTGCTGTAAGGCTAGGGAGCGGCGAAAAATACAGCAACACAGGCTTCATCCAGAAAGCAGAAGTGATTTATTGCAGGAGTAGGCACATTTTTATAGACTGGTTTGCTGAACCAAGGATAGAATAAGCTCATTGGTCCAAGGAAGGCAACACCTCTTGTAAACGGGCTTTTTCCAAAACATTACATTCTTCACGCACTCTTCTTGTGCACAACACTAGGTGCTAAACTTTGTTATTAATCCTTTGCCTTCTGTTTTCCTTTGAGTAGCTTGGGAAAACTCAAACTGCTGTTTTTGCTGGCTCTCACTAGCATCCACAATTCAGCAGTGTGCTCTTCCAGCCTGTAAAGCCAATTGTGTTCTGGGCTGCATCAAAAGAATGGAGACCAGCAGATCAAAGGAGTTGACTCCTCTCCTCTAGGGAGACCCCACTTGGAATGTTGCATCCAGCTCTAGGTCCCACAGTATAAAAGGAATGTGAGAGCTTCTTGGATTTTACCATCCACAGATTATAGCAAGTTTAATATATGAGCAAAATTGCTTTATTATGGTGAATTTGCAGAAGAAAATTACCATCTTAGTTACAGACGTCCTCCACTTGAGGGAGTTTTCCTGTAGAAATGAAGTCCACAAGTTTGGGTTTGGATGCGTTCCCATTTGGATTCGAGAATACTGGCAATGAAAGTACATTTAACCAATTTAACAGTTATCATCTTATGTGATGCTGCCTAAACTGAAGGCATTTTTCATTGCATTTAACAGTGACAGCCATCCCTAATTGTTTTCACTGAATGTTTGAATCAAGATGAGACCAGTATTTTCTGCATGACTGGAGAGACCATTGCTTTTAAAATCCTATCTCCCTGCAATGACATCTTTGTTTCTGTTCATAGTTTTCTTCTGAAAAGTTGATTTAAATTTGCTGCCTGAACTGGTCACAAAGGTCTGTCAGCATCTCTGCAGAATAGTTCAGGAGATGATACCCTGAATGTATTCTAAATGGTCTTAAGGGAGGTGGTGAAAATGGCACAAGACCCTTCTCCAGGGTTCACAATCAAAGACAAGCATCAAGAAACACAGCTTCCAGATTTCCAACAAGGAAAGTTTCTAAGTTAGGTGGTAGAACTGTCATCCTTAAAGATTTTCAAAATTTGACCAGTAAATACCCTGAGAATCCTCTCCTGAGTTTGAAATCAGACCTACTTTGAGGAGACAGGTGGACTAAATGGGATACAAAGGTCACTTCCCACCTAAATTATTCCAAGTAGGATTCCAAACCTTGACACAATGAAAGCATTTTCTTTGAACAGTTCAGGGCCAATTACTTTCTTGTTGTCACTCCCTTCAGAATTTCATAGACATTCACAGTCTGAGATCTCTGTCCATACTTTGAGCAATGTCATACAACTTTCATAGAGATTATTAGCAAACAACCCTGTTCTACTATAGCTTTCAAAAGTTATCATTAAAAGAAGTAACTGTATTCATAATATTCTGTTCCTTTTCTGAAATATTATCCAAACTGAAAGACTGTAAAAGGTTTTATTCACATATATATATAACCTATACACAGGTTTCAATTACAAATTTGAATATACAACTTGATAAGAAAAGGGATTGAATATGCTTTGGTAGTATGAATTACGTTTTCCCTCAACACTGAGGTTCAGGACCGAACATTGTTCCTGTTATTTTGATTCAGCAGGAGCACACACAGTCCAGCTAGATCAATTCAGTGCTGAACATCATGGCTTCACAGCTCTCCTTTTGCTTACAAAGTTGAAGGATGCTTTATTTCAGTCTCTTGAACACTTGCAGTATCTAACTCTAAAATGAACAGTGATGAGTTGTTACACACTGCTGGCTCACTTGATTAGTGCAGCAATTAATGCTGTATAATCTCTGGTGCCTGTTTTGGTTTTATATTTTGTCAGAGATGAACACATCCTCATATGATGAAGGTTTTCTTCCCCCAAGGTCTATACTACTTTCACAAATTTTTTCCCCTATAATCCCCAACATTTAAACCATTTCACATACATTGGTTTCCATGCGAAAAAATTAGACATTTTAAAATGGAAATTTGTCTAGCTCTCTCTGCCCCTTCATAAATTGGCACATCCTATATTTAGCATGTTCAATGAATTACACTCCATGTACTCTAGTTAGAACAGCACTGTCCGACCAAGGACCATGACTTAGAGATAGGATCCCTGGCCTGGATTGACATTAATTAGATGTGACAGCCACCCAACACTCAGGCTCAGCGCAGATCCTGCACGTGTCAGGAGCTCAGCACATTTCAGCAGGAGCTTCTATCCTTGACAGCAGAGAGTTGTGAGTACTAGTCTAACCTGCTTGAAAAGGGAGTTTTCAATATTCATTGCTTAAAATTGATGGGAGAAGTACAATCTCATTAAAAGTAGGATTCTTTAATTGTTCCTTGCATTTTTAATGTGCTAAGTAAGGTTCTTCCCCACAGTGCAGCAAGAACAGAGTATGGTAATGCAGGAGTGATAAATGTCTGTCTCTGAGAGTGTGTTACAGATCCAGCAATGCAGTACAGGCAACTCGGATGTTAAAAATGCCTCTGCAGGAGCACACAGAAATGCCTCAGCAGAAACAGCAAGTGCAGAGTCCCTTTAAGGCCCAGTAGGGCTGACTCAATGAAGCATTGGGGCATGTGATGCCTGGGGATGTCTCTAGATTAAGTGTCTGCTCTAAGTCTTCATAAAATCACTGAGTTTTAAAGTGTGGCTTTCAAAGAAAACACATTTGAGGGCACTGAGAACTTGGTTTGGGGGGAATGAGAGGAGGAAATGAATGAGAGTATAATTCCTGGAATCTTGATTTAGGAAAGCACTCAAATTTAAACACAAGCCCAAAGCACTTTTCTGCACAGGATGTGTGGGATGAATCCATGCATAACAAAGTATGGCATAATGCTTAGTAGAGTGTGACATTAATAAGAGAACATGACTACTTAGCACTTGAAACAAGTGTTCTAATCTTTTCATTCCAGCATTACTAAAGGTCTAAAGCTTTTTAGGCTGGAATGGTTTCTTGCACTCTAGCCTCCTTTGTTTTCCTGCCTAAGATCAGGAAAGCAACAAAAAATGCTACAGGGGAAACAGCACACCTTCTTCTTTTAATATCAGCCAAAACATCCATTCTTGTGTTAATGACCCTGGTAAGAATAAACATACACAAAGAAACATGACCAGGTGGAGGACAGCACACAGGGTGGAAGTCTGCTAGTGCAGAATTACTGAGCATTTGTTTTTCCATGAAGTAATGCATGATTAGGCAAATGGAGCCACATTGAGAAAGAGGAGTAGACACACATCTTCCTATGGGACAGGCAGTGGAAGATTTGGCTTTTTCTGTGTTAAGAGGAAGTTGTATATAATATAGCAGGGATGAGGCCCCTTGGCAAGCCTTGGTTCTCTCTTCTGGTAGTAATGACTGTATCATAAGGTTTATCTGCTGATCTAGATGGCTATCCTTCTCCTCGGGAAATTTGTTTCTTTCTTGAAGGTTTATTGTCCCCGAAAATTCAAATGTGATATGCTCCCAGGAAGATTCTTGGGTTAGTGACAGACCCCAGATAGATCTCCAGGCAACTGTACTGTTTCCATCTCTTCCCCTTGTAGCTCAGAGGCAATGCAGTACAGAACAGAACTATATCCAGTGCATTGTGAAATGGAAAATATTACACTTGTTAAAACCTGTGGTGAATGTAACTGAGTTCAATGCTGCTGTGTGTCCTAGAAAAATTTCTCTTGGATGTCAAACTATGGCTTCTCAGGAGGGAAACTAGAAAGAGATTTCTCTGACACTTCACCTAAGCAGACTTTTGCACGCTACTCTGTCATATAAAGAGATTTCTCTTTCAGGTTGCTTTTTGTTGACCAGAGAGGTTGTGGACGCCCCATCCCTGTAAGTGTTCAAGGACAGGTTGGATTTGGCTCTGAACAGCCTGGTCTGGTGGGAGGTTTCCTGCTCATGGTAGGGTCTTTGGACATAGATGGTCTTTAATGCTTCTTCCAACCCAAATTGTTCTATGATTCTATGATTGATTCCGTGACCTGATGGGATCCAGACATTGTGAGCTGTGTGGGTGGATTGAGCCCCAAGGGCAGACAATGAGGCAGCAGCATCCTTTGCAGTTTAACGAGGGCAGAAGGGAAAACCTTATGAAGTAATCAATGTGATGAATGCCATGAGAATGTCTTTTGAAAAATCCCACTATGTTTCTCGCTGCTGAGGCACAGTGGGAGTTAAAGTCAGAATTTTAATGTAGTGTGGTAGATCACTTACAAAGTCAGCATTTCTTTTTTGTGTGCTTTGTATAGAGATGCTTTCCGTCAGTATGACTAACTGAGAAAACCACTGTATTTTACAGCAGTAGGTTAAATTGTTCACTTGCCTAGGTGCACAAGTACTTTATGAAACATATTTCATAATCTTCTGATTCACTGCACACAACACATATGCATACAAGATATTTCATTAAAAGAATATACCCTGATCTAACATTTTAATGCAATTTTTATTATTCGGGTAGGCGGACTAAATAATTTCAGAGAACTATCTGCAGTACCTGCATAAAAATTTCCACTATGAAGTCTCAAAAAATATTTTAACATACTGGATTATTCCTGTTATTTTAAATGCCCCTGTAAGAGTAGCTCCATTATGAGACCTGTAACAGAGAGTGATAAGTATTAAGGCCACTTATAATGGAAATAAAATCCAGCAATAAAGTCGATGTATAAACTTACTGCTATCACACTTTTGTGGCCTCATACTTGAGTGCAGTCAGTAAATATACCACAACTCTGTTGAGACAAGACCTGTAATTTTTGATTAACATCTTTTAGGGCTACCTTCGTTGTGTAAAGATAAATAACAGAGATTTTATCCTACCTAAGCAGGCTGTTGGTTCACCTACTGAGTAATACTCTTGTGTTTGGGCAATAGCAACCTTTAGGCATGTGAAGGAAGGATTAGCAGATTTGTGAGCTTTGAAACTCTATCGTAATTGAATTCTTAAAATTGCCCTAAAGAAATCCGTACTTTTGCCATTTCTTTCTAATTCACTTAACATCTGACTGGTGGAGTGAGAAGGGTAGTTTTCACTGGTTATAACCCAGTTCTTTCTAAATCTCTCCTTAATGAGTTTATTTCTAGGACTTCCAGTCAGGCAGAACTCTGAACACTGGAGAAGCCACAAAGAAGGGATGGACTTAAATATTCCAAGTAATTTTCTGCACATAGGAAAAAGAAAGAACAGTGAAGTCTTCCAAGCTTGCAAGCTGCTGTTATGTACTTACAAATCAAATCATTTGACAGGTTCTGTGTTAATTCCACTTGCCTGTACTAAAATGACTGTTCTTCGTGCATGAAATGTTCATATCATTTGGTTATAACCTGGTGGAAAAAAGGCTAAGTTGCTAGAAATTAAGAGACTGATTTCTAAAGAAAAGAAATGGATTTGGTGGCTAAGGCTTTAGCAGGACTGATTGTTCAGAGGAGCTTAACATGTGGATATAATTTGCTAAAGGATTTTCCAGAGGATAAAAGAAGTCAGATGTGTTATATGATTAATACAGCTGTTTTGTCATCAAAATTCGAGTGCTCATCAATTAGATCAGTGTAATGGGGTCAACCACAAACTGTAAAAACTATACAGATCAGAAACGGGACAACCATCGAGACAAAGATGGGGAAAAATAGAACGCAACAAAGGCAAAACTTATATCGGTTTGTTGACTGATAGAATGTGTTATTATAGATTAACAGCTGAAACCTCATAAATGAGTTATGAAAATATTAACATGCTTATAGTCATTTAGAAATGGCAGTACGTCTTCTACAAAATGACTTGGAGGGGACCATTTGTTGAAGCATGACTATTGGCTGAAATTGGGTAAAATCTAAGTTGGAAAGGAAAAAATCGTCTTCATTATCTCTTACTGTTTTGACAAAAGATAAAATAGAGGAAGATAAGATAGAGCCAAGAAAAAACCAATTGACTCCTAATAAAAAACAACCACCATAAACTTATGTCTCTTTTACTTTGTCTTGTAAAAGAGCATCAAAGAAGATGCAAGGAAGACAAATAATTTCAAATAGTAAAGGAAACTAAGAATATATGAACAAGAAAAGAGAAATCTAAACTCTTCTGCTTCAGAAAAGCTATAGTTCCTGGTGAAAACCAAGATATTCTCTCAAAATATTAAACATATATAAAAAATTAAAATGTCCTTACAGGAGTTACTGTTAACCTAGGATTATTAGAAGAAAGAGAATTTTTATATGTTATCTAATTTTCCGTATTTATGGTGTACTCCTTACTTTTTTTCAATAAAATAAACTTTTCTAGCTTTCAGTTTTATTTATTGTAGGCAGACTTGCTAGAATGCTTGATAATGCATTTCACCCAAAGTTTTGCCTAAAAGTCAGCCAGCTATTTGTGCTGGTCATGTGTGTTTCTGCCACATCCAGTGTCAAATCATCTCCAAAGACTGTTCCTGGCTTCCTAAGACAGGTACCAAAAAAACGTATCGTTGTCTTGGGATGTCTTTCTTGTTTTCCACAGTCCAAAGGCAGTAAAGGAAACAAGCTCAGAGTAGATGTTGGCATCATTGGAAGAGTTCGGAGTGGCAGACATGAAGTGCTATGAACTGACTGCAAATCCCATTCTCCATCCCCCTGTACTACTTGAGGGGAGGAAGTAAAAAAAATTAAAGTGAAGTTGAGCCTGGGAAGAAGAGAGAGGTGGGCAGAAAGTGTTTTAAGATTTGTTCTGACTTCTTGCTATCCTACTTTGTTATTAAATGGCAATAAATTTAATTAACTTCCCCAAGTCAAGTCTGTTCTGCCTGTGACAGCAACTTTTGGGTCATGCTCCTGTACTTATCTTGAACAATGAACTTTTCTATCATGTTTTCTCCCCCACCCCATCCAGCTGAGAAAGGGAGTGATAGAGTGGCTTGGTGGGCACCTGGCAGCCAGCCAGTGTCAACCCACCACAACGTGTTATTCATAGGGGCATTTTACATCATGCTAAGAATTAAAATATAAATTCTCAGATTCTCAAATTGCATGGCTCCAAAGGGTTACTGGAGAATAGTTTTCCTAACACACAGTACTGCATGATCTCTGCAGGCCAAAAAAAATGTTGCCCAGCTACCCTGGATTCCTATAGGTTGAAGGCTTGTTATCTCCCCAACACCAAAGATTTTAGCTGTCTTCATTTCACTTACTGCACAACATAAAAAGGTCCATCAGGACTCAGACTAAGGCTCCAGTGCCCTATTCTTACTAAGCATCAAAAAAGCAGCAGAGGGAGAGCAAGAAAAGTACAAGTCTTTGATATTGCCTCAGCTACCAACCATTCTTGTCTCAAGAACATCTAAAACTGCTTGTGGTTCTTCAGTGGATTCCCCTCCCTCTAATTTTTCTGGTCTCTGAATGCACATAAAGTCTTCTCTGGCTCTTGTACAGCCTCGCTGCCCTGAGATTCTTGATTTGTTAAAACTTACTTTTGTTGTCATTGTTACAAGAAAATGTGAAGATTTCTTATTAATGACTGAAATCTTAGCCTAATGAGGCAATCAATGGCAATGATTTCTGTGGCTGCCAGACCATCTCAGATTTTAGTGAAGATTTCTTTGAGGCTAGTCATTCACTGGTGCCCTATATGTCACTGCAAAAATGGGCACAAGAAAAGGTGTGAAAAAGCAATTCAGCTGCTGGTTTGAAGTGTGGCCTCTGGGAGATGGATATTTAAATGCCTTACAGGATAATTCCTACAGAATCGGTTCATGTGCTGAGTGATGGATACACATCAGCAGCTCAGCTGCTGAATCTTTCCTCTTGGCATTTCTATCTTCTTTACCAAGGAAAGAAAGATACACTTGAGACCTAATCTAAGAGGGTGATTTTCATTGATCTTCACCCTATAGCTTTTGTATAACAGTCACCAAGAAATAGGAAAGAATCACTCTTTCTGTAGCATGCTAATATTGGTACTTCCCAAGAGACTACAATGAACTGTCCTTTCCTACATTTTATGAAGATATTTTAATCTACTGAGTTATGGTGTAAAACACTACCTTCCACTGAGCCATCTGCTTTCCATTTTCTGGATCTGTCCTAGTTTTCTGACTTTATCGGTCTGTCTGAGGAGACTGTCTTTTGTGAGAAGACACCACACACATCCCCCATGTTGCACACATACACAGTTCCAGCTGGTTCTGAGATAGACACTGGCCAAAACATCAATGATGCTGGTGATGTGATGCCTCTTGAGGAAAGGGATAAAATACTACACAGCAGCTGGGAGAGAAGAGTAAGAATATGTCACAGGAACAGCCCTGCAGACCTAAGGCCAGTGCAGAAGAAGGGGCAGGAGATGCTCCAGGCACCAGAGCTGAGATTCCCCTGCAGCCCCTGGTGCAGCTCATGGTGAGACAGCTGTGCCCCTGCAGCCCATGGAGATGCAGGGTGGAGCCCCTGGAGGATCCCAGAGCAGGCAGATATGCTCAGAAAGAAGCTGCAGCCTATGGAAAATTAGGGCCAGAGCTGGGTCCTGGCAGGAGCCTTGACCCATGGAGATGAGACCCCACAGAAGAGCAGGTTTTCTGGCAGGAACTTTCTTTCTCTTAGGAGATTTAGCATCCCTACAACCACAGTTGCATACAATTGGCTATATTTGTACTAAGCAAGCTATACAGATAATACCATGCATCCATATTATGTATGCAGAGTATTATTTCTGTAAATATTATATATATGTATGTATGGTACTGTATGTTGTACTAAAGCCAATATTTTCAGAAATGGCAGTTGGAGAGTTGAATTTGGACAGTCACTGAAAGTCACTAATTAATGCAAGTCAGTGGCAATGCTTTTGCTGGACCTTCAGTTTCTGGAATCACATGGGTCTGTGGGAATTTTAATTGCCGTTTTTTAGAAAAAAGATGTTCCAGATTTTGTTTGATGCGAAAAGCTGGATGAAAAAATTTATATGAAGACTTCTGGGTTCAGAAATCAGAAAAGAAGGGTCTATATATATGTATATTTTAGGAATTTCATTCCTCTGAAACCAACAGGCTTGTATTTGGGGACATTCTTTCCTCATGACCTTTGAATGCTTGAAAAGCATTGTTGTTGATTTTGTGTTTTCTGTGTCTCCCTTGTATAACAGTAACACACCCACTGACAGCTCAGGGGTCCCTGCAGGGAACTCCTGCAGTTCCAGAATTCATTCTATTTTCACTTGAGTTCTTGGAAGCAGATACACTGTGTGTACCTATTCTGTACAATGAGCATATACAAATCTGAGACATGGTTTAAATGTCTATGATTTTTGGTGCCATCTGCACAAATGCATGGCACAATGATTTCTCCTCTTATAAATATCATCTGCCTGGGATCATTTGGTATTGCTGATGCAGGTTTGCTCAAAGAGTCATAAGAAGAGCTACAATACCTTCTTGTTTCCCTTGTGAATTTGAAATGTTGTCATTGTAATTTTTAAAAATTTCATCGTGTTATTTCCTATATTCCATGTTTTTTCTTTAATCATCTCAACACACTGCTCCTATTCTTGCTGATAGCTCCATCCATTTGACATATGTACATGTTCTGATTTCCAATTATTTACTTAATAAGAGTATTCTTTTATGAATCTCCACTATGCAAGATATACCTTTATATATATCCTTATACCTTTATTAATACTCAAGAGATGTTTTGAAATTAATTTGTCCCTGTTCGCATTTTTAAACTTTTATTGTCTCCCTTAATTTCTTTCTTAGATGGTAGATTACATCACAAATACTTTTATTGTTTTCAGAGCAGAGGACCAATGTGCATCCAGCTGTACTTAGAGTTTTTGTATCTCTTAAATCAAACTTGGCTTTACAGAAATGCAGGTTGCAGCTAGTTAATTTCTGTTCACAAAGTTTACTTGTGATGTGCGAACACACAGAGCCAATATATAAAAATGAAAAGAGACAGCACTTATGAAACTACAGAGGATATTTTATAGATTTTATAGACCTTGCACCTCTAAATCTTAAGCTTGATTCTTAGCTGTACTTCCACAACAATCCCCAGATCACCAGGCCATGGAATTCTTGACCTGAGGTATAAGGCTCATAAAAGCTCTGATGAAGCTTTCCCCCTTCATCAAGTAGTTCAGGATTTATTAGGAAACAGGAAACCTTTGGCCATGTGCATTTGTACCATGTCAGTTATTGCAGCAGGCCAGGAATGGGAGACACAACATCCTGTGCTTTTTCTCTTTTTAACAAAGCCCCATGGATGTTTTGTTTCAGCCTCAGCCAGCAAGCAAACACCACACAGCCGCTTGCTCACTGCCCCTACAGCAGGAGGGGCAGGGAGAATGGAGCAGGAATTGGAAAAGTGAGAAAAGGAACTGTGTGGGGGAGGAAAACTGAGAATTAGTTGGGTACTAAACTGCTCAGTCTTGTCAGCACAGGGGCATCCATGAGCATGCCAGGAGGCAGAGCTGAGGCAGCTGGAGCACTGCTGCTGCCAGGAGCTGAGGCACTGTGGAGCTGGACACCTCAGGGCTGGCAGCTGCCTCCGAGTTTTGAAGGCTGCAATGGTGGATTTTAAACTTTGTCTTGCACTAAGTGATTACATCCCATTTTAGATCTGACTTTCTTTAAAGAGTTCAATCAGTGGGGGGTTAGTCTGCGTTTGGAGTCATGTGGGGCTGTGCTATCCAAGCTCAGGTGAAGCTTCACAGGAGTGGCAAACTGCTGCTTTGTGTGGCAGGTTGGACCCATTCCCATGTGCTGGCTTCATCAGGAGGCAGGAGTTATCTCCTCTTCTGCTGCATACTTGGGCTAAGGCTGTGTGGCTGCAGCCCTTGTTTCCGCTTGCCAGGAACCCAAAGCACCGCCTGGGGCTTGTATTTCCCTTGAACAAGCAGAGAATGTGAGCTCCAGTGAAGAGGATTTACCACAACATTGCAAGCCCCCAGCTGCCCCAAAACATGGTGTTTCCACCTACACTGCCCTGCATTCCCACACCAGACTGCAGCTCACAGCGTGAAGATGGAGGGTGACCCAGGTAAACAATGCATGTGAGCTTACTGAGATGGAAACCCTAAAATGATTGCCATTTATATATATACATACAGCCAGATGAATAAACACTGCAGAAACAGGCATATAAAATGGGCTGATGGAGAAGTAGACCTAGTGAAAATGATAAATATTCATCTTGTTTTATTATGCTGGTCATAGAGTTTGCAATATTTCCAATCACGATCTATATCTTTTTGAGTGTTTTGATTATAAGCCTCTTTTGGACAGACCATTTCACTTTTTTACATTAGTCTAATGTCTGCACTTGGATAGGGATGGAGACAG
The DNA here is from genome assembly GCA_013397075.1 of Rhabdornis inornatus. Classification (NCBI taxonomy): domain Eukaryota; kingdom Metazoa; phylum Chordata; class Aves; order Passeriformes; family Rhabdornithidae; genus Rhabdornis; species Rhabdornis inornatus. The sequence continues at coordinate 321,533 of VWZS01004485.1, read as the reverse complement.
GAGGAGGAAGCATAATTCTTGGCCTTGGAGACCTTAGAACATCAAAGCCATCTACTGTAATGTCAGATTCTTAATATTAATAACTATGAGACCTATGAAAGGGCAGACTCTTACCCCTACTCCTGCCGATTTGCTCTATTTGTGTAGTTTTCATTAATCTCAGGCAACCCCACTCATCAATTTCCCTGAAGGCTTTCTGCCGGCTGGATTTTTACTGTCTGAACTATCTGAAATGAAGAGCTTGTATAATCCATTTGGGGTAACTGTTTCTAGAGACTGGCTCCCTTTCCTCTCAGCTCGGCTCCTTTCTCAATTTCATCAGCAAGGCTGCTGGCAGAATTCCTCCTTTTTCTGTTCCACTGTGACTGTATGTTGAGGGTGTCTCAATTTTTTCACCTTTCCCAGGCAATGAATCTTTTCTGATAGACTGAAGTTGAAAAGACAAGCTGAGACATAAGGACAGATCACTTCTGGGTAGTTATCCAGAGCCACTGGTGCAAAATAAAAATTTTGATCCGACTCTAACATTAATTATTAGTGTGTGCACGTGAAAAAATGCAACACAACAGTTTTTTCCATGTGTGAACATATACTCAGCAAACAATCTGACATTACTATTAAGCAAAGGTTAAAAACCCCACAATGCTGCATTTTTTGTTTTATTGCCCCTAATGGCCTCTGTTTTCCTAACTCATTTGTGCCTCCAGATCAACAATGACAACAATAATTTGTAACCAAAAAGAAAATAACAGAGTAAAATAAAAGTTAAGGAAAACAAGTGATGGAAACGAAAACAATTGCTCACCACCAACCAGCTGATGCCGAGAAAGTCATCAAGCAGTGACCCCCTCCCCACCACTAACCTTCTCTCTAGTTCATTACTGAGTGAGATGTCACATGGTATGGAATATAGAATCATAGGATCATAGAAACATAGAATGCTTTGGGTTGGAAGGGACCTCCAAGATCATCTTGTTCCAATCCCCCTGCCATGTGCAGGGACATCTTCAAAAGGATTAGGTTGCACAGAGCCCCATCCAACCTGGTCTTGAACACTTTTAGGGATGGAGCATCCACAGCTTCTCTGGGCAACCTGATCCAGTGCTTCATCACACAGTAAAGAATTTCTTCCTAATAGCCAATCTAAACCTACTCCTTTTCAGTTTGAAGTAATTTCCCCTTGCACTGTCAGTACACTTCCTTGTAAAAAGTCCCTCTCCAACTTTCATGTAGCCCCCTTTAGGGGCTGAAAGACCACAAAAAGGTCACCTGAGAGCCTTCTCCAGAATAAACAACACCAAGGCTCTTGGTCTCTGTGATCTGAACGAACCTCTGTTCTGGTTTTGGCTGTGATAGAATTAATTTTTTTCACAGCAGCTAGTATAAGGCTATGTGCCCTTTGTCTGAGCATAGCTGGCATTTAAAGAAATTAAAAAACTTAGAAACCTAACAGAAACTAAAAAGTAACAGCCTCAGTCTTAATGACTCTGATAAAAGCTCCTCACAGAGTGTCAAGTCAAGGATACAAGATGGCACCAAAGGCCAAAGAGAAAGAAATTCTGAAATAAACTAAACATTTTTGGCAAGGTAGCCAGTAAAGAAGCAAAATTCAAGGCACACAGGGCACAAGGTCAAAACAGCAATTTGTGTCCTAGAAAATTCATAAGCCTCTAAGTGATAAAAACTTCATGCTGTGTCAGATTTTCATAAAACTTCTTGCTGAGGAAGTTGTCAAGCCTCAATGCTTCTTATATTGGTCCTGGATCAGTCCCAGATGTTTCTGTTCACCCTGACCCCAGTTGCCTGCTATTCCTTGCTTCCCTATTCATTATGTTAATCTCCTTTGTAGGATTTTGGATCTGGCTGAAGAATCTCTGTTAAAGGAAGATCTTGCAGTGGCCCTTTCCTTGCATGGTTTGTGAAGACCAAGCACATGGATTAATGGAAACAGAAGATACATGGATAGATTTGCATGGAAGTTGTATGGTACAGCAAATTAACCTTTATGTACCACTAGTTGGGCACCACTGACTTTTAAACCTTTGACAAAGATGCCATTTCTGAAATCAAAACTTTCAGATCTACGTAAGCTTTGTAGAAGCCAGGTGCAGCTATTATCTGTTGCTGTGGAATTGCGCTACTCTAGCTTAACAGAAAGCTCATTTCCTGGAAGAAACCAGGCAAATACCAAACCAGAAGAATTTTCTGGTTTTGACCTGCAGAGAAGCCCACTGAAAAATTTTCATTTGCTCAGCTTCCACTCCTTGGAGTACTGCGCTATGGCTTTTCTCAGTTTAATATCTCATCTTTGTAAACTATTATTGCTGCATTTGAAACATAGGACACAGAGACTCCAATCTTAATTAGACATCTACTGCAGCTGTGAAGGGGATCATTTTCAGGAAATTAACATTCCCAAATTGTGCAGTCAAATATATTTCCTTGTTGAAAGATGTGGTCAGTGTAGCTGCAACTCTGCCACCAAGTCCTGGGGATTTTTTGAGGGTCTTGTAGCACCCTCAGGCATGGGGTGTGAGTGTCAGGTTGCATAGTTTAAAAAGTCAATGAAACCAGAATGCTATATATTTGCTTTTGTAGCAGAAAAGCTGAAAACTGCAAAATAAATACTAAAAAAATACTAGGCTCACATTGCATGCATTCATCTCTTCTTCTTTTTTTTTAATTAATTAATAAAACAATCTAATATTTCTAAGGAATCATGAAAACTTGATGAGTAACACTGCTGTAGGTACCAGCTTGTCCTGACAGACGAAGAAAAATGAAATTACTACATCCTAGGCATGTAGGTGCCCATTTTACATATTTAGGCCATTTTTTTACCCAGCCAGTCTTCCAAGAATTGAGCCTGTGTTTACTAATGAGCCTCCAAACTGATGATGCATCTATTTGTGAGCCAAAAATTCTTCCTGCAAAATCAAACTTTGAACAGAGGTTCTTTGAAGAGCTGGAGTCATAAAAGTTGCATCTGGAATTGGATATAAAATAAGGAGAAAAGGCAGAAGGTTTCTGTCTCAGATATGTAACCCTTTAACCGAAGTCAAACATTAACATGGATGGTTTAAAAGAGAAGTTGTACAGAAAGTAACCAGTTTAAATTAAATTATTAAAATAGACATATATATATATGTCATAAATTGGCTACATATGAGGAAAGCTGAATTAGCTTGTGGCTACTTGTATGTGCCTACTTTGGTTAATGAATGAATTTTACAGATTACTCATATTCCATGATTTGTCAGAAATACCATCTTTTATTACAATAGAACCTGTGGTCATATGCATAAATATTGGTGCAGTAAAAGACATTTTGATTGACTGTTTCCTGGCAATTGACTCTAAATTAATTTCCCACATCTGTTTACCAACTTCATTTCATCCAGCTAGAAAAGCTGTCTCAAGAAGTAAAACAACACTGCTGTTTAAAGGTGCGCATTCTCTGTCCCTCTCTCCCTCCTTCCCCATTTTATATAGTCAGATAGGTTAAAATAGAAAAAAAATCTGAAGATAAAACATTGATGTACAATAATTCAAGCTGAATGCATAAAGTACTGTTGGAACAGCTATTCCTGAATAGAAAACTTATTGAAAATACGTTATCTTAAAAATAATTGTTTGTAAGAATAATAAAGCCTGATTTTCAGATTTCCTAATGGCTTTCTATTGAAAGCTGAAGCTGGTCAAATAAATTATGATCTTTCTGGAATAAGTTAGTAATTTTTTTTCACTCATCCATTTTCTTATCCATAATATGTATATGCTGCCCAAAGTATTTAGGATCATGAGGGTTTTTTTTTTGTATGGAGCTTCAAATATGGAAAATTAAAGACATTCTGTCATTACTGGTGCTGCAAATGATGTCTGGGGGTGAAGATGTTCAACCACCATTTTCTTTGAGTGTTTTGGGGTGATCTCTCATGTCCAGCACCTCGCTTGCCCATCAACATGTAGTTTGAGGTGCTGGGACACCCAGAGGGGCATATTTGGAGAACTAGAATGAAAATTAATTTTAATTCCACTTTGCAGTACCTTTGCCCATTTGCAAAGCAATAGAGACTCATCATTATTTATTGTAAACAGAAAGGGAAAATGTTTAATTTTGAAATGGACATGATTAAGATGCCTGGTCCCTGGTGACCAGCAAAGAGGACATAGCACAGAGAGCATCAAAAAATCTAAGGAAATCCAAGCTGTTAGGCACTGACACAGTATAATTAAACTTTACATTTCCTGAAAAGGTATTGGCACAAACTGAGCTCATTAGTTCTAAGTTAAAGCTTTTATTCTGGCCTGCCTACAACAACCTCCTCTAGCTCTGTTTGCTAGATATTCAGGTTGCATTCACACATTTATTGTGTTGTAGAAAAAGACTTGACAGCTCTTTATCACTTTAGTACAAATAAAAATGAACATATGCAATTATGTAACCTCCTAAGGAGGCCTGATTCTTTGTGGTACTGTTCTAATTCTCATGGTGTAAATATGTATGACTTTGGAACTCACATCTTGTGTAGTCCTTAGTCTAGCAATTGGCCACACTCTGTCCTCCATCTACCAGAGGTGGAAAATCTGCCCAAGAAGTGACTGCAGTAGAACCTGACACAACAGAAACGTTATGGAACAGACAATGAGCCCATTCTTTAAAGCAGGTTTATACAGTAGAGTGCAGAACAAAAACATATCTATATGTCGTTTAAGTGTTTTATTTATGCAGGGTTGTTTTATTTACTGTTATACCAGATCTTTAGCCATAGCTCTCAAAGTCTTGTGGAATTTCCCATTATTCTTAGTGAGTATTGCTAGAAGCCACCAAATAAAGGTGATATGAAGATAAGCAAAACACATTAGAAGTTGCTAGGTTTATTGTGAGTTGGGCATAAAAGTATTTTTGGATGAAATGGGAATTTCCTCTGCTTCACCTGAGACTCACATATCTATAAGTCAAGTATGGGGCTCAACTCATGAAAAATTAGCCCTTTAGAAGCTATCTGAAATATCTAGTTCCTTGTGTTCTCCTCTGTGTTGGCTCAGGACATGAATTGTTATCCTTAATAAGGCACCCATATGACTTGACTTAAATGATGCTTTAAGTTTGAAATGACTGATGTGGCACTAGTTCTGAATTGCAGCTTTGTTGCTGAGATTATTAAACTAGTACCATGACATCTGTGCAGCCACAGTTTCCGTTTGCAGACCATCTGAAGCCAATCTGATCATCCCATGCAGTCACACGTTGCTTTATAACCTTGACCAGCTTAACTGAGGTGGAATAATTGAGGCTAATTTTTGTAGCACAGGCAAGCCTTTGATAGATTTAGAACACTAAGGCTTTACAGCACCATGTATTTATGCTAGAGGGCACTCATATTTCATTCTGAGCAGTATCAGAGCTTGGCATTTGTAGAACATGTATCCCCAAAGCCTGGTGCCAACAGTAACTTTCAGGGAGTGCTGTGAGGTAGGTGTGTACATAGATCCCTGTTTTATAGATTAGGAAACTGAGGCAGGAAGCTTAAGGTATTTGACACAAATCACAGCAGGAATTAAAGGATGTTTAACACAGGTATTGAAGGATAATACAGCATCCAAGACAACTTGAAAATTACTCTCAAAAAAGCCAGCTCATTATATATATGTATCCATATATCTATGTCTGTGCAGATTAATTCTGGATGTGAATTTTTATTTTTAAAACTAGAGACCTTGCTTTCTTATTCCAAAATTTTGTGAGAAAAATTGAAGGCTTTAGGAAGAACACATGAAGAGCTATGTCTCTGTCCCTGGCTCTCCAGGGAGAGAAATATAACTCTTGTCTGCAGTGCCTATATAGTAACAGAGCATTTAGTGAAAGAGGAACAAAGTCATAGAATCATTTAGATTGGAAAAGAACTTTGAGTCCAAAAAGAAACCTTACATTGCCAAGTAGGATGAATTTTACAGGCACATGAAATAGGTCTCAGAGTATAAGGTCAGCTTGAGTAATTTTTTCATTTTTTTTTCATTTTTCCTATGCAGCAGGTATTCACCAGACTGAGAATTTCACTCCTTCATTTCCAACTAAATGTTCAGTGAAGTATTGCAGTGACATCTGCAAACATAAGGCATCATGAGATTTTTGTCTCCTCCCTTGCATGCTGTTACGCCTTTAAGAAGAGGAGCCTATCTCTGAAGGCAGCTTCTGCAACTGAGAGTTCACAGTTTAGGAAGGAAAAGTCTAAGTAAGAAGAGAAAATGCAAGTGATTTGTCTATGGCAGGATAGAGGCAAAGTTTGTCTTGAAGAGGTCTGCAGCCAGATATCAAGACTACTTGTCTAGACACACTTCTCTGAATGACTCCACCAACGTGCATTTTTTATGAGATGCTGAAAATCAACAATTTCATTTCCACAGATGGCTCAATAAATTCTTCACGTCTTCCAGAAGTGTGTCTTAAGACTGTTTCATTTTGCTTGCTTCCTGTGGTCATTCATTTACACTTTAGAAGAATGTTTTCAGAAAGCAAATACCCTTCTACTCAACACAGATGGATTCCTGAAAAGTTCTGCTGTTATGCTACAGTGTGCATAGCGAATTTTCCACAAACATAATGAAGAGATGCATGTTAGAACTTTTAGAATTCTCACAGTTTAAACACATGGGGATATCTGTGGCATGAGGGATGAGAGGCAGGGAAAAACTCAATGTGGGCTTTCCAGAGGAAATGCTGGCTTTATAGAATAGATAACCCTTTCTGAAAACCTTGATCTGTTTCACCCAGGAGACTGTAACCCTGATTGCCTGTTTTGTCACCCCTCTGACTTGACTCGCTTCATTTTGCTTCATCTAAAATGATGCTATCAACTATGAGACTGAAACTCCTCAGAAGGAGGGAGCCCATTCTTCATCAGTCTCAGAAGCTCAGATCTTCTGGAGAACTGAATGATGTGAAATGTTCCTTCATGTTCAGTCCTGTCACTATATCCAGGAGACTGAACTTGCAATGGGAATATTTATCTGTGAGCATTCTTGGTGTCTCTTTCTGAACAGCTTGATTTTCATTTTCATCATCATCTTCCTCACATGAAACAAGATCATTCAAGTTTGAGGGGTGACAAAGAGTGCAGTGATGACATTTGCCTGGTCAAGGTATTGAGAAAACATCCTGGAAATCAATGGACAAGTAGGGCGCTGCTGCAGTCACATCACAAATACAAATTTTCAGAAACCACATGGCAAACAAATAGGTTTTGGTGTCACTAGTGCCACCCAAATAGGAAAACACAGCCATCACTGTGAGTCTTATTTGACCAATAGCCAAAGGAGTTTTGAATAGCTGCTATCAATGAACACCTCATAATAAATTTTAGCTGGGAAAAAAAAAAGGAAAAAAATTAAATATATTTTGGAGAAAATGACAATCTGCTTAGGGACGATGTGGGCAGGCTGGTTTCACTGAATAAAGTATAAATTGTGAATCATAGCTGTTCAACTCTTGTAATAGTCTGGAAGTCTCTTAGGATTTAAAGCAAGCTGAACAACTGACCATCTTGGAGGAATTCAAGTGTGGTTTTATAATATCTTGTTCAACAGACTGAACTGGATCACTCTCACTAGCAATTATGTGTTTCACCAAGCATCTAGAAGCTTCATTGATGTTTATGTTTTCCTGCAAGTGAAGAAGAAAGAGAGGTTGATTAGTGAATATTAATTAAACCATGCTGCATATTTCCTGTGCATAATTAAACTTCTTTTCTCTTGGCAACATCAAAAGTTTACTTACCTTAATAAACAGTTTTCAAAAATTGACTGTGTTAAATAGTGCTCACTGGAGTTTTGAAGTTGGTTAAGTTTTATATATATATTATGATTCGTATCTCTTTTAAAATGTACACTGAGCTGATTTTAAATTACCTCAATCTCTCAGTGATTTGATTGCTTCAATAAACTAAAACTAAATGCCAGAGAGGTATTGAAGACCAATGCCTGAAGTAAATCTCCAAAGACTGTATTTCACTGGTTGAATAATGGTTACTCATTTCCAAATAGTTAATTACCTACCAGCAATTACAGCCATGCATAGCACTTATTTTTTAAAGCCTTTCCCACAACTTCAAGAGGATTTCTCTATGCAATGCTCACAGTGATACTTGTGATGGACCAGTTCCATTGAATAAATGATACAATCTCAAATTACTCACAAAACAGTAAAAAAGTTCTGTATGATTTGGATTCCTCCTTTATTTCCTGTTGAGGCTGACGCTAATGCACTGCATCTCCAATGCACTGCTTCAGAAGAGATATATCACCACTGGTTTCACTTGTAGAAATTAAATCCTCACTCTAGGGGTTTAAAATGAAAGCTAAAGCACGTCTGTCCTACTAATACCAACTGCACATTTAACCTGCAGCAGCCCTTACCCTGTTTGTAGAATAAGTAAAGCTGAAACAGCCTGATCAGTGAGACACAGCCCAACGCAGCACAGAAAATAAGCAGAATTACTGAATAAAGATTTTTTTTTTTAAATAACAGCCACCGGTATGTTTGGAATGAAAAGTCAGGCTCTCTGGCATAAAAGACACTCTTCTAGTGTAACTATTGGCATTGATTACTTATTTTATAAGGCAGGAGATAGGAACTCCACTGTAGCTTCAATCTTCTAGGAAATTGTATCACACAGCCACATACATCCATATGGAAATGCATACAAATATACAGGCATTCATTTGTGTATATGCACACACTACTCTTGCTCAGTAAAGATAATGTTTTATTTTCAGCCTAAGATTACCCAGGTTTTCAAGCTGACTCACTGAGTCATAGAATAGTTTTGATTGGAAGGGACATTTAAATGCCATCTAGTCCCAATTCTCAAAAAAGTCCAGGTCCCTCTGGATGACAGTCTGGAGCCTGCTGTACTGAGGCCATAAACTAAATAAAAGAAAGAAAGGTGTGTGTTTCAGTAGAGAAGACACATTTATAGGAAAATCAAAACTAAAGAAATGGATTCTGTGAGACTGACTTTGTCCAAACACCTTGAAATCAATGCCAAAACTCCACAGATTCCCTTGTCCATCCCTTTGCACCACAGTAAAGTACTGAAATCTGTGGATCTAACTGAAAATGCTAATTAGTGCAAGATTTCACAGGTTTCTTCAATGACATACATGAACTTAAATATTTTGTATGTAAAAAGTATCAGTAAGTAGTAAACCCCCAATACTTTAGAAAAGTAATGTACATAGTAACTACTAGAAAGTAATATGAAACTGGGAATCGTCTCTGTACTGAGTTGTTAAAATTCTGCCTGTATCACATGGCTCTCTCAGACCAGACTAGAAAATTCCTCAAGCATGCACTGAAAACCCTTTTCAGACCACTGTGAAATTTTACTAGAAAAAAAACCAAGAAAATGAAAAATATCTCTCAGTACTGCTTAGAAAACTAAAGCCAAAACAGGATTGTTAAGTGCGCAAAACAGAAATGTAAAGATCTTTTGCACTGTGTTTGTCTTTACTGATGGACTGGTGAGCATTTGATTTGCCCATGTGCTGCTTCAGTGTTGAAATGGCAGTGTATGCTTATTCAGTGAGGTCTTAGGGACTATCTAAGATTCTGCCCAAACTGATTAATGTTGAGGTGTATTTACAGCAACCCTCTTTGTCAGAGGTTACCATTTTACAGCATTGGGAGAGGAGGAAGGAAGCAAGCCCACAAAAACATAAAATGGGTAAAGGTGGCCATCCCTCATCCCTGCTGGTGATAGATGGGAGTCCATGTGTCAGACATGAGCCTAAAAGTACAGAAGAAAAAAAATGTTCCAGCCAGTACTCAAACAAGAAAAGAAAAAACAGGAAAAGAACAAAAAGTCCTGTCCTGAGTATACGGAGGCAGTTTCTCATCCTTAACATTTATATGAACTGTTCAAGCTGTGTGGATGACAATTTCAGCTGGGGTACAAGGGGAGGAAGAGGAAGGGTGACTGTGGCAGACAGCACAGCTGGTTTTGAGTTTGTGTCTAGCTCCAGCCTGCTCCCATGGTTCAGATGGAAACTGGCACACAGTATGGATGAGAAGGAGAATATGTTAAGGCATCTGCTGCAAGGAGCCTGTGGTCATGCCAACAAAAACACTCCTGCTGTCCCAGGTCCCTGGCTTGACCACTTCCTCTCTGATGCTGCTATTGCCTTTTGTTACAACCTTAATCCTGTGGTGTCCTAGACCTGCAGATCAGACATTGCTGTATTCTGATCTGACTAATGAAATATTGATTTCTCCGCCTCTCCTCCTATAGTGTGTTTTGCAAAAGAAAAATCTATATTCTGCTAGGCAGTGAAAGAGCTACAGGGAGTAGAAGGTGATCCTGCAATCCAAATCCAGACATCCAGAAGCCTGGTGATTTTAGAGAGCATGAAGTGTTGAAAGGCAATGAAGGGGAGGAAAGAGAAAAAAGAGAAAGTGAAAAGCCACTCAAACACAAAGAAACCAACAATCAGAGTGTAAGATTGGACAGAGAGGAATAATCACAGACACCCTACTAATGGTATTGAGACATGGAAATTACCTCAATTATACCTAAAAATAAAATTAATTATGTTTCAAAAAAGCAAGAAAATACAGGTGGAGTGAAAAAATATCTTTCAGTGGGTCTCTATGTTGAAATGCCATGACTATCACCTCCTATATGACTTTTTCCTATAAAAAAACACCACAGAAATGGTGATGATTTCTGAAGTTCAGACTTATTTTTATTTTTATTTTATTTTCCTCTCCTCTCCTCTCCTCTCTCTCTCTTCCTTCTTTCTTCTCTTTTCTCCTATCTCTTCTTCTCTTTTTCTCACACCTGTAGTGCTTGGTATCCATCCTCCTTTGAGGCCACTTTTACTTTCACAGTTCTCCAAACACAAGAGACACTCTGTCTCCCTATATTGCTTTTAAGGCTGGTATTACTCAGCACTGCATCTTTGATGTGTTTATCTGGACAGCAGCTTTATGTGATAGGGAAGTGCTGCTGTGGCCGTTTGTCAAAAAGAGAAAATGCAGAGCCACATGAAACTTGGTCCAGCATATGCTGGCTAGTAGGAAAGTGGGAGATGGCACAGGATGAAGTCTTCACATGATAAGGTAAGAATGCAATGCTTTCCTTTCTCGAGAAAAGCTCTCTCCCAAGAGAGAGCTTTTTCTGCAAGACCAAAAAGGATCTTACCCATATTATGGTGTCTATCAGTCCTGTATTCCTGATTCAGCATGCCAGCCTTTATAAAAGCCTTTCCCAAGCATCTTGCCTTGCCCTGTCCCCTGAGGTGCCTAGCCCATTTCTGTGTGGCTCAGTAAGCCCCAGCATCTGAGACACTATCCCAGTCAGTACAAGAGCTGAGTTGTGAATCCATCTTTAAGTGATTTATCCTGCATCAACCTGCCAAAATCTGCCAGAGCAAGGACCTAAACCCTGTTTCTATGACAATGCCTGATTACTTGTGCTGGTCTTTCTCTTTGCCTCATCAAGAAGGAATGCAAAAGTGAAAATCAGAACACACTACTCTTTATTCTATTACCAAACAAAACAAGGCAAAGAAAATAACTCTGAGTAATCTCTGAAATCCAGAAAGGAACACTGGAGGACATAAATGAAATTATCGTTTGCTTTGTAGATCGATCTCATTAAAATATATCCTTTCAAAGGGTAGTTTTATGGAAAGGATAGCAACTGAGGGCAGGGAAAGAGAGTTGCATTGTTTAAAACCCTTGAACTGACTGCTATTGGAAATAATGTCTTGTAAGCCACAATCAACTAAAGGGTAAATAAATCCATTATTGAATGTAACTCAAAGCAGTATACAAGCTCAGCAATCCTTTTTGCATTCTGGATTACCTTCCCCCTTACCTGCCTTCTCTACTGCAGATGCAGAACATTAACATTTAGGGCAATCCATTTTAATATATGAAATAAATTCCCACAGATTAGACTGGCTCTTAGTTCTTTGTAGAAGAATAAAGGCCCTAGCAAGTTTTAAGGGCCTGTCTCACTTTTAGATGAAAGAACTTTTTCTTTACCATGCAAATGTCTTAGATTTGACTATCTGGTTGTTTTCTGATAGAATGCTTTACCCTTTTTACATTGACAATATTTTCCTCTTGCTGAATCTGATTCTTCTGAGGCTTACCTTGAAAACCAGGGTGAAGAACAGTTTATATGCAGGCACAGAGCACTTGGGGAGCTCTCAATCAGCACTGCCTAGAGACATGACCTTAAACTACTACTGCAGTTGAAGGAAATTGACTTCCCATAAGCAAACATTTACAAATTGTGAAATATTCAGGTATTAGATGGGAGCCTATTGAGAAGCTCATAGCTTCCACGTTTTATTTCCATACTGCACTAAATTCCAGGAGCAAGGAAATTACTTGAAAGATGCTTTAACCTGCATTCCCCTCGAGCTAGGACTCTGAGGGAATGGCTCCATATGCTCCCTGAGCAGAACTCCCTGGAAACTGCTGGGAACAGAGCCTCATTAAGATGGTGTTCTGTACTCCTGCAGTGGTGTTTCTAGGAAAATGCAGCCATACAAGTTAAAAGATATGGATGCATGAACATTAAATTCATGGATGTGAACTGCTGTGACTGAAACTCTGAGAACAAGATCATTTCTGTGATTGAATTCTTACAGCTGGTTGAATATCCTGCAACAAAATTATTTCATTAAATGATTTTCTGATCTAAAAAATGTTGTGATTCTCTGAATTTCCAGATTTGGGACAGCATTAAATAATGCATTTCATAACAATGACACAGAGAGATACAGGACAGCTCTAATATAGGACAATTTGAATCAACTCCTTTTAATTGCAGGAAACAAACTCTGCAGAGGATTCTGCATAGAGTGACTGTACATCTGAAATGAAATCTCCTGCCTTAAGTGTCAGCTTTATTTCTTGCTCTATGGCAGAATCTGAAATATTTTCTAAAACTGTACACTGAGATTGCTTAGACTTTTTTTGAGGGAATTAAAAAGAAAATATAGGGAGCCATACAACCCTAACTGGGTCTGGCAGTCTCAAATAGATTACTTGGATTTAAGTTAGCAGATCAGCAGATTAGTTTAGAGTGTCAGCCTAATTAAAATTATTGTCCAAACCTTGTTTTTCTTTATGGAAACCAGAACTGCTTATCCCGTTCCTCTGCAAGTCTACTGCATAGCTTGTTTTTTTCATCTTTCATAATAGTTGTCCAGTCAAAAGAACTGAAGAATCTGTGATTTAAACAAGGTCCAGTAGAGCTTGGATTATTCACAGAATTCCCTGGTAAGATAGGAAGAATTCATGTCCTTGCTTTTTGAAAGAAAGGCTAGAGCAGAGGAGAGAATGACTTTCTGAAGGTAACACAGCAGATCAATGACAAAAAGGACTTTTGATTGCTATTCTAGCATTTGGACCCTGTAGGGGGTTGGAACTAGATGATTTTTAAGGTCCCTTCCAAACCAACTCATTCTGAATCTGTGGTGGCACACCGTGGACTGCCTGTCAAACAAAACCTGAATAAAGGACATCTTATTATCTGCATTTCTTAGAGGCAGAAAGGTTCTTTAAAGGTACTGTCCTGGTCCAAACAGGATGTATCCAAATAGCCCAGAGACCCAGACTGCTCATCAGTCTCCAGGCCATGATGTTCAAGAGACAAGGAGCTGTGTGCTTAAGCTAGTTTTGTAAGGATCTGAAAAGCACAGCTACCAGCCTTTCTGGGCAATTTGGACAAAACACGAATGTCTTTTCATCTAATTCTGTGTTGCTGACAGCAGAATTACCGCAGGGAAAAGAGGAACTCAGGCATAATCACAGCACAGCCATGGCCAGTCGTAAGGTATTTCAAGTTATTTCTGAATTAGGTACTTTCGAGTACATTTAGTTTTGCCTGACTTGCCTGTTTTGTTGCACAAGTTCCATTTTCATTATAAAGTGATAATAAGCCTGAAAATCCTCTTTTTCTAATCCAAGCAAAAGCTCACCTCTTTGAACTACGAATGGTGGTGAAAACACTTAAAAGGCTTGGAAATGTGAGGGGAGCTCTCAGCTGCTCTGGCCATGTGCAGGATAATTAAATGTGTGACGGAAGAAATGTCCTTCCTTTAAAAGAATGAATCTTTCACAATAGTTGTGGTCATTAAGTTTATCAAAGAATTTACTATTAAGGGTTATTTGATGACTGTCTGGGGATGTGGCTCTTGGACAGCAACCGATATGAGTGAAGTAAATATGCAAATGAAAAAGAGACCAGTCTCACCACTGGATATACGGCAACAATGTAACTTGTGACTATACTGTGAGGTGGTGTCGCCCAGTAAGGCCTTTCTCACACGGAAAACTATAAAAAAAAAATCTTCTGTCTTTGCAGCAAGAAGAAGCCTGAAAGAGGGTTATTTCCCTCAGATTAATGTAAGAATCAAAACTAATACATGAGACTGTATTAGGTGGCTCAAATGTTTTATATTGGAGCTGTTAACTTACAAAAATAGCACCAGGGAATAATACAGTGTTTTGGGGTTTTTTTGTGTAATCTTCCAGTGCTACAGACAAAAGCTTAAAACCATTGACAGCTTGAAATATGTTAGGCACATATATAGCATGCTGCTTTCTGCAAGGCAACCAGAATGAAAATATGTTATTTTTATAAGTAATCACCTTTGTTTTTTCCAAAATGCATAAATCATATTCAGTTTGCTCTCAAGGCTTTAACATTTCCAAGCACACGTCCGGAAAACCTCTGGAGATCTAATTATTCCAGGGTACCACAAAAAGAGAGTTATTACTTACTTAGACTGCTAAAACTTCTAGCTGCAACATGATGACTCCTTTGTCTGTGTTATTCTGCTTCAGAAGAGTTTCTATTCTCTGAAGCAGAGTTAGTAATTTTTTTTCCCAGACTCAAGTTCAATTACTTATAATGCCCTAGGCTGAAAGGATACCAGGTATGTATAATATCCAGAATTCTAAAATAGTAATAATAATAACTTTTGTTTAGAAAAGGAAGTGTAGGGTTTACTTTAGAACTTAGACCAAGTGGGGAAATTATTTTGATCTAACTTAGTTGAAATCTTTTGATTCTACCATCTTTACTGGAATGTTTTTTGCATAATTTTAAAGTGAGGAGCCTCCAATTATGGGTGGAAATCAGGTGTGTGGATTGCAGAACAAGGGGTCCTAGCCTCTGGAGAATAGCAACAGAGAATAGTCTGATAGCAGCTGTGTGCCCTCAACTCTCACCATTCCCTTCAGGGTAGCTTTTGAAAACAAGTCTTGCCATAGCTGGACTTTTTTTTCTTTTCTTACATGATTGCAATGGCAATCTGGGGACTGCTTGGGTTTTGGAGTTAAATAACATAAGAAGAATCTAGATATTTACCACGTCTAAAATAACAGAAAATCTTAATTCTATGCAGCTTAGAGAAACTTGGAAAAATTTCCTCTGTTGTGACTTTTAAAAAATTTATGTCCTTTATACATCTTTTATACTTCCATAGTTCTGCATGGACTGGCTCCACCATCATCATAAAACCTCTCTGTGAACTTTGAAATCGTTTGCATATTCATTTTCTGTCATGACCTGCAATGGCCCTTGGCACAATAAATGTGGTTGTTTTTCTGAATGGTGGACATGTTCTTGCTGGGGACTGATGTATGGAATTCGTGATACAGATTCCATTCTTGTAGTAAAATGTAGTTTATCATAAAGAGGGACACTGTATTCTCTTGGCCTCACCCAACACAAATAAGCAGATGAACCACAGACCTGAATACAAACCAGGTGCTGCACATGAAGGAATAGGAAGTATCCTGTTGTGGAGCAAGATAGTTTACACACTTACCTAGACTGAAATTTCCCCCTATAGATGGCATCTTGAAGAAACAGTGGCTAGATTTGAGACCCATTCAGTAGGAAAGCAAAGACATTCGTTACAAAGACATAGAATCATGGAATCATAGAATGGCTTGGATTGGAAGGGACCACCTCTAGTTGTCTAACCAGCCTGCCAGGGCAGGGACATCCTCAGCTAGATGGGGTTGCTCAGAGCCAAATCCAATTTAGCCTTGAATGTTTCCAGGGATGGAGCATCCACTGTGTCTGGGCAACTTGTTCCAGTGTTTCACCATCCCTATTTCCACACCCCCCTATTTTTTCTTGTCAGAAAAAAAAAATTAAATCCTTATCTCTAGTGTAAATCTGCATTCTTTTAGTTTAAAACCACTACCCCTTGTCCTATCAAAACAGGCCCTCACAACAGGTTTGTCCCCATCTTTGTTATAAGCCCCCTTTAAGTACTGTAAAGCTGCAATCTCAGCCCAGAGCTCATGCAATGCTCGAAGCAGTCTGGGATATGCTGCTATCCCCCTGCTGTTACTTCTGTTGATTACAAGTGAAACATCTTTTAAATATTAATGCTTAAAGAAGGTGTCAAGACTAGAAAAGTAAAACACAAAGATACACTCTAAAAGTTCTTAAGTACCTTACATAATGTGTTTAAAAGGAATTAATCAAATGAAGGATTTTGGCTTTCAGACTACTAAAAATTTAGGTTAAAGCAGAACCAAACTGTTTACATTTCAAACATCCAAAAGTTCCCCAGAGATGTTGATGATGACACCAGCTTTCATAATAGGAGGATATAATCAACACAATACTGAATTGTTGTGTTCAAATCAATATTTCACATGCCAGCTCTTCAAATCCTGCAGGAACTGAAATTATCTGAGACAAATTGATCTACAGTACCAATGCACTTTTGGCCTTTAGAATTTGAAAGTCTGAGCGCCCTTTCAGATTTTCATCTCAATATTCCATGCACTCAGGAAATCTGTACCAAGGCAAAGAATTGAACCTCAGAATGTCTCATTCAGCACTTTGACCACTGATACTTCCTTCCTCCCTCCCCAGATCTGTGATTTTTTTGAAAAGGCTTTTGAGAATGAGCGCTTATAACAGCGAACATCGTAAAAGCACTACAATAGACTGCCTTTATTTCTGGAATCTGAGGTAATGAAGCTATAGTCTCAAATCAGCATTTCTCGGGCAAAGTGGTTATATAAATATTTAGAGATAATATTCAGTGTTGAGAATGATGAAAAACATCCTCATATAATTCACAAGAGGTAGCTTTTGTGCCTTGCCTAAGGTCATCTTCTTCCCCAGGCTATTGTGCAGTAACCTGTTGACTGTTACATACTTTACTGCTGCATCTCATATTACAGCAGCTGCATTTCAGAATGTTGCAGTAAAAGACCTAAAAGAAATAGAAATGCATACTATATATTTAAAAATCCACCTTAAATACCACCAATAGAGGAGCTTTTCAAGGTGCACATTTAGACCAAATGAACTATTTTAGGAACTGATTTCTCTGTCCTCAGAAACATTTGAAAAGAAATGGAAACATTACCTTGGCTGATGTTTCAAACCAGCCCACGAACCCGTTCTCTTTGCAGAACTGATCCATCTTGATGCCGTTGTTCATAAGAACATCTATTCCCTGGTCACATTTGTTTGCTAATAGGACTGCTGGCACAGGTTTGCCATTTGGAAGAACCAACTTAGAGTCCAAATCCTCTTTCCATTTTGTCACTGCTTCAAACGTCGCAGGTCTTGTGACATCAAAGACGATAAACGCCCCCATAGCCTCTCTGTAATACACCCTGGTCATGTTTCCAAATCTTTCCTGTCCTGTAATGAAGAAAGCAGGAGGGGGAAAAAAATGCCACCTTGTAAAAAGCATTGCTTCAAGTCTAGGTTAGTATTTCACATACCAGGTTTTCTAAGATAACATTACTGGGTGCAGGACTTCATTTTATAAGTCCCTGAGAAACTACTCTTTGCCTAAATAATTCTAAGTGTCATGCTAGAACAATTTGTATGAAAATGCAGGAGAGTGTTGTGTGAAAAAGGAATTTTCAACTCAACATCCAAGGAAATTTAATGAAGTTTACTAAAAGTGAATAATGAGTGTAATAAATGAATAGTAAGTGTATGGTCTTATTAGGCTGCCAGATTTCTCAGTCTGTGAACAGTACCAAGAGTCTTTGGGTACATTACAGGACTTTCAATGAGAATCACAAAAAAATATAGGTACCAGATTGGAAGTTCCTTGGTACTATGGTATTATTTTGTCTAACACATCTAACACAACTGAACTGCTCAAGCATGGAGAGGGTCCTGCATGTTCTCATGCAAATGATAATAACCAGCAGTAATATAATATAGCTCTGGAGCCATACCAGGCATCAGAGTAATTACAAGTTTACTTTTATTGGCAAACTAAAACACAAAGGTGAGGAAGGTGAATTTAAAGCCTTACAAACATGGAAAGTGCTCTAAGAAGTAGCACAGCAGTAGCAATATGAAGAGCTGCATTGCTCCAGTGAAAAGATCTGTGAGGAGAATTTCATACTAAATCTCTTCAGGAGCTTCATGGTTTTGTTTGCTGAATTCAAAGTGCTTTCTGGGAAAGGACAGGTTTGTGAGTTAAAAGTACATTCATATATTCAAACATGGACTTTTGTAAATATATGTAAATCATTTTATATGATTAAAAGTGTGAACAAATTAACACATGACATCAGGATGTTGTATGTTGATCAGCTGTGGATTTGTTAATATATCTGCTCTTTTCATGGGAACTCTGAAAAAATACATTACACAGAACTTTCTTGAAAATAAAAAATAGATTTTTTACTAATGTCTACAGGAGAGCTGTGATCCAAAGAAGAATTATAAGCTCCTGAAACATTTCACAACAATAGCAGTTTTTAAGCAAGACAGCTCTTGTACGTACCTTCATATCTGGGAAAAAGTGCTATGGAAATAGAAGCATTGAATGCAAACCTGTTTCTAGCCTTACTTTCTCAACATGAGCAATTTTGAGTAGGTTAGGAAGAGAAGAAGATTGGCAGTCTGCCTCTGACCCCAGGAAGGTTACCTGTGGAGAATTTATCTGATGGAAATTGTGCTGTCAAATGTAAGGGAGGGCTGGGAAGGGAAAAGTGACGATTGCTGGGCTTCTAGACCATGAACTTTCACTTAATGGAAATAGCACTGAACCCACTTAAGGGGTCAACACCATCAGTTTGTGATGTTTATCTTTGGTTTTAAGTACTGTGGCAGCAAGGAAAAAGTCACTCACATGATACAGAAACCAAAGAAGAAGCCTGTCTTCTCCAAATTCATGTCAAACTTTTTTTATCTTAAAGAAACACTGTGTCCTATTGATAAAGCAAGATAGAAATAGATTATTTCTGGGAAAGGTCATATTCAAAATTTCTTTACTCTATATTTTATTCAAATGTCTTATGATTCCTACCAGTGGGCTAATCAGATGAATAGCTAAATCATGTGCTATTCAATAATCTCCTTGTTGAGAAATTCTTTTTTCATCTGCAAGAAGGTGCCTTCCACCGAAAGCCAAGGTCTGATTAGAAACATAGCAGTGAGGTAAGCAGCAACATATACAAATAGTTTTTGATGGATATTGTATTTCACTGATGCTTTATGCTTCTCGTACAAAGTTATTGAGATGCTTGCACTCTAGGTGATATAACAGCAGCTCAACTCAGGCCTCACACATATCTATTCGGACACAGATTGCTGAGATACGTGGGACATGGTGACACAGAACATCAACTAAATTATTCATTTGCAGCATGAAATCATTCACCGTGAAGGAAGTTACTAAAGGAATAAAAGGCTAAAGCCTCCAAAGTTGTGATCTTCTGCCTTGTAGTGGCCCACAAATTTCTGATAAATTGTATGACACTGATTCTTCCTCTTTCTTCCAGCTGCTTTTCCAGATACACAGGATTTTCACTGCACAGAAAAGCCAATGTGTTTGTAAAAGCAGCATTTTGCAGGAAGACAGGGATAACCAATTTCCATCACCAACCACTTGAAAGAAAGAGAAAGAATGGAGCTGCTGGATTAACTGTCTAAACTGTTTTTGAAGTGGTCTTTTTCTCCATCAGTTATAGTTAATGTATCAATATATTTGACAGAAAGACATTAGGCAAGTGCGAATGGAAAAAGAGGTGCTTTATAAATCAGAGGTGCTTTATAAATTTGACTATGCAAAAGTCATTTGCATAATGACTTTCATTTAATTTAAATTGTGGAAGAAGTTATCTCTAATATTTGCATGGAGCTTGGACAACTAAATAATATGTGAACAAAATCCTATATTAATAGATAAGGTTCCTAAAACTTTTTCATTTAGCAGAATTACTCGTAAAAATAGGCACTGTTTGATGCATTAAAGATGTCAAAATCTGGCCTTAGGTTTTCGGCAGCACAATGTCTTAAGCAGGAACTAGGCTAGAAAATAGATCAACAATTAGGCTTCAGTGGTATCTTGCAGGCAGCCTTGAACATTAGAATTTCTTTACTGCAAGAGCGACCAGGGAAGGTTGATTTTGCTTTTCACTGGAAGGGTCAGAAGCCTGGCAAATATTTGATCTGGCCCATGGTACTTTACTGCATCCCTTGCAAGGCCGCTGGCATTTGGCCTCAAACCTTGCAATTACAGTGGCCTTTGCCCACTGAGACGGTCCTATATGTTGGGATTATCAGCCCTAAATTAGATTTTAAAAAATTGACTAGGAGTATTGAAGGTTAGGGTCTCTTTGTAGTTGGAGACTGAGAAGAAATGTCTAACTGTTAATTCAGATGAATCCTACTCTACTTGGAAGTGAACCCAGTGAGACCAAGGTAACAAAGAAACAAGATTTCTACTAAAGGGAAGCACTCCCTGTCTGAAGGGCAGCTGCCTGCACATTTATCCTAATCTCAGTGGCACCTCTGCAGCAGCAAAAGCTATCAGTTCATGGGTTTAAAGAAACCGGCAGCTGAACTTTTATCGTTTAGAAAAATTTACCCCACATAAATTCGTACAGTAATCTACAATTTTCACTAACCACTATTGTCTCTAATTAAGGTATAAATAGTAATGATGAAGTGCTGAAACTCAGATAATTTCCACCATCTTGACCACAGCATCTGAAATGTGGCACAAAAATTGAAATTAAAAATTGATTAAAACTAATTGCTTAAAGTCCAAATCCTGAGTTTTATGATGCATTCTACTTCTTTCCACTGTCCTAAGAGACAATGCTTTTGGGAACCACCTTGCTTTACAGACATTTTTTAGCCGACACCGAGAAGCTGGAAACTCTGGAGAAGACTTAAACATTTTTTTTACCTTTCACTTCAAAACATCTTTCAGAATACTCACACTTGAAGTCAAATAATTGTCTTGATGGACTGAAGCTTAAGCAGCCCTTGAGCTGATGTTCACCACCCCAGAATGAGGAAAAGCAGGCTGTCAGCAGGATCTGGCCCACAGATTCCACCAATCTCTACTGAAATAAAACCCTCACAGCAAGAGACTTATTCATGTTTGCAGAACAGTAATTTCAAGGTAACTTAGCCTAGAAATCACCATGACTATCTTATTTATGCATATGTGCTGCAATGCTTAGCAGCTGCCGAAAGCCTAAAATGCTGAGGACGTGCTGTGCCTGGCATTAGTGAACAGGTTTCCACTTACTCCCTCTGCAGCATAACAATCCTAAAAACTTTACAACTGCAGAGAACTCGTCTGTATCTGTGGGAAGACTGCTGCTTCTGGAGGTGAAAGTAACTGGGAAAGGAAATGGAGCTGTTCTTTCCCCAAAGCATCAGTCCAACTCTGTATGAGATGAGAACCAGACTTTTAAACGCAAACCAAGATCTTTTTGGTAGCAGTGAATAATCTGGCCCACTCAAATACTCAAATTTGTTAATGAATTTAAAGGATATGAACACAAAGGCAGCAGAAAAGATAAAGAAATAAAGACAGAAATTGACTGAAGAGCAAGAGTTAATGTTGTATGACACAGCAGTAGAGGTGACGGCACACTTCAACAGGAACACCAAAACTGATAATTTGTGACGCAAGGTGAAACAAAATGGAATTGTTGTGAAGAAATTAAAGACAATTATAATTTTATCATGTATATCTTCTCCCACACTCAATACTAAACATTCAGTCATCTCAGACACTTCACTGAATCAGATATAAGTTCATAGATTTTAAAGATAACATGTTACAAACACCATAACATCATATAGCATAAAGGTTAATCTTACTATTCCTGCCTAACACTCACAGTTTCAGGAATATAATTTGTGTTAAAACCACTGTCTTAATGTAACAATGTGTGATGAAGACCCTACATTATCCCTGAATTAATTTTTGTAGTACTTAGTTATCCTTGTTTCTTGGCATTATTCTCTCATCTAAATAAATGCAGTTTCAGCATTTAGCTGTTAGATTGTATTATAGCTTTGTTTATGAAATTTAAAAAACACAGAAAAATATGTTACACAAATATTAACTGCATTTAATTAGATGGCACCAGATGAACCAAATTTACTTTTTCTTTTCATACATGTTAAGGGTAAACCAGGCTAAACTACTTGGTCCTATCACAGCTGGAATGTCACTCCTCCGATGAAGTCACTATGTTCATAAATCCTCCTAACAATGTAGATAAGCTTGACATTGGTTTTACTCACAGTATTTTTAAGAAAATTATTTCTAAATTGTTAAACAATTTACTACCCACTGATCCACAGTGTGAAAAGCAAGGACGAGTACACATATGCTTGGTACTGCTTTCACTGCCTGTATAATGGAGAGGGGAGAAGATATAAGAGCTAAAATAATACCTGGTATCTATATATATATACATATATAAATATGTATTCATATAGAATTACTGATATGAAATATTATTGATGTATTTGCAAAATTTGCTTCAAGGTGTCCTGCATGTTAAGCCAACATCCCTTAGCTTGGTCAGAGACTGAAAGTTTATTTCCTCACTCCAAAAGATAAACCTGAGCTGATAACAGAGTCCACTAAAAGACAGAGGATGTTCTTAGACCAGAGATTTTATTTTCCTCCCTCTTCTCGTTTGCCCATTTGTATTTTGCAAATTATGATACATACCCAACCACAGCCAGGAGAAACCAATTCTATTCTCTCCATATTTCCAATTAGTTTTACTTCTCTTTCAGTTTTGAACCTCTTTCTCTCTTGCCAGCTAGATGCATTATGTGTGATAACTTTTATGCCTGCGCCACGATCATCTGAATTCAGTGTGTTGCTATATACAGCCAGCAACATCTAAAGCTCTTTAAGCAGTCATTAAAGCTAAGACAGCAACTCTTTTTATTACCGACCACTGTCTTGACCTTCACAATGATGCTTAGAATTGGGCAATTCATATGAAATTTAGTACTGTGCTGTAATTCTCTCTGTCATGTGTGATAACTCAGAAAGCATGCTAGTCATTCAGTACTACAACTAGGTGCAGTTGCTTCTGCAGCCTGACTGAAAGCTACATCATATGATCTGCCAGCACATGATTAGTAGTGTAATAAATCTCTGAAACAAGGCATGAAAATACATTCTTTAAGTCCCTGATAAATTCAGAATTTACTATTAAATGCTTTTTTCTCATGCAGAAAGGTTTTTCTGGCAGTGTATGTATTTGCTGTTACAATCAGCCACTGGTGAACAGTAAAATAAATGTTTGCCCCATTATTCCATCTTTTAATAAAGGAAACTGAGACTGTATGTATTTAAAACCATAAAACCACACACAAGACTGTTTTAGTGTGTGAAAAAGCAGAGTTTATGTCTTGCATAAAGCAGTGCTGTTGCATAAGTTTTAGTACCTCAGTGCCAAATTCAGAGCTCAGACATGAGACAGCTCAGTGCAGAAGAAAAGCACTCCCTCCACCGTTAAGAATGTCAAGAATTTTTTCATTTTGCCAGTTTTACCCGGTGCTGTTCCAGACCAGATCAATGAGCCCACAACTCAGGCCACAGGCTGGTACAGTTCCCTAACAGCTGATAGGATGTTCACCTTTATTCCCCACTTAATGAAAGTAACTTCTTAATTTAATTGAGTTTTTAAATGCCATCCTTTATGCTGTAATCTATTGTCACAGTTGTATTTGATTCCTGCATTCATTAAATGAAAAATGATTACTTACAGCATTGGATATATGCTATCAAGATAAACTTATTTTGTGGACTGAAACAAAAATGATTAATTTTCAGAAAGCAGGTGGCAAAAAAATGTTTTGTGTTTAATTTGAAGCCAAATTGAAAATGTCTGAACCAGTGACAGCAACAATGTCAAATTCTGTGGGTTTTAAGGATGTCAGCATGTGGGGATATCTGGACTTCTTTACTCTTTTTCTCCTTGCAGAGGGTAAATCATCTTTTGTTTTGCTGGATGTTGGAACAAGGGTATTTAAATATTAGTAACTATATTTTAACAAACAGAATACTGCTGAGCAGAAACATTTTTCTTTCCAAAACATGTAAGAATTCACTTTCATTGGACTGAAGGAGGGAAGGTAGAAGAGAGAGGGAGAAGGAAGGTATTTCGATAAACTAACTCAGATATAAATTTTCTTTATTTTTTAAACTATAAAAGTAATTTTAACCTATAAAAGTAATTTTAATCATCTTACTGAATGCCTCATCTAAGCCACCAAATTAAAAAGATTTAACAGGACATTCTTGTTACTCTTCTGCCTGTCACAGATATCTGTTAGTCCAAGGTGGCAAAAGTGAACATTGCTGGCTGCAGGGAAACAACTGAGGCATTTGGAGAGACGTGCCTGGGTCCCTGAATATGTCCAAGGGCTTGGGACAAAAATCAGCTAGCAGAGGTTCCACTCTGACTCTCTGACTTCCCTAGTTTGGGAGTCTGCTGGTTTTAGGGAATCTCCAAAATGTCAACCTGCCCTTAAAGTTTTCTCTCCTCAATCTGCTCTCCCTCACTGCACAGGCAGTGGCAGTTCCCAGCTTTCAGATCAGTACAAATGAATTGGGGTCTGTATTTTGTATTGCCTTTGGATAGATGAGGGGGCAAGGGGCTCTCCTCTGTACTCACCCGCAATATCCCAGAGCTGCAGCCGTACCACAGTGTCAGCATCCCAGTTCAGCACCTTCAAAGCAAAGTCCACCCCGATGGTGGCCCGGTAGTGGGGGGAGAAGTTCTGGTGGACATAACGCTTGATGATGCTGGTTTTGCCCACTCCCAGGTCCCCGATCACCAGCAGCTTGTAGAGGTGCTCCTTCTGGTTGTGCTTCTGCATCTTTCCTGTGGCTGCTCCCTGCAAACTGATTGCATGCTCTGCGCGAGGAATCCTGCCAGCCTGAGGGGAAGAGAGGGGTGAGGGACTGGGGAGGGAAGGAAGGAGAGCAGGGTAGGTGGAGGCTCTCTCGCTTGGTACGGAAGCAGGATCACCAGGTCCAGCAGGCAGCCCTGTGGGAGATGAAGTAAGTAAGGACTGGGGGAAAGGAAGTCTCCCAGAAAGTTTTGTGCGTATGTGTGTAAAGGTCAGCACGAGGTGTGTCTGGGATTAGTCTGGCTGCTAAAGACTTTGCAGGAAAATTCATGCAGCAGTCCTGTACTCTGTTTGGCTCCTTGCTGAAAGGACAGTGTTTCTGCTGTGCACTAGTTTTACACACAGTAAATTTTCTATCACTGCCTTGGTGATAATATATCACCCTATGCTTGTTTCCAGACGTCTTTAAGATGCCAGTCACTGCAAAAAAACCCAGAGAACTCCCTTCAGAGGTTTCGTGTCTCCACTAAAGTGCAAAAATTAAACTAGTATGATTTTAGCTTTGGATGCAATTTGCTTCTAATCCATGTTAGTGCGAATGCAGTTACATCACTAGAAATGGCAGTTATAGCAATATACAGCAGCTTTACTTGTGCCCATACTAGGAGGGCTGTACAAATTTAATTCCAGCAGATATGTATTCTTAAATTTATCATAGTTGTGATTCTCTCTATATTATAAGCATGCTCCCATCTGAATGCAGCACGCAGCTTGTGCTTTGTTTTTTTATACAACTGGACTCTAAAACGCAAAAACTGCAGTTTTATCTCATGACTCCGATAATCAGAAGTTATGAAAGCGTAACAGCATTAGAGCATATGAATGTCAGTGTCTCAACAGTCATCTGTTTTCCAAAACAAGTGATATAAAACTTGCAAACAACTGAACCCTTTTGAGTAAATCATTCCATTGACATGATTGTCCTTATATTTTGAATGAAAAACACAGTGAATTTTACCTATGCTGTTTAGCTGGAGACCTCTACCCATTACCTAGAGGGGTTTGGTTCTTTTAACAGCTTTGATAGCAAACCCAAAGATTTTAATATTGTGTGCAACTTCTCAGTGAATAATTTTTATATTTATTGGTGTTCTCGATAAAATGAAACCATATTTTTGCTTATTGTAATATTATTTGATGAAATTCTTATCCAAGTGTGGACTGAAATGGAATTAGAATTTTGTCATCTATCCAAAAAACTGGATTTTTGTAGACAAAGAATCCAGAACATTCATATTATGCAGTCTTTTATAATTGGTCTTTAAAATAAAATTTTAAGTTTGCATACATATATATGTACATAAACACACAAAGTGGAAATAAGTAACTTGAGAGGAAAAATTTCATATTTTCCTCGAACCTTTTTTTAATAAGAGGATTTTTTTCCTATAGGATAAATTGTCTTTCCAAAAACAAGTTGTCATTTGTATCCTGTTTGGAGAGAAATTTTAAAGGGCTTAGCCTTGTTAGATATGGACAACTTGACAGGCAAACCAGTTTGATCTGTTAGTATATTTGCATGATTCAAGCTTATTATTGTTACTACTGGTAGTATGTGCTATGCCAATTCTTGTCTTTACAGCACCACTGTTTGCTGAGAGGATCCAATACTTGAGTACTTCTAAGCATTCAACATTACCGTCTAAAGTTGAAGATTTCCCTTTTACTGCTTAAACAAAGAACAGGCTGAGAGCATTTAGCAGTTTTTGAAATAACAAAATTGGAGTTTTGGATAAGGTTTAAATTACATCTGATGTTTAATCCTTCTTTGATGATGGTCATTGCTCAGAGAACAGTGCATGGAAGGTCCCTGAAAGGAGGTGTTTGGTAACTGGAGGTCTTAGGCTATTAGTAAGTGTAGTTAGAGGCTGGCCTATGCCCAGAAGCATGAGGCTTTATCTGTCTTCCAAAGTTTTTGTTGGCATTAGCTATAATAGCTCTGGATAATCGTGTTACTTGTTTAAATCTCCAATTTTTCTCTGAATGTGGCTAAATTCTTGGCCCCAGCAGCACCCTGGTACAATGAGCTCCTCACAGGCTTAATCAAGGTCACTCTGGGCTGGCAGTAGGATGACCAGTGAGATGTTCAGTGGGGTGCTCAGGTGTGGGGTGAGCATGGAGAAGGGATTGCTGCAGTTAGAAGGGATGATTCACTGAGCAAAAGTGAATGTATGGACTGAAGAATCTTGCGGAGTGGAAGCTGTACCCACATCTCCTAACTTCATGGTGGGGTAGCTTTCATAGACACCACCTGCTAAAATGCTCCTGAATGTCCTGCCTTGCTCCACCTTTTGGAATTATTTATCTGTACTGGTTTGGCCTCCTTGCCATCCGAAGGCACTGGGGTGGGGAGGTGTGGACCTACCATTAATTTGCAGCCCTGCTGCAGCACTGTCATGGGAGAAGGCAGATAATTTGGGCTGGTTATGGCTTAGAGGATCACTGCAAGGTTTGTTTGATGATGCCAGCTGATGCCTTCATGCACACAAACAGGTTACTGCAGCTCAGCCATCTCCTGCAGGCAGAGGTGCCCAGGGAAGCACACCCAGCTGAGACCACACTTAAGGGCAGTAATGTAAACCATACCAGCTTGCATTTGCCACCCACAGGTAGGTGGTTAGCAGGGCTTAGCTGACACCAAGGAACTTGTTAGGCTGGGTGAACTAGATGGTGCCTCTGAGATCTTACTCTGCTGCTGTCCAGGCAAGAACATGAAAGCACGCCAGCAATTTGGTTGATATTTCTATGTTTATATTTCATTTGTTTGTGCTTTCTCTGATATATACATTTTAAACTTTATAAAGTCATTGTAAAAAATAATTGAAATTCCATGTGACAGTATGCATTATCTCTGCTGCTTTATTTTTTGTATTTTCTGCCTATCCATTATTCTATTTTAATACTATAGTAACATTAATAGAGACTATTAAAATTCTATTTTAATTGGCAAAATTGATAATAAATTTATACATCTCAGTTGTAAATAATAACATTTTTAAAAATTCCATCAAATTAAGGAATTACAGGCTGTGTTGTGTTCTACATAAAAGTGAAACTAGTTTTACAGTGATAATTTTCAGAAATTCCTCGCTATTTCTCTGTCATTAGTGGTGACCTTTTTCTCTGAGAGAAGTGATAAAATTGAAGATGCAATTACATTGGCAGGAATCAAGCGAAGTATAACTGCATCCTGGATTCTACCACTCCTCTTTGTGTGGCATATACCACAGCAAAGGATGTCAATCTTGAGCACCAGCCTCATTATCAACATACCTTTTAAAAACGACAATGTTGTCTGAGATAATGAAACTCCAAGACAATAGTTTTTGTCAAAAGAAAGACATTCACAGAATCGTGGGAGATGCTGAGTTGGAAGGGACCCATGAGGATCATTGAGTCCAACTCCTGGCCCTGCACAGAGCATCCCCAAGAGTCACACCATGTGCCTGACAGCATTGCCCAAACACTACTTGAACTCTGTCAGGCTGGTGCTGTGACCACTTCCCTGGGGAGCTGTTCCAGTGCCCAGACACCTTCTGGGTGAAGAAGCTTTTTCTAATATCCAACCTAAACCTCCCCTGACACAGCTTCAGGCCATTCCCTTGGGTCCTGTCACTAGTCACCAGAGAGAAGAGATCAGTGCCTGTGCCTCCTCTTCACTCTCATAAGGAATTTGCAGACTGCAATGAGGTTTCTCCTCAGTCTCCTCCAGGCTGAACAGACCAAGTGCCCTCAGCCACTCCTCATATGGCTTCCTCTCAAGGCCCTTCAACATCTTTGTTGCCCTCTTTTGGATGCTCTCTAATAGTTTTATATTTTTTCTTATATTTTGTTGACCAAAATTCAGATTCTTAGAAATTTATGTGTTCAAAATATTGTCATCTAAAATGACATAGGGTTTTCACACCACAGCTATTAATGTTATGTCTGGTAGCTTCAAATATCTTGAAGGGAGTGACCTACATCATCGTATTGATCTTACCTACTAAGATATAAATGACAGCATAATCCAGAGGCATGCTAATACACATCTCTCTGTGTGTATGCATGTATATATATATATACATACAAATCAATATCATAGATAATAAGTTAGTTTTAAATACTACTTAAAAAAAACCAAAACACTGTACAGAGTTTTTTGCCGGACTTTTGTATTCCAATTAATTCTGGGGTATGGAATAAATACAGTGTTGTTAGCTACACAGTTAACAGCCTGGTGGTGCATGAATCATTGTGTTGAAAGACTGAGTTTGTGGCTCTCTCACAATTGCAACCCTTAGTCTGATAAAGGGACCAAGTTTGATTACTCATTGCATATTCCGACAGGGCTTTCATATCCATCAGCCCTGTGTGAACACAGTCAGTGATCAGATACAAACATGTTTCTACTCCAACAAGCTAAAAAATTAATAATAATTTGATATCATTCCCTCTCTCAAGGATATTTTTTAAATATAGATCCATACAGCCTAATAAAATCCAAGTTAAAGTCTATCCTTTGGAGCCTGCAGCAAAAATCTTAGATGGACTGCAGTGCATTTTGCACTAAGTGTATTTGAACAGTCACCTGGGAATACACGAGCACAGTGCAACTCAAAAAGAAATAAGGCAAGGACCAGAATGTCTGCCAAGGGTAAAATCTAATAACAGGGGGGTCAGTAATACTCCAGGAAAAGTAAAACAGCTTGTCCCTGAAGACAGACAGCAGTGAAAGCATCATACAGTACAGATTTAGTCTGAAATGTGCCAGTTCCAAAGGAAATTTGTTGTACCTCAGATTCAATAAGCAAAGTGTAAGAGCGCTCACTGAGGCTGCAGATGGAAGCATCACACTCCTTGCAGGAATGCTACTATGGAGCTACCAAAAAAAGCCTGGACCAAACTGACAGTGCAGCAGTTTTAACCTTCTCCAGGTACTTCAGAAGAGTATTTGTGCAGTGAGAGTCAAACAGTTACAGTACTACACACAGGCATGTCTAAATCAAGCTAGAATATTTCTAATAACCAGTAACCTGCACTATGCCCCTCTCACAAGGGTCAATTTGAAACCCCCACAGGAGGAATTTAGAGAATAGTCTACCCTGTCCTCCACAGAGAAAATCTCCTTTAAGAGCAGGGCTGAATCACATCAATGAAACTTTTGTCCAATTCATGTAGATTTAAGTCTGGTTCCTGAAGACTATCAATCTTTAATGGTGCTCACACAGAAACACCAACTTCATGTGCAGGGAAATTTGTAAGAGTAGATCCTAAATTAATATGCATTGGCTTACATCATATCCCTTGTAAATGTAAATTGAAACCATGGAACAAAACAACAAAAGATGCTACCTTTACCTGAAAAAAGTTAATCAGGAGTTTATTTGTAAGTTATATTCATTGTCATTTCAAATACCACAGAAGCACTGAGGCAGGAAAGCACTTCTGGAGATCACTGAACTTCACACCCTGCTCAAAGCAGGGCAGGTAAAGGCAGGCATGAAGACCTCACAATCTCTAGGCAATGTGTTTCAGTGTTTGATGACACAAACAATAAAAATATTTTTTTTTAATGTTCAAATAGAATTTTCATTTTTTCTGTATTCTTTACAGATTCTTTAAGCTCTCCATGAGCCTTCTCTACTCCAGATGAACTGTTCCAGCTCTCTTGTCCCTCCTTGATGCTCCAAACTCTTAATCTTCTTTGCATTCCTTTGCTGGACTCAGTTATCCTCATTTGTTTTACTGGGGAGCCCAGAACTGTACAGGGCACTCATCATCCAGTGTTCTCCCTTTATCCACACTCAGTGATTTCATCATAGTGGCGATCCATTTGGTAAGGCATGATAGGTATATCCTTCATAAACCAACACTGACTACTCCACCTTCTTATCTTTCCTGTGTTTTGAAATTACTCCCAGGAGGATTTGCTTCATCACCTTTCCTGTGATCAAAGTGATGCTTACCAGCCTGTAGTTCCATGGATTCTCCTTCTTTCTCTTTCTGAAGATACCAGGGGAGGAATCTGGGTGCTCCCACCTGGCTTGAACATATGTCAGTCCATTGCAACTGTGTTTTGTGGGACCGTATGATCGAGAAGATAAGAAGAGGACCAATGGGATGCTGTTGGAATCTATGGAGTGGTGACATTTTTCTACTTAATCTGTCTCTCTGTCAATCTCTTTCTCTCCCTTCTCTTCTCTTTTTATACTCCTTTCTCTCTCTGCTTCACATTTACTGTTACATAAAATTCATACTATTCACTTCAGCATATGGTCTCATTTGGACCTTAAATTGGGCAGAGGCATCTCTCTAATAATTTTAATAATCAGATCTTACCAAGGCTCAGACAGTGTGTATATATCCATCTCCAGTCACCTGTCCCTTCTATCTCTTTTATGCATTTCTTTTTTATTTTTTGAGTTTAGTCAGAAGCTCCTTATTCATCCTTTTAGGCCTCCTGCTGCCTTTGCTTGACTTCCTACACGTGGAGATGGACCATTCTTTAACTTGGAGGAGGTTATTTTTGAAAATCAGTTGGCTCTCCCTGACACCTCTTCAGTTCAGGGCCTTCCAGAGGATTTTCCGAAACAGGAATAGGCTGAAACCTGTTCTCCTGAAACCAAGGCTTGAACCCTGACTTTTGCCTTCTTCCCTCTTCTCAGGATCCTGAACTCCACTCTCTCAGGGTTGCTCAGCCAAAGCTGCTCCCAGTTTTCATATCCCTGTACAGCACTCCCTCATTTGTGAGCATGTGGTCCAGCAGAGCATCTTTCCTCATCAGCCCATTCATCTGTACAGGAAGGTGTCATCAACACACTCCAGAAACCTCTCAAGACACAAGTAAGACACAATAAAGGTGTTTATAAAGACAGTGCTGGGCTTGGGTTCCTTCCACCTTTCACCAGTTGTTATTTAGCCTGCTATTGGAGCAGCGCTTTGGGACTCAGTGAGAAAGGCTCCCATGTGCTGTGAACACTGCTCCAGCCCTGGATGGTGGCCAGACCTGCTCCTGGAAGCCTTATCTCTGCAGGAAAGACAAACAAAAAATAGACATAAGGAGGATAAGTAACACTGTGTGGATCTCAGTTCATCTGGGGAAGGGTTTCCAGACTAGGATTTTTGTTAGTGTTCTCAAGAAAATAAAAAAAGCCCCAGTCCTTCTGTTTGTGTAAATATGCACACACAGAATATATTCCTTATATATATATATATAAAAGGAATGTCAAGGTGTTACGAATCAGCTGAAACTTTGCATTTTTCTCAAATCTTCCCTTTTTGTAGCTTTTTTATGAATACATTTTAAAATAAGAAAAAAATCCCAAAGTAATTCAGAAATACCAGGAAAGTTTAGTTTTCTCACATTTTTGAACACATTTATCCCGGTTTTAGCACTCTTTTCAAACAAAAAAAAAAAAAACAAAACCAAAAAACCAAAAAACCAACCTTCCCATTCTGAAAGTTATCCTAGCAGTGGGACAGCTGCCTTCTCAACTGGTAACCAGACTCCCAGCTATGACTCTTTTACCTGATACATAACAGAAGAGGGCCATCACCTGTCCTAGTAGAGCCAGCATTTCTTTTCTTTGTGGAAGTGGGATTGCAGGGAAGGGTGTAAACAAATTAGAGGGTAAACATGAGCTTCTCCATACATGATTGTTCATGGGTTCAAGGCAGCACACAAATGAACATCAAGGAAGGGAACTGTATTTGGAGACCTGTAGTTGAACTCTTAAGCCAGAGATTTTGTGGTAACTAACATTGCTTCTCTCTATCAGCAGTGCAGCAAAACTCAATCCAACACCTATAGAAGTTGAAAGTAACTCTATTTTAAAACATACATCAACATTCTCGATATCCACCATCTTACAAGTGCCATGCTCTGTGTTAAATGATCCTTCTTACCTATACCCACATATATCACAGTGCTTTGGCCAAGTTTTCTTGCAGCAACAGGAAGGAAATGGATGCCAGCTACTTAACCCCCACCTCCTCATCCCTTAGGTTAGCCTTCAAGTGCTGCTTTTGGAGGAGCCTTGTACTGCTTCATATCTGTTCCACTTCCATGAAGCATTAGGTTTTGCTTATTAAAGCATCTAGCCTTTTTACCTGGAAGCTGCTGAAGAGGATTTGTCTTTCTTACCATCACCTCTTATTGGTGTTTGGGGGTTCCCATGTATGAAAGGCTGGACACAACCTGGCAATGTGTGCTCACAGTGCAGAAAGCCACTTGTCCTTAACTGCGTGGCCAAGGGCAAGGGAGGGGATTCTGCCTCTCTGCTCTGCCCTTGAGAGACTCCACTTGGATCATTCATCCAGTTCTGGAGTCCTCAACACAAGGACCATGTCTTGAAGTGAGCCCAGACGAGGCCACAAAGATGATCAGGGTCTGTAGCTTCTCTCCTACGAAGACAGGCTGAGAAAGCTGGGGTTGTTCAGCCTGGAGAAGAGAAGACTTCGGGGAGACTTTACTGCAGCCTTCCAGTACTTTAAGTGGCCTTATAAAACAGAGGGAGAGGGACTTTTTCATGGGTAGATACTGATAGGACAAGGCAGAACAGTTTTAAATTAAAAAAAAAGAGATATAGATTAGATATGAGGAAGAAATTATTTCCTGTGAGAGTGATGAGGCACTAGCACATTTTGCCCAGGGAAGCTGTGGGTGTCCCATCCCTGGAAATGTTCTGGGCCAGGTTGGATGAGGCCCTGTGCAACCTGGGATAGCGAGTGGCATACACGCTTAAGAGGGGAGAGGAGGGAGTTGGATCTTTAAGGTCTCTACCAACCCAAACCACTGAATGATTTTTTTTTTTTCTTTAGATTGTCTGTTTTTTTAGGATGTCCCTTGCTTTATTTAGTTTACTCTTTCTTTCCTGATCTGGGTATCTCAATGTACTTCATGCAGATGTGCTGTCAACCCAGGTGCTATCAGCACCTGCCTTTCCTGTAGCTAATCTGCTGTTATCCCTCTTGGTTCTTACACACCCTGATGATCCCATTCATTTTCCATTTGGAGAAGTTTTAATGCTGCTATTACAAACCTCTGCAACCCTAAAAGATAAGATGGAGCACAAGTTTTGCTTTGCCAGCCTCTTTAATTAAAAAAGAAAAAGAAAAGTCATCCTTTCAATGTTACAGCTTAAAAATCAGCCCCCAACAATCAGGAAAATGCAATCACCCTATTTCTACTTTTCCTCAAGGCAGCAAAGATAGAAAATAGATACATTCTGTGAAAAGAACATTTCATTGCTTGTATTTTATCATCCCACTGCTGAGTTTTGTGTATTTGATTTGGCCTTTTAGTCCATGTGTCGTATGAGTATTTGTCATTTGTGATTTTTTCCCCTCCCATAATTGCATACAGGTATTATCCTGTTGAAATTTAAACCTGTGCATATAATCCCAAGGTTAATAGAGGGTTTCAGAAAAGCAGAGGGAAATATAGCTGAGTGACAAAATTCAGCAGCCTTATTAATGTATGCGATTTAGAAGGAAATCTTCATGAAAGCAAAATACAGCACAGATTGCAGACTTAGTCACCCAAATGTCAAACTTTTGGAGTATTCCTGTTTATGCCTAAACACCTACAGGGAGAAGTGAAAGAGTCCCAAAATAGGATCAGGATTTTAAGTCGGCAACAGATTTTCCTGAACTGTTATGCAGAGATAGGTCTGGGAACAAGAAGTGGCGCAGTCAGACCAAGAGCAGAGTACTGAGTCAAAAATCAGGAGACAGTTGGTTTGGGTATCACCATTCCCAGGTGAAGTAATGGCCTCCCAGAGGTCATGGACTGTGTGCTTTCAGGAAGATTGCTTTCTGATATATTCAGCTTCCTTCAGTCATCAGTGCTAATGAGAAGAAAAACCTTAAGGAATCCCATTCATAGTCCAGACCAAAAATCCTATTTATTTCAGCAAAATAAACAGAATGGTAGAAGAGGCCATCATTTTATATTAGTGTTACAAGTGTTAACCAAGAGAGTAATAGAAAAGTTAACTAAATGAAATTTTAAAAAATCCACATACTGTGTCCGACTGTATCCTTTTCTAAATATAATTATAAGGATTCTGTACAGTTAGTGAATGGTTTTGGGAAGTTTTTCCCATCTAACACAAAGAACCTCAAGGCTGGAATTGCTGGACATGTAAGAATGTTCGATGTTTTTCAAGATTCTGAAATCCTCCTACGGCAAAGACATCCCTTTTTTAAACATCTTTGGTGTTATGACAATACTTATAATTTATCGCCTATCACATTGCTAAAGTGATATCAGCCTTTCTACACAGCCCTTAAAAGTATTCTCTATTTAATGAGGTAAGTTAGATGTCCCAAGGATAACTTCAAGCATAAATATGCACAAATATCTTAAAGTGCAAATGGCAAAATGTGCTTGAAGAGGAGTGAGCTAACTATCAGCCTAGTGAAACGTTACCATGAGAGAGAGTTTAATTTAGCTTGTATATCTCATGCTAAATAACATCTGCTGAATCAAGCCAGCTGATCCAAATGAAACAATTAGGTATAATTGGCAGAAGTACGTGTCAGTGCCTTTCCTATTACAGATATAGAAAAATTCTGCATATGCATATGCCTGTTTCTCTCTAGGCTATACAGAAAGGCTTCAACCTCTCCTACTACACCACCTGTCATTCAGCAGGAACTGACAAAAAAACTGATGCTCTGTTAATGTCCTGTACCTGACCACCTCCTGAAGTTGCAGGTTATTAATATTATTTTACTGCCATTAAATGCTTTGTACTTTCTTGGAAACTTAAACATATAGATATACATGCTCACACTGCTTAAGCCAACAGCACATCCAGAAGCCATAGTAACCAGCAGAGAGAGAAATTTCAGCATGCTTGAGCTGTAGTCTCCAATACCTTCTCCTCAGCACATAAGATACTCTGGGTCACAGTGAAACAGAGGCATCCCACTTAAAACTCACTGTTCACAAGGGGTAGTCAAGTAGGTTATTTCGTACTGCAGTCAAAGATTCTACCTTTTGTTTGTTTACGACATGCCACCCAAATTGCTCAGGATATGGAAAGGACTTGTGTTTTCTTTTAAATATGCTTATTCAAGGTCCAAATTGAGATCAACTTATTTTAAAGTAACTTGATACATCTACATGTGTAATGAATGGACTGCAGTCAAGATAACAAGAGTTAGCCATGAATCAGCCCGGGTGCAAGTGTTCACACCCACAGGCTTTTGGACTTCACTAATACATTTTATTTTACAACTCAAGTGCTATTTTGCTGTTATGATGCAAATGAGAGCATTAGTAAGGTTGTGTTTCCAGACACATGGTGAGGACAGACCCCCCTGTGCACAGCCTGAATCCTCCCCAGCTGTCCCTGTCCCACTCCTGCAATGCCCTGGAGTTCCCACAGTCACAAGCAGATTGGGACAAACTCCCCCCAAAACTTCCCTCCTCACCCACTGCTGCACCACACCCCTGAGAGGCTCCTGGCATTATGAGATGCTCTTCATTACACTGAGGAGACCACACGGTTCCCTAGGTTGTTTCAACCCAAAGTGAGACAGTTCCAGTGGTATCAGGCAGCTCTATCCCTGCAGGTTTTCTAGAGTAGAGTTAAGTCAGTCCCACGGATTCAGGTGAAAGTAAAATCAGCCCTGGTTTGATGTTTTACCAGAATTTTTAACACGTACCAGAAATGGCTTTTCTGAAGAAATTAATGGTTTGATGGGGGAAAAAAACATGCTACGATGGGTGGTTTTTTTCCTAAAAGAGAAGAAAAACTGAAAACTGAAAATCTTAGTAAAAGATGCTCTTTTGTAGACTGAAACCACTGAGAAAATGCTTCCTTAGCCCATGTTCCTTTTTGTCTTCTAAAATAAATAATACCCTTCCTTCAGTGTTTGTCCCTTTTAAAATACAAAAATTGAGGAAAAAATGCTTTTCAAAATTCTGCATTTGACATCCTTGGAAATTTTCCATTAACAATACCTCCAGACTTACCTACAGCCTTGTTTTAATCACATCTTGATCAAAGTAGTTCAGAATTATATCTTAGTATTTTCAGACGTCATAGGAAGTCTGATGTTAGCAGAACTTTCAAAAGTTGCCTAATGTTCTTAACTCCATTTTACAAGCTAGTTTTAAAGCTCCACCAATGGATAAGAAAGCATTGGATAAAGTGTAAGTCATTAAAAAAAAAAAAAAAAAAAGAAGGCAAGAAGCTGTCAAGCTTTAATAAACTCTATTGGTGCACTGGTTTTCCTGTCTTCCCAAGACCCCTGGAACAACACAACTTTAAAATTCTTCTGTCCTAAATTCAGCACTTTGAACAAATCTAGTAAAAAATCTCTGCTGTTTTTTATATGAATTTTATTTACACTGCAAAGTTAGACTGACAACTTTGGAAGTTAAATGTCACCTTGTGTTTCAAGTTCTCAGGCCACAGAGCAAGGAGGAGGCATGATGACCCTGCCAAGTCTCCTTCATAAACCAACTGCATGAGTCTCTGAGCAATTCTGGTCTCAGGGGCAGTCCTCAAACTGGAAAATCATCCCACTTCAGTGATGGAAACTCCACCACAGACCTTAATAATTTTTAAGGATTTATTACACTCACTTTGAAACAGATGTATCTTGTTCTCTGTATATACTAGTTTTCAAAACACCAGACTTTTAATATCTCTGTTTGCTGGGCTGATGATAAGCTTTATTTCCCGTGTAAATATTTATCAGTCATGACATTATCTATTAACCCTCCATGATAAGTCAAATATATTAGGGCTTTACATGTTCACTACGAGACGTATCTGCCAACCCTACAATTATTCTCCTGAGCGATAGCATGTTTTCCATTTCAGCTAATGTACTGTTTATAGGAAGAAGCCACATAAACAATCCACATCCACATAGCAGCTCCATCAGGCTGACTGACACTCTTCTGTGCAACTCTGGAATACAGAAAATGGGGACATTCACACAATGCAGTCAGCCAGAGGCAAACAATGTCTGATGACAGTCACTGGGGGCAGTGACAGTGACAGACCACTCTGAGAATACTCCCTTCTTCCTATTAGCACCGGTGCAGCTGCCACACACAAGCGGTGACAGAAGGATGAGGGAATTGCTAAGAAAATAACACAGAATGTTATGCAAAACACATGTAGTTGACATGATACAATGCACGCTGAATAGCAAGTGTTTTTATATTCATGGTGCCATGAGTGTCAGCAACAGTTTGGTGATAAGGAACCAATTTCCTAACAGCTGAAAGATAGTAAAAGGAAACATCTACCTTTTATATTCTTATTCTCAAACTAATCTCATGTTCTACAGCTATTAAATCCAGGAACCTAGCTCCTCCCCTCACCCCAACTCCCTAAGCTTAAACAATCCAATGCACAATATGAGCTATTTCAGAAGTCCTTGTTCCACTTCTGGCAAAACACAAACTCTAAATTTCCAAACACACCTTCACAAGAACCACAGAACAAGCAGAGATGGAAGGGACCCACAAGGATCATCGAGTCCAACTGCTGGCCCTGCACAAGACATTCCCAAGAGTCACACCATGTGCCAGAGAGCATTGTCCAAACATTTCCTGAACTCTGTCAGGCTTGAGGCTGTGACCACTTCCCTCAGGAGCCTGTTCAATGCCCAAACACCCTCTGGGGGAAGAAACTGTTCCACCCTAAACCTCCCCTGACACAGCTTCAGGCCATTCTCTCCAGTCCTGTCACTGGAGACAGAGAACAGATCAGTGCCTGCCCCTCCTCTTCCCCTCATGAGGAAGTTGCAGACTGCAATGAGGTCTCCCCTCAGTCTCCTTCAGCCTGAACAGACCAAGTGACCTTAGCCACTCCTCATCTTCACCTCAAGGCCCTTCACCATCCTCCTGGCCCTCTTTCTCAATAGCTTTGTATCTTTCTTATGTTGTGGCACCCAAAGCTGCCCCCAGCACTCAAAGTGAGGCTGCTCCAACTCAGAGCAGAGCAGGACAATCCCCTCCCTTGCCCAGATGGCCATGCTGTGCCTGATGCACCCCAGGGCAGGCTTGGCCCTCCTGGCTGCCAGGGCACTGCTGGCTCTTGTTCAACCTGCTATCAACCAGGCTTGATATTTTTTGGGAAGGGATTGAAAAAACCATGAAGCTATCCTTTCCCTGCCCCTTAACTTGAGCAAACTAGAGTCCAGGATTTCTTGTGAAATTCTGCTACTGAAGTAAAAGTGAGTTTTCCCTCCTTAATTAAATGGGATAGTTTGATCACAGATAACAGTTCCATTTTTCTGCATTTTATGGATTTCTCTACACCTAGAAAAACCACCCATGAGACTGTATTTTAAACAGAAAAATACTAAACTTTGGTCAAATTTTAATAGAAGGTTACTAAAGAAGTTATCTTCTTCACATGAAACTGGCACTCACCTTCATGCTATTTTTGTTTCCTTGGGTGAAAAGCAAAGACCAGTGCTATGCTAACAAAGCACTATGTTACAGCTGAGAAGTGGTTAATTCTAAGTGCTGTGATCCCTCCTCTCAACTCTATGTTTCTACCTTATATATTTGTAAGAATTAGGGCAACAGATTAACAGAAAGGATTTAAACAGGCTTACTGGGGAATTAGCAAATTTACTCAATGAATTGTCCTACATCTGCAGCAAGGACTACAGGACTTTGGGACAACTTGCTGGATGCTGCTGTGATAATCTCAGCTTCAGATGCAAGACTACTAGCCCTTCTGTCTTCTCATCCTTCTTTCCCACTAGTTTAGATTCTGCTGAAGTACAAAGTTCTTGACAGGAAGATCAAAACTCAGACAGGTCACCAAAAGAACTAACTTCTTCCACAAATATAAACTCCTGTAGGAGTGGGGTGTTTTTTACTGAACTCTGAAATGATCAATTGTGAAGCACAGCAATAAAATCCAGAACTAGAACATTTAGTAACAGCCTAAAACTTAAAATTGATTTTTATTATCATAAGGATTTGACAAGCAGTTTTTGCAGGACACTTAGAGCTTCAACATTTTATTTTCATCAGCGTAATTGCTCATTCCCTCCCCAACACACACTCATGTTCCAAATTGCAGTGACTTCCTGATTTCTGAGAAGTAAGGCACTACAGTGTCCCTTCAAAGCAGTTACAGATTATCATAGCAGACACTTCCCTCTGAGATCTGAAGATCAAGATTGCCCATGGAAAAAAATGTAACTGGTGACTGAAGGTATATCCAACGATGAGTAACTAATCATCACTGTTACCAAAACAGCCCTTCTGGGTGATCTACTGTCAGACTTGAGAGGAAGCCTCCAGTGCACAGAGCAGAATTAACAGTGTTCATCTTCTCACATATGGAAACTGCTCTATTGTGGAAAAATTCCTTAAAGCTTTCTTTTCAAGCTAGGGGACAGATTTTAAGCAGAATCTTCAACCATCAGTACATTCTTATGGCTCAGGACAAGGCACTGGATGAAGACTTTTACATTATAACTTTGGAATAGGAGTTGCAGCCACTGCAATGCTTTCAATAGCACATTCATCAGTGCCACGGCGGATTCTGAAGTAGCCATCTTCTCCCCATGAGGTGCCCCAGCTGTTCTTCACAATCCAGAATTTCTCACCACTTTCTGGGTCTTTACCATAGCCCACCAGTAAGACAGCATGATTGGTCAATTCAAAAGGATTTAAATTATCCTGCAGCCCAGTGTGATGGTAGATCCCCTCTTTATAAAGCATGAAATCATTATAAACCTCAAAGGCGACAGTCAGTGGGCCATGCAGGACAAGCTCAAGTTTCATCAGGGCTTCATTGCAACCTCCATAGAAACCACCAACATAGTGGTACTCAGACGTGTAGTAGTGGTAACAGCTGCGCTTGAAAAGGCATGGAGAGTCCTGGGCTGTGTAAGGGAAACAGTCCTCTTCTACCACACCGAAGTCTTGCACATACTTTCCACCAATGAGATATGGGAAACCACCATCACAACCTGAACAAAAGAAAGAAAGAAAAAAAAAAAAAAAACCAAGTGCTTCTTCCCTTGGAAATTCCATTATTTGAGGTGTGAGACTCTCCCACTTAAATGTTTCATAATATTTTCAGGTATAGTATTGAACACACTTCAGTGACCCAGATAATCCTAATATTCCAGTTAGCTAGTCAGCTTTCTGAAACACACAAGGCAAAATTCACATCTGTGGGAACTATATTCGGAACACTAATACTCGGACCCTTTATCATCCAATTGCTCCTGAGAATCCCTGCCAGAAACAACAGCTAGTTATATGCAATACAAGGATCTGTCCTCACAAGGATACAGTCCTCTAGAAAGCTTTAGTCATTGCTTTTGCTCATCTCCCCCTCCCTCTGAATATGCCACTGGGAGAACATTTAGTTCCATTCTTTCTAGGTAAGCATTGCAATCAGCTACATTTTGAGTCCTACTCCTTAGATATTTCCCATCTCACAGGCAGATGTAAAATCCAGTTACATCCTGAGCATAAGGGTGACTTCTCCTTGTTCAATGCCATTGGTGCAGTGAGGTGGGCTGACAACTCCGTTTTTGTTATTTTTTAATTTCAAATAAAGTACTAAAGTATACTGAAGTCTAGCCTGCCAAATACATTATGAAAATAGTATGGGAAAGGGATGGAAATTTTCAAACTAGTCTCCTTCTGTGGCATTATCATTACTTGAAAGGTGTCTTTATATACACCAGCATCCTTACCCTGAGAATACTGGCTGCAAGACACAACCTGCTGAGGACTGAAAACTGGTTTCTGAGTGTTGTTTGTGAGGATACGTATCCTTGCTTCCAGCATGCCCATGGAGGAAAATGCATAACAGCTGCCACATGAGCCTGAGAAGGGGAGAAAAAGGAACCACAAGGAGCAGTCAGTAACATGAACAAGGCTAGTCACCTGCCATCAGGTACATCTATTCCTAAAGTC
Source organism: Rhabdornis inornatus (assembly GCA_013397075.1). Lineage (NCBI taxonomy): Eukaryota > Metazoa > Chordata > Aves > Passeriformes > Rhabdornithidae > Rhabdornis > Rhabdornis inornatus. The sequence continues at coordinate 279,401 of VWZS01004485.1, read as the reverse complement.
CACTGAAAAGAGTTAAAACATACCAGACAGTGATTAGAACTTCAACACCAATAGTCATCTAGCTTTTATACATGCAATTCAAAACTCACTTCTAACAACTTCTCGGTGAACACTGAGCTTATTCAAGAATAAGAGGCAGAGTACTGCTCCAGTGTTTTTCAGCAGTAGCATTTAAGAGCTATCCAATTACCTATTCCTTCAGAATGAACCTTCAGGGACCACATTAGCAGGGCTGAGAAGGCTCTATCTATCCTTTATGCAGCACATATGCTAAGGGGCAATGAACTATTGGAAGTGAATGCTGACAATATTGTTCTTATTTCAACCTACAATGGATTTAGTCCTGTAATTTCCAGTTGAAAAAATATTCTGCCTCTACTACTATTTTAGCTACCCCTAAAATAACTGACTTTTAAGAGAATAGTGGTATAAATAACATGTTTGGTATAGTGGATTCATCCCCGCTCCCCTTGCTTCCCAAGGGCATGTAATTGTACACTGGCTTTTCAATTGTTCACTGCCTTTTAAAAGGCACCTTAATTTTCCTTCTGCTTCCTGGCAGAGAGTTAAGTCTCCTTACTTTTGCATCAAAATTCAGTATCACTTCTAGCTTTAAGCCTCTTCACTCTCTAGGACCTTCCTTTCACTCATTAAAAGCCTTTGGAAATGGAATGACAAGCCTCACAGGAAGAGCGATTACTTGGATGAGATCCTATTTTATCTACTGATTGTCATCAAGGTGCCTGATTTCCTTTTGTTTCCTGACAGTGGGAAAGCCAAATAATGCAAAGCTATGAAAAGGAGGGAGCCTTGAGGAACAAAACAAAATACTTTCTCTTGAACTGTGTAGGTGTATTAAAGCAGAGCTATTACAACAACAAGACTTCATGAAATTGCACCTTCACTCAGTTAGATGCATCTCTGAAGAGAAGGGACAAAATCAGCTTGAACAGGAACACTTTTCCCAGCAGGGCAAAGTGAAGCACTGAAAGATGCCTCCCACTCACTGTACAGTTGCAGCATCTGAGATGGGCCACACTGCAGAACACTTTGTGGCATTATGTGTGCAAAAACATGAAAAATACAATTCACACAACCTTTTTAGTCTGAAGCCTGCTGGATTGGCTGCTGAATTTCTTTCCTGTTACCACAGTGTTATTTATAAAGTCCATAGAATGACCTCTTTCGTAGGTTTTGTTTTTGGTTTTTGTTTAAGCATGAAAGCTAAAACTCTAATTTGACGGAGCAGAATGTATGTTCCACAGACATTTAACATACTCAGCACGGACCCTGAGATTACATAAAAAGCGTAGGAAGCTCTTTTATTGGAAACAACAGACTTATTCTCATTTAGAGAAACTTTGAAGCAACACAACTGAGAAAGGGTAAGTCTGGAACTGAGTGTTCAATTGTTTGGAAGATAAAAGAGCCCTTGAGACATTCATAGCTCACACCAGGAGAAAGTACAAGACTCACACCTACAGAGGACCATATAATTTCCTGTTGCCATCTTCCAGTGCTTCCATATAGCTAGAAATTCCACAAGCCTTCCTGTGCTGCTTCTGCTACCAGGAGCACAGCTGGCAGAATTTGTCAGAATAACTGAGCCATAAATAAGGGATTGGTGATTTAAGTCATCCCTTCCCCACCATGCTAATGTTATGTTTCTTTCCCCCAAAAGCTGCCACCAGATAGCTACCAGTAGATCCAAGTTTATCTGCTAATGGTGGCATAGGGAAAGGACACATTAATGGAGCTCACTCCTGGCCTCCATGATATAAACATCTAATTCAGGTATCTCACACTGCAGTTCTATAAACACTCCCCTACAGAATCAACACATATCAGCATGGTATCCTTTTAGGTTCTTACCAGTATTTTATATTTATCATTGTCTGCAATTTTCATAGTGACTAATATTTCCTTTTGCAACTAACCAGTTAAGTAACACCTGAATTTATCAGGGTGATAAGATTTGGAGGCAGTATAAACAATTTTCATGGGTTTATTCATTAAAGCCACATGATAATTGCCATCAAAATAAATCAGGGAAAAAAACAAATAAAATATTAAATGTACATCAGTTCAGTCAGTGTGCAGAAAACCACGGCTAAGATTGTTTGGACAAAACTTGACAGCTGTGTTTATGCAGGGTACTGTGATAATTAGCTTTCACTCCAGCAAGTCAGGGCTGTCTGGACAAGCCAGTACCACCACCTATTTCAGTACAGCATTGTTAGCCAGAACTCCACCCAGTTTCCACAGGTTATTCACAGTAATGGTGCATTCTGTCAGCTGCCAGAGAGTAGGCTAAAGCTTCTGGTTAGCAGCAAATTACAAACTATATCAAATGAGCTCTAGAACATTGAATTCAGAGGTTTTATTTATTCATTTTTACCTTGATTCCGAACAGGGCTGACATAATTGACACCATTCACATTTCTCCAGTCCCAGGATTCTGGCAAGCTTGAAACTTTCTTGAGTAACTCAGGTGTCAGAGGTGCAGGCTTTGGTCTAAAGAGGAGAAAATGCTTTTGAGGCATGTATCACACTCTAGGCAAGGAAACAATTACATAACACTCAAGTTTTCATCTTTGGCTTCTACTAGTTGGACTTGCTTCACACTATGCAATTTAAAATAGTCTCCATCTAAACTGAGTGAGTGTTAATATAAAGAGATAAGCTTGAGCAGGATTCAAGACCTACTCAAATTGCTCCCTGAGGGAACTATATTATTAACTATCCACTGTTGAGGAATACATTCAATGCAGGTAGTTCAGTTTGCAAGTTGCAGTGTGAGCTTCAAAGTGATCTCTGGGTGGCAAAATCCTTTTGTACAACAAAGGGAGAAGGGACCTGTGGCCCAGCCAAGTGCCAGGACACTCAGAGAGGACCCCAGACTTTCCCACTACTAAGGCTGGAGGCATAAAAGCCCAGGGCTCCTTTGTTTGGGGTCCCTCCTCAGAGGGATCTGGTTTGAACTGCTGTTTTATTATTTAGTTATTGCACCAAGATTAAATTATTTTAAATATCTGGATGTCTGAGACTCTGCTGTGGGACCCCTGGGGTGGAGCAGGTAAGGAACACCAGCATGACTGTGGCTGTGGGGTGTGGCTGCAAAAGGGGCCTCGGTCCCAGCTCAGGTGGTACGAGTGCGAGTGCCAGAGCGGTTCCTGGGTGGCCAGACAGGGGAGTTTCCTTAACATCCACAAGCTGCTGAGGTCAAGTATTTTTGCACCAATCTGAAGTGCTGAGGTAACTCTCAGATTATAGCAACACAGTACTGCAACAGTTATTTTACTGCAATCACAAAGTATGTAGAATATCTGACTGCAGAAACCATCTTACCTTGGCAGCATGCACTCACAGCAACTGCAGTTTTGCTTCAGGCATGGGCATGGCTTACACCGATAATTCACTAACTGCAGTCCCACTTGCCCTGGAGATTTCTCTGGAGCAAGTTTTTACTGTGACTTGTGAAGAAGTATTGAATGTTACCTGTCCTAAGCTACCACCTGCAGCCAAGTGATGCTTATATCAGCAACACAAGAGCTTCCTGCATTCAACTTTCACAAAACCTGATGCTTGTCCTCAGGTGCCATTCACAAACACCAGACACTGGAGTCTGTTTTGAAAGCAGGAGAGGGCAGATCAAATACTGTCATGGTACAGCATGGGTGGAAGACAGCTTCCAGATAGGTTACTTTATTTAAGATCATCTATGAGGTGACTTCTAGCTATACAATGAAACCATAATCTGCATGATATTCCCATGCAAATCAGCATTTTTATTCTACAGTAGGACCTTCTTCAACAACCATATGATTGCCGCAGTTCGGAAAAGTAAGTAGCATTCCTACTCACAGAAATACCAAGCGCTGAGAAAGAAAAACTATGAAGAAGGTAAGATAGCTATAAAGAAGGGAATCTTTAGATCAAAAAACTCTAGTTCTCAAATTTTGTAAGGATGATATACCCATCCCCACTACCACTCTCAGCTAAGTGATCTGCAAGACCCTGAAGGCATTCTCAGAGCTACTTTCATGCTTCTTCACTGAGACACTCTACTCCTGCTGGAGGACTCTTGTTGCAGGCGTGGCAAATTATCAAAATAACCAGGGAATTCCCTAAGAAATCTTTGATATTGATGTTTAGGAGCAGAGAGCAGTTGACAGCTTTTCAATTGCAACTATGAACTAGCAGAACCAAGAGGAAGCACAAGCAGAAACTCCCAACTACGGCAAGCAGCTGATGAGCAGACAGGACAGTGAGATGACAACTGAGACTCTCCCCACTTCTTCCCAGCACATATGAGTTCAGCAACAAGTTACTGGGCAAGACTAAAGGGTAGGTGACTCTATTTGTCCCAACTTCTTGGGACAACAGATGCTCAGAATAATAACTCAAAGGAAAAATATGTTTGCACCCCATGAACATGAACTGGAAGGCCTTGAAACTTGACTAAACATCTGAACTAAACAAAACTAAGAGCCAGGGCAAATACAAGCAGACTCTTGGCAGCAGTGGGGTTTGTTGCAGAGCAGTGTCTTATTACCTTGAAGCTCTGGAATAGATACCCCCAGCTCTTTTAGTTAGTTCTTCCAGGGCAAAATTCTCATAGTCCTTGTATCTTGTTGCTCTCCATGACTTCTGATGAGCATTGATAGCATTTACAAAGTCAAAGTTGTGCACGTAACGTCTGTGGAAGAGGCTGCAAACAAAAGAAACCAAGTAAAACAGTAAGAAATGACTGGGATTGAAACTAAAGGTGTTCTCTAAACTCAACATGTAACTCTGGAAGTGTATTCTGGTAGGTACTGATAAAGAAATGTGGAATTATTGGATCAAGGCAAGGATTCTAAAATTTGAGACAGACTAGATATAACCATCTTCCTTAGACATGCCAGTTTTATAACAGGGCTTCACCACAGACTGAAGGAGAAACTGTGACGCAACAAGCAAACCCTCCTTTATTCTTGTGCATTCAGGTTTATTTCCAACATTATCACTGGCATTAACTTTGCCGTCAGTACTGGAATTGGTTCTTACGATTTCAGCTAAAACTTCTTACGATTTTAGCTAAAAATGTTATGAAACATTTTATTCCAGTAAAAGGTCACTTATCTGTTGCTTACCTTCCCCCGAGCTTCTGGAGAGGTAGCTTGTTGATGCGAACATCAGATGGAGATGAGGAAATCTTGTGTCCTGTGAAACAAGCCCAGTTGTGGCCAAGTACATCATGCACCCATCCTGGTAGGGTCTCATTACAGTAGCTGGTTACAGTTGGACCTTCCTTTTTGTACTGTAATGTGAAGTTATAGTTGTGTTGAGCAGATGCATTTGTTAGCATAGCCATAGTTCCCCACCCACTCACAGCTGCTTCTTCCTGCCTGTGTTTCACAGGAAGTGGCCAGATACACTCCAGAGGTTAAGAAGATGAAAGAAACTGCTATTCATCAAGTAGCTGCAAAAGACACCTGGGCCATGACTTGCACTTTTAGCAACAAAGTATGCATTTGTATCAGTATCAACTAACCTGTGCTAATCGTTAGGTTCAACAGTTCCTTTCTCAACAAGATGTAAAGACGTCTTAGTACTCAACCTTTTCTTCAAGGCCCTGAGATTTCTTACACCAAATATGTGACTAGTCAAGCTAAATCTGGATTGCCACAAAAGTTTGAGAAACTAAGACTCAAACACAGGGAGAATGGCAAGTTTGTCATCCAGTAATCTTACAGGAAGACGTAATATTTCTGTTTTAAAATGTATGTACTATTTATGCACTGTTATTTTTTACAAGTCAAAACCGAAGATGAAACCTCCAGTCACATTTTTAGGTTTTGAGCTGTGATGGCCAAGCATCAAGAAACAATTTCACAGGAGCTATCAAAATGAGACTAAGAAATGATGATCCCTTGACAGCAGCTCATTTAAAGTTGGCAGCAGAGGCTGCTACTAAAGCCTCCAGTCCTGAGTCCTAATACTTCCTTGTTCAGCCACACATTTTCATTTTACCACTGTAGAGCAGCAATAATTTAATATATTCAGCAAAATGTGTCTTCATACAACAGGTACCACTAACACTTTGTCCGGCTACATACATTTTCTGGATTAGCAATTCTCTGACAACACAATGTCTCACTGTGGGGGTGTGTGTGGCTCTTTACTCATTACTCATCTCTTAAGGTTAAAGTGTTTTGTGTTACACTACAAAGGCACCTGAAAAGCCCATGCAACAAAGGCTTTAACTTTACTCTTCTAATCACATTAAAAAAAACCAAAACAAACTCATGCAGAATTCAAGTTTCCTAGTCCAAGAAAACTAAACTTCATTAAATCTCATCCTATTTGAGCTGCACATGTACAATCCTAGAGGGATTCTGCAACTATGTTTCAACAAAATGTTTGCTCAATTTCTTTACTGAAGAAGGTGGTGGCTTACAGTGATGGAAACACCCCTAGATGGAAAAGATTAATTAAAGAGACTGGGAGGTTTGTGACTATGTTGAGCTTTTGTGAGAAATCTGACGGAGAACTTACCAGTGAAATAATTAGGTTTATCGATCAGTGGAATAAAATTAAAGATTAATCCTCTGACTGTTTTGGAACAACGGGAATTTGCTTTGTCCCCAGTCTGGAGGATGCAGAGGCAACATCTACACCCAGCAAGTGTGTTTGCTGGCTGGAGCAGGGTGAGAGCACTAGAAGGCTGAACTGTTGCCTTATTTTATTCTTCCTTTCTTACTGTGCAAGATTGTGCAATGTGGGAAATAACCACACCTGGCCAAATACCAAGGGCAAGGTCCAGAGACAACTTTTGAGAAATACCCTCTTCACAACAGCAGAACTAGAAATCCAGGCACTTCCAAAAGCAACAGGTAGTGACTTTACATCTAATTTACTGTGAGATCACTTTTCTGGCTCTACATGACCGTAGAAATTAATACCTGGTCTTTCCTGCCCAAAAGCTGCCACAGATTAAAACAGTGCAGACATTCTCAATAAGCATAGACCTTCTATCTGATTTATCAGAGGACAAGGCCTGCTTCCTGCAACAATCCTGCCTTGCATAGTGTTATTCTGAATCAAAACAAGCAACACAGATTTGGGGCTTATCTTCATGGAAAAAAAAGCAATGATCTATTCTGCTAACTAGCAAATTAAAACAACAAAAGATTTGTTTTTCTCCTAAAAATCTCTCTCCCTTTCCAGATATAAAATTAATTGCTTTTTTAAAGACATAAAGAGATAACCAGAATAGCATCCACACCATCTGTGCAACTTATCTGTCAGAAAAGTGAATGTAGTGAATTTCTTGCAATGTTCTTTCAGTTCACATGTATCAACAAAACTAGAAAGGAGGTGAAGGGATAGCCAGTAGCAATGCTTCAATATAAACAAGACACAAAAGCCAATTTCAGACAGTTTATATAGAAGCCGAAAAATAGGCAATTCAAGTCCTCTGTAGCTACCTTTTTGTAGAGTGCCAGACTAAGCTACTACTGAAATAACTTTGAAAAGTGGACATGGAGACTTAGAGACCATAACACATGAATAACATTTGGATAAAGGGAATTTCAACTCCAAAAAACAATGTATCTAGGAAATTAAAATATACCTACATAAGGTCACAATTTGCTTTCCCTGCCTCTGACTTTTAATCAAGAGCTACTGATGTAGACAAGTGGCAGACAAGCCTTTGAAAAAACCTCATCAGTGCCACAACAATGATGTCCACTGCTTATCAGAAGGTACACCATAAAATCATTGCTAAAACAACTTTGCTAAGAAATGCAGAATTTCTTATTTCTACTAGTGAAGGACTGACAGGTGAGATCTAGGAAATTTGACTGTACCAGTTTTAGAAGACCAACTGTGAGTACACCTGCCCAACTAACAGCCAGCCATATGGCAGGGATATGGCACCATTGTACAAGCAACATCTGACTCAGGTGGATGTGAATTACAAGGTCAGACTCAATAGAAGCTGCTGGCACAGTGCCCAAAACATCCAGAGCCCACCGCAGAACAGCATCTTTCATGGAGGATAACAGCCATACAGCTGTGATCACCAGCAACTGCTGGACAACTACTTGGACACATTTCTCTGCTGACTTTAAAGATGGCTTTAATTTTTGAGTTAAAACCACTACAGCTGTGTCACATGATAATTTCATCAGCCAATGCTCACATCTGCAGCATTAACTCCATCCAGTGACCTGACCAATCTAGGATAACTCCTCTAGAAAGACACCCAAACTATATTTATAGCTCCAATTCTGAGCTTTGAAAACAGTAACATTTAATTCTATTTCAAATGCATATTTTTCTCAATCCTGAAAACTCACATGGTTTTGCCCAATGACAAATTTAGCCAAGTCATGCCAAAATTAACCTTAAAAGACTTCATGTAGCTAAATTCAAAGCTTGCTGTTAGGTATCTGAACCCAGGTAAGCTTTTCAGGGAAGTACACTTTTAATAAAGTCTTTCCTGTGCTGGTCATCATGACATAGTCTAACTGCATGTTCAATTCTAGTCCTAGTAAAAACCATAATTGTTTAAAGCTTTTTAAAAATCTTTAATCTCACCAAGACAAAAGCAAGAAAGGATGGAGACCTTATTAGTCATGGCATTTTAACAGGAATTCAGCAGTGCCACATAGACAGGCAGCCATCCCAACCTCTTTGAAATCCATTGTTCTCAATTTAAGCAATGCCTGGGTTATAAGCCAACTCAAGTTCCAGAAGGCAGGACTACCCTACACATTCAACCTGGTGGAAAGACTTATCTCTCAAATTTACAAGTGTACCTATGCATTTTACACATTGAATGAGAACAGAGCTGCAGACTTGCAGATACCCTACTACACAAAGATACAGTAGATGATGTTACCAGAACAAACTACTGCATCTTGCTACCCAATATAAAATGCAAGCAAATATCGGCTCCAGGTGGATTTTCTTTACTCTAGAAAACATTCTGCAATTTCAGTTTTGTGCTTTCAGATGTACACTTCAGGAAAGCAGCAGTTGCTCACTGTCAGTTAAGCAAGCCCAAAGTAGACAGGTTAAAAGCTGACTTTCAATTGATTTGCAAGATGATTAAATAGCATTAGCAACTCTAGTACTTCTACTTTAGCAACATGAAATAAAATGCATCCAGGTTTGGGGTTTTTTTCCATATCCTGAAAACAAACATTAACTGCTGTCACTTATCTAGGCTATTTGTTTCAGAACAGCAGTCCTTGACCAAATTTGGGAGCTTTGGGGAAGAGAGAAAAAGATATGACAAAGATGCCACCAAGTCAGTTTGGAAAAGATTAGTAACTTGAGTGGTGAAGTATTCTAAAATATATCCTTTTTTTTTTTGCTGAAGTAGTGTAAGGTTTCAATGTGAAAAAGTGCCAGACTTCTGGTATTTGCTAAAGAACATCTAGGAGTCAGAAGCAGAACCACTTCGCTTAAGGGACAAACAGTGAGAAACTTATGAGACTGTCTCATCTCAAAGTGGTAGTCTTAACAATAAATAAATACCTCAAAGACATCAAATAATTGAAACAAGTTGGCCTCAACTTTCTTTTCAGCCTCACTCTAGATTTTTATGTTGCGCTGTTACTATTTCTTTTGCCATCCCTTGGGGTAAAAAAAAAAACAAAAAAAAAAACTTTAAAGCTTTATATATTGCATAACCCTAATGAATCCTTGTAACATCCAGCAGAAGCACATGATCAAGCTTCTGCCAAGTATACTAACTTCACATCCAAGTTCAGTACAGGGATGTTTCAGAAGCACACATTAAACAAGTTATTTTGTGCTAGAAGCAGAATGCAAGAATGCAGTAGGATGCTGCATTTAATTTGGCAAACTTTAATTCTATGTACAACAATAGTTAGAAAAAACACTGTTAGAGCATCTTCACTTCAGATACTAAAGTAAACTGAGGAAAAAAAAAAAATTGATAAAATTCATCCAATCCACTCCTCTGATGTATAAAGTCATTTCCCCACAGGCCTCAAGTAAAAGAACAAATACCTTGTAAAGGCAATGAGACCCTACAAATGTTTCAGTGAGTGTCTGTTTAGTAAGCCACAGGAACAAAAAGCTATTAAAAACTCATTGAAACATGCATAGCCAAACAGGCTGTGTCCGTATCTACACCGTACAGTAGCTCTGATAAAGCCACCACTTAGACAAGACCACAGCATTCCTGTCAGTAATTAACAGCTTAATTCATTAACACTAGGAAAAAATACACTGAAGGTTCAATTAGCAGAAGTGGCACTTCTTTGCCTGAAACTCACAAAGTACTGCATTGGCTTAAATACTGCTGCTCATTGTACCTGGCAAATCCTCCCTCTGCTCAATCTCAGACTTGTATTTCTATTTCATATGTAATGCAATGTTTTCTGGATTAAAACTAAACAGATATGCACAGTTAAATATGTCACAAGGTCAAGCAGTATGTAAGGAACCACTTCCTCCCTCCAAGTGCCCACTGACAGTTGTGAAATTAGGAGTTTTGCAGAGACACATTGCATGTTGTTGCCCAATAACAGCAAGTAGCTGCCCGGAGCAAAAAATGCATTTAGTAAGTGCTGTGGTATTTCCTCATGATTCTCAGCAATAGACTTGCATCTTGGTAATCTGTTGTTCTTTTTACAGCAGTAAAATTATTAGAGAGGGTAACTGAGGGCTCTAATCCTCCCTATGGTGTTTAAGGAAAGAAGTCTTTGACTTAAATACGTCTTGCTGATGAATTCCCCATTACTAAACAATGACCTAAACAAGCTTGCTATTTCTTAATACTGAAGCCAGCTTCAAAACTAAGAATTAATCCATTAGATTACAAAGGGCTGAGACACATTCATGACCATAAAATGTAAGCTATTGTGTATTGCAACTGCTCAGATGTATATTTGACTGACTTCGTTCAGAGCAGCAAGATGAATCAGATGACCATCAGAAGCTCCTTTCAGCTTAAACTATTCCGTAACAGTTTTGGTGTGTTGTTTTAAGAGTACTTTTGCAAATCAATGCAATACATTACATGAGTGCTTATGAGTCACTTGACTTAGTGCTCATCTTCTGGGGATGTATTTCACAAGATATGGAGAACAGCAGCCTTCAATGACTCTCAGCTGTCTTCAAGTTGGCAACTAACAGATCCATTTATATCCCAGAGCAGGCCATATTGTTTCTATGATTAAATTCCTCGCATTCAGGAAATTTGTTTGATAATCAGCAACTCTTTTACTGCCTAGCGTATTGACTTGTAAAGCAGCTCTGTATTTCAGTGTAAAATATCAGCCCAAAGACTACTAGTTCAACTATATTCTCCTCAGATGAGTCCAACAATGACTGCTGAATTCTCCCTGCCAGAGACAGCACCTAAAAGCTGAGTTCATGAACAACACTTCAGCATACAGTGCTCCAACGTCCTCATGGAGGCAGCAATTCCTACCACTTTGGAGGCTGGTCTTCCCACTGCAGATGAGCTCATAGAGGTGTCCCTGTCTGAGAAGTTTCAGAGTAATTCTCTTCAGTTAGATTACCTTTCAGTGTCTCTGCAGTTTTTGCTGTACCACCCGCCAAACCTAGGAAGAGCGTACATCACGGCAATATAATTTCACTATCTTATACAGATGACAATGTCAATCAGGTGTTTCTCACTCATACTTTGCTTCTGCTCAAGTACAAGACTCTGTCTTGTTTAAAAAAATTGCATTCTTATTTTAAAAATTTCCAGTTATAGGAGTGCACCAGGTCTTGACAGTTCATTTTATTTATAGTGGCTCATATAATGCCGCATTTCAGATTTCTGAAGAAAACAGTGTTGCTCATGCAGGGATGTTTCAGTTTAGCTGAGCAGTGCTAACACAGCACCAAGGCCTCCTCTGCTCCTCAGACAGCTCTGACAGCAAATAGGCTGGGGGTACGTAAGAAACTGGGAGGGAATACAGCTGGGAAAGCTGACCCCAACTGACCAAAGAGATATTCCATGCCAAACAATATCATGCTTAGAAATAAAAGCTGGGGAAAGGAGAAAAAAAGGACATGCAGAATCATGGCATCTACCTTTTTATATAACAGATGTGCATAATGAAGCCCTGATCTCCTGAAAATTGCTGAATACCTGCTCATTATGGAGGTAAGTTATCCTAGTGGCAAGTAGTGAATAAATTCCTCATTTTGCTTTGCTTGCATACACACACAGCTTTTGCTTTACTTGTTAAAGTACCTTTATCTCAGCCTATGAGTTTTTGTACTTCTATCCTTCCAATTCACTCCCCCAACACACTGATGGCTGAGTGGTGCTTTGCTGTTTACTGGGGTTAACCTACAACAATGAGCATGTAAATAACTTCCCCAGTAGCTGTGCTACTCTACGAAGTCCTTTCCCTGACATGAGCCCAAATCAGAACAGATGGAAGCTGTAAGGAGGTTGCAGTTAAACTGGAGCCTTCTACGTAATTTCTGTTCAGTATGGATTCCAGTGCTCCCGAAAGAATAGATCACTTGGTTTTGTTAACATCTGAAAACACTGACTTTAAAATAGTTGCTGTAAAATAAACCATCTACCATGGCTCCCAGAAAGACAATTTAGAGTGAAAACTATTTCTTTACCCTCCTTAGTACTAGGCAAAGTTCAGAGATTTTATGCTTGGACAAGGCCTGGATGTTTGACTCATCTCAAGTCAGACACAAGATCATGCTTCCTGAAACAACCAAAACTACATTCATTGTTCCTGCCCAGGGCTGCATTCACCAGCTGAGAAGTCCTACTGCACAAAGCATCTGTCTTCCAGGTAGTAAAGCCACCCTGCAGAGATTACTTCAAACCATGCTTCAGATTCACCATGCCACTCATCAGGAGAGAAGCAGAGCACTCCTAATAAGAGTGATTTCTCCTGTCTAACCCCTGCCTACCATCACTGTTTTCAGCTTGACCTGAAGACATTAACACGGGCTGAAGAGAACAGTAGTACTCCAAAGGAATAATTAGAGGCAGCAGAAAGGTTAGAGTAGTATTCTAAAAAAAATTAAATAAATTAAATTTATAGGTATTAGATATAGATAATATAAATAAAATTTATGGATCCCAGAAATCCTCCATCAAGAAGGATAGATGGCTCTAAAGTTTCCATGCATTTTTGACAACATCTGTTAGGAAAGATAAAAGAAATGGTACATGCTATTTGACTTGGGTCCACAGGGTTAAAAAAAAAAAAAAATAAAAAAAATTCCAGGCTACCAGGAAAGTTAGTTTCATGAAGGTCTTCAATTGCTTTAAGATTGCTTCCCCCAGAAGGGAAAGTAGCAGCATCTGTATTTTTTTCAGATAATGGCCAGTGTGGAATTCCCTCTCTCTGCTCCCTATCCAACCACTGATCACTGTTTCCTTATGTTCTCAAAAAAAGACAAGAAGAAATCCTTTTTCTGATAATCCAGGCAAACCTTAGAGCCAAAGATAATCAAGTGGCACTGTGGCACTCAGGGATTGAAGAGAAGCCTAACTACAGGCCATTTTGGCAACAGCCAGTGTTGTAGAACACACCAGGTTACTCACCTTAAAAAATGCAAACCACTTGTAGTCATTTATCACAATTTCAAAGCCTTGATTGTAAATCAAAGTGAAGAAACCATAGTTGCCCAGACTATCCTGAGCCACATCTAGCTTCTGAAGATTAACAACCACTGTTTTCTCCACAGGCCCTAAAAGAAAGAAAGAAACATTATGGCATGATCACTGTATGGAAGAGACAATAATAATAACAATAATAATAATAATAATAATAATAATAATAATAATAATAAAAAGAATGTTGTAACATCTATTTTATTCTTAAGGATGCTAAAATACAGTAGTTGAGTACAGTCTTCTGCAAAAGGGCATCGAGACACTTCAGGACCTCCACTTACTTGTCAGTGGATCTATACGCTCATTTTTTCCACTGCTAGACAGTATCTGCACATTTTATTAGCAGCAGCACTGAACAGCTGTGACTGGGAAACACCAGCTCATTTAAACACAACTTGCTGTACAGCTACAAAGATCCTGGATACTGTGTCACTCAGGCACTGTCTGCAAATAACTCTTCCCCTACAACATCTGGGATAAGGCATCACCCATCCTACACTCCTTCACACCAGTGCTCCAATCCTACCACGCACCTCACCTCCACTGCTGGTACTGCCACTTGTCTCCTCTGATCAAAAAGCAGATAACACATAAAAATGCAAAGCACCTACTATTTTTAAAATGACATTGGCATACGATCATTAAATAGTAACTCCCCACTACTATTACCCCCTCGAGGGAAGTGATACTTCCATCTGTCTGTATGCTGTCAGGCTTCCCCGACTGCCAGCTCTGGGCGCCTCGCAGGAAGGCACCTGTGAGAAAGGGGCAGGGAGCCGGCATGACCCACGGGGCCCACGGAGAGGCCTAGTCAAGTCCGAATCGGAACGAACAAAAGAGAAACAGAACCGCACACTAAGGCGGAACCGCAACAGCGCAGGAAGCCGCCTGCCCGCCACCCATGCCGGCTCCGNCAAGGTCGTGCTCTTCTGCGGAGCGCGTACACCCCACCAAAGGGCATCCTCCCCAACAAAGGGCGTAGTCTTCCCCAGAATCCATCTACATCCCCAAAGGGCATCCTCCTGCCCAGCCCCAAGCCTCGGCAAGTCGCCAACAGGGCTTATTGCCGGTGTCACTGCAGGCACATGTCTTGCTGCTCTTGTTCGCCATGGGTTTAGCAGCACAAAGTGGCTCAGAGTTTCTGCAGCAGCCACGCATCACAGTCAGGCAACCATGCGGCACGAACCCTGCTCGGGATGTAACCCCAAAACCCTGCGCCACCTCTGAGACCCTTGTACACATGAGCAGCTGACAAAAAGCCCAGAAAACCCATCCAGAAAGTGGAAGCTTCAGTGACCGGCAAAATCTTGGGTGTCCGAGAAGCAGTTTTGCAGGGGACAGGTGATGTCGGGGACAGAGATGTCTCCACTGAATCGTGAGACCCTGGGTGCATGGCTGGAAGTGCAGGGATGTGTCTCTTTTTCCTCTGTCTCTCGAAAAACGAAATGTGCCTGCTTTCACATTCCCAGAGATGTATGTGCAATCAAGAAGGCTAAAAGACTTGCTAATGAGTAAATATACCCTCATTTTAAAAAGAGTTATATGAAAAATAACCCGTCTCTGGGGGAACAATGAATGCATATAGTATGAAAATTTTGACTATGAAAATGATGCACTGGCTTGGCTATGGATATGAATTTAAAATAAATGTTATTAAACTGGTATAAATCTACAAGTAGATGCTCATCACAGATTTCAGAAATGTAGCTTTAAAAATAACTAATAAGCTAAACTAGGTGTAAACTGTAAGTGTCCCAAGTTATTTTTGTACTGATTTAAAGCAGGATATTAGGAACTGAATCATTAAATTTAAACTGTTTTAAGTAATTTATTGTTTTACCACCATCACTTTCTTTTTATGCCATCTTCTCAGCCTTTTGCGGAAAGATTATTTTGACATTTTGCTGCTGATTCTTAGAGCAAGCAGCTAATAGATGCTCTTACTCATACCAACAAAGAGATAAAAACACTTGGTTAAGACAGTGTTTTGAGGATTCTAAAGCACTGACTTAATTGGAAAACCAGAATTTCCTCTGTGCTCCAGACAAGAAAATAAATGCTGTTTCCGTTCACTAAGATTCTGTTGTCCAGTAGTGTTATGGTGTTAAAAAAAAAAGGTAGTTCTAGGTTAGTTTTTTGCAAGGGTGGCTGAACATGACATACAAGCTGGACATTTTGCTGGTCATGCCATACAACAGCATGCACCTTACTCTTTCTGATCCAGCCTCTCTAAACAGATGAGGCTATATCATCCTGTCTCCTTTCTTTACTGATGACTTTTTTTCTTCTGGCTCCACATTTGCAGAGATCAACCCAAAAGTTCCCAATGGCCTTGGGAAAAAAGCCTCTGTTTCTGTTCTTCTGGTTTTATGGGCAGGAGCAGAAAAGGTCTGTGGTATCTCTATCTCGTCCCCACGACACTGGTTGGATGATCCTGCCTCTGCACTCTGCTGTGCTTTGAGTCTCAACTTTCAGTTTCAAATTGTAGCCACTGCAGGCTGTCACTGCACAAAACCATGTGGGTTTCTCTGTAATGGCCTTAGAGTAATAATAGATTGTAGAAAATAGAGGTGTATTTTACATAATGAGGTTGTACCATGGTCACTGCAACCAGACAGATATGGTTCAGTCTGGCCTATTGAGTTCACTCCAGTTCTACTCCTCAGCTGGAACTTATTTCACCTGTGTAAGATAAAGGCACTCTCTGTGCCTTCTCTCCAATAGTGATTCTAAGCTAATTACTTCCGCGGGGAAAAAAAGTCTTCCTGGCTCAAAGGCACTGACATACCTGGATTTGTCAGTGAAATGCAGCCTTAAATTAGTATCACTGTGTATGAGATACATCAGATGGGACATCTATGTTTAGTGACAGATGTTTTCTTTGTCACTAGAAAGCACTGTGACTGCTTTCTTGAAGCCAAAATTTTATCGTTTATAGGACCTCCCTAGAACAGTGTTTTATCAGTGTTTTACAAAGCTCCTGAGACTGAGGAGAGTCAGACAATGAGTAACCAAGCCAATGTGGTGGTTTATTGTCCCCAAGGGGAGTGGTTGGTCTACTAACCTTCTGATAGCTATGGTATGCACTGGTCTTATTTGTAAAGTAATTACCTTACGAATAAGTCACTGTCACAGAATGGGGGGAACCCCTCAAAAATAAACAGTGAAACTCTCCCCTCCAAAAAGTGAAGAGCTTTCTGCTGAGTTAGAGAGCTGAACCAGCTCAGCGAATGATCCAGGGATCCTTGCTCACAGCAATCAGCAGGAATTTCATGGGGGAAAAGGCAGATTTTACTTCGGTGTCAATGTGTGAGAGAATGGACTCACCACATGTTGAATGCTTGTAAACAGAATTTTGGCAAATAATCACAAATAAACCTTTTATTTCTAGACACAATCCTGGCCACTTTGACCTATCATTGTCTGTACAAGCGGAAGTGGTGTGTGAATGTATAGTTAAGTGCTGTGGGAAATGAACTAGCTGAAGAGAATCCTGGGAGCAAAAATCCCAGGCTTGGTTGTTATTCAGTCAAGTCAGTTCCCCAGTCTGGGAGCTAACCATGACCTGGGTGGTAATCAGCCATCCAATTTACAGGGGAAAACACAAAGATTACATGCCTGGAGTGGTTCACAGAAAGCTGATTTTAGAGTGAACAAAATTAAAGAAAAAGGATCCTTGTGCACAAAAGCTACCCACTTATTTCAGTGCTATCTGTCTAACAAAAAGATGATATCTCCTTACAAACTCTGCTGCACTTTCATTGGTGGGTCATCATCCCTACCTATGATGAAGCTGTTAGCACTATATAATGGGAGTAATTTTAAAAAAATTCAGAGCCTAATCATGACTGAGGACTGCTTTTCCTTTTCTTGTTCTGGAAAGGTGGGAGATTATGGGTATTTACATGGCCCTATGTAGGCTCTGAAATTAACTCTGTTCTGAGACAGTAGGTGTTGTTCTGCAGGTGGCTTTGAGAGACCAACGTCCTACTTACGTGCCTTTACAAAGTGAAGAGCTGTACTCAAAGACTTATTTTTCAGAGCATTAATTCATCCATAATCATTATCTCACTATAAAATTTGACCATTTTGTTTTACTGCAGAGCACCTATGCCAGTTTAGCGCTATATACTTCTATACATGATTGAACATATCCTGCTTACTTCGCAGTGAAACTGTTTCTGGTTGTTTCTAGGAGGCAGGTAGATAATATGTATTCATTTGTTGCAACTATAAACTTAAGCCCTTTTAAGGGAAGACACTTTCTCTGCGGAACAGTTCAAGCAGTTTCTAGCAAAATAACAGTGTTAATTCCATGTTGGTTAGGACATTACTGAAATATCTAGATAATGTTCCAACCGGGGTAGAATAATAGGAAGTGTCACTGTAATTAAAATCAACATGAAAATCCTGTTTTGTTCAAAACTGCCAGGAACTTAATAAGCTTAAATATAAAGAAACTTGACTTTAAAAATCTTCTTTTCTTCAGGTATTTAAATGTGCAGAATATTACCACATCAAGGAGTCAAGAAGGTGTCAGCTGGAAGATTTTGGAGTAGTCACTTGTAGAAAGATGGAGGTGAACTGCTGAGAGTTCACAAACATCATCCCATAGCACATCATGCCTGTACTGGAAGACATGAGCTGGTATTGAATAGATGGTGACCACTTGGAGAGTCCTCCAGACCTGTGGTTCACTGAAAGAAGGTAAAAAAGATAAAAAAAAAAATTAAGTGACCTTCTCAGAGTTGCCTTCTCTGAAAGAAATACTATTTTTCAGAAATATCTCATCTCATAAAGGAACAGCTTTTCTGTCTGAGTGCTTGGTACATACATGCATTTTAATCTTCAAAGGGTAAAGGATTTTACAAACCTGAAATAATTCAATATCTACACATCCTATAGTAAAACACTATTATTTCTACTGTTTGGAACTGAAAGAAGAAGAAGAAGAGAGAGAAGTTAAATAAGTTGATTTTACAATGTGTAGATCAGATGGGAAATTGGATAGCCATGAAAAGTAGAAATTCTGATATCAGTACAGCTGTATCATGTTGAAATAAAATAAGAAAATACATTACACTTAGGATTTCCAGTCAACTTTCAAATAGGCAAATAATTAAAATGGTAACTCATTTCCTTTTCCTGGTGTGTGTTTGCAGTTTGATGTNGCTGACCGGGCCCGCCGCGCTCTCACCCGCCTGCGAGCAGTTGCCGTGGCGGCCGCCGGCCCGCCAGACGCGGAGCTCCCAGGCGCCCAGCAGGTCGGCGAAGGAGCAGTTTGCGGGCGTGTCGCCCAGCACGGCCGCGGGCAGCGCCGCCAGCAGCAGCGCCAAGCCCCTCAGCGGCCACCCCGCCATCGCGCCGCGCCCGCCGCCGCCGCGCCGCTCGAATGCTCCCGGCCGCCGCCGCCGCCTCCCCGCCCCCGGGCCGGGCCCGCCCCGGCCGGGCCTCCTCCCCACACGGTGTCCTTCCCCAAGGT